>CM031470.1:6027500-6627500 GCA_018397935.1 Propsilocerus akamusi | reverse complement strand
AGTTTAACATTGTAATATTTTTTTCAATCTCGCTTGATACCGAACATCATTGCCAGACCACATAATATTGGTTTGCGCAAAAAACGCATGAAATTCGAGACCCAAAAGTACAAACATTACATTACTAACCTCGGGCTTCGCTGAATTTATGATACGTAAATTCTACATGAAAAAAATGTCAAATATCATATCGTGAGACATAAAAGAAAAAAGTTAAAAAGAAAATGAATCCAATAAAAAAATAATTTACTGCACTGCGGATTGACAAACACGAGTTATAAGTTACGATGGCATACGCATACACATTCTTAACGACCAAAACATAACGTATCACAAAAAATGTATTATAAATTTCATGAAAATCAGTAAATTAAATACATCCTGTAACATCAGTCATCGCGCAACAGGGTCCACGATTAATGACAACGAAAGCGGTTTCTCTAACTGCAATCATGTGGCGTGTGGCAAATGATTCGTAATTTCTGAAATGTAATCTTTGATTTGTGGGTTAACAATGTCGAGTGCCGCCGTTTTTGCCCAAATCCAGAACACACCTCCAGCCCTCTATGAAGTGTGCTTGATGACTCATAAATTTATGAATATTTATGTTAAATTAATATTTATGTTACTTTTATGAGCATCACAATTATTTAACAGTGATTCCAATTGTTCTTAACAAGCGTCTAAATTCCAGTAGGCGGCAGAAAGTTCAAACATCAAATTTCAAGTCTCCCCTCGAATCTCAAAATTTAATAATTTCAAATAAAATATTCATGTATTTGCAGCGCAACGTGAAAAAAACAATTAAACAGGATTCCAGAAAACCCACAGAACATGTTGGGATGCATGTGTATGTATGTGCTTTATTGATTTTTAATTGTCGAGAATTTGTTTATGCTGCGTGCAAGAGTTTTTGGGGTTTTCACGAAATTCTATTTTGATTTTTTTTTTAGAAGGGTCGCCAGTATTGCGCTCTGATTGCCTTTATTCCTTTTTTCAATCCCGCAGGTAATTTGATATCCCAGAAAGTTTTCAAACAAATCTACAGAGGGGAATGCCATGACTCACAAAATTCCATGCTTTATCAGATTTACGAGTTCTTTTTTCATGTTGGTAGCATGGATGGCAGAATATTTTTCATGGAAGTAGCTGAAGAGTTAATACAATTTTGCTTAAGCTCTTATCACTTGAACGTGTTTTCATTTAATTTTTGGAGCTCACGCAAATCGCGTGTGATAAATTCCAAAAAAAAAGAAGAAGCTTATGACAAAGTTGAAATTTAATTTTGATGCTGATGGAAATTAAAGACATCTTGAAAAGTTTATGTCTCTTTCTCTTGATTCCCAAATGGAATTTGCTACCCTGTTAGATTTTCTTTTTGTTTTATTTCTATCAGATCGTACTCATGAGTGAAGGATTCGATTGAGAGAAAATTGATTTTAATAATACATGCATTCAATCTCATGATTTTTCCAATATTGATGAGAACTGATACATATTTCTCGGAGTGTGTTTACTTATGAAATTATGGGCAGGTAAGGAAACATCGACAAACAGTTGAATGAAATGGAGGAATAAGCAAGAACTCTCGGAGGTGTTGCATGAGGCAACAATTGTTGTTTGCCGCAGGCTATTTATATTTAAAAGGAACATGAGTCATTTGTACAGTGAAGTTCCCTCCTGAAGCGAGAGCACGCGTCGCTCCTTTTTAATTTCCGCTTTAAAGGAATTTTGTTTCTTTCAACTGGATTTGAATGAATTAACATTATTTAAATTCATCATCAGCATAATTCGCTGAAGTAATTTGTAAACTCAAACCCTAAGTAGAAATGGAAATTCAAGAATTTTAATGAACCATGATGGTGGCGAATGTGGATCAGGTTCAATGGAAAATATATGACGGTTACTCGAAATAGGGTGTGCCATTGGCCATATGTTAAACCGTTTTTCGATCGATGAGCACGAAGTGACGTTGCTGCAGTAAAATAGTTAAATTTAACAAAAACCATAAAATTTAATTAAAAATCGAAGCTGAATTCTGTGTGACTAATGGACCGATGTCGTCACTTTGAGTATTCAGCTTTAAAATCGCTCGCGACCGATTTCATCACATTCAAAAGTGACATTTCGTACAGCTAGTGATTTGTTGTTTTGTCATCATCACGAACGACAAACGATGAATAATCTCAACCGGCAATTGATAATGAGTTGAGTGATTTTCCTAACTAAGGTTTCATCGAATGTAAGTAGCGACTTAGCAAGTAATTCAAGAAACATTTAGAACACAATCAAATGCCTTTGATTCGGCAAATAACTGTTTCATCAATGATACTCGCAACTATATTTAGTTACAACAAAAGTGTTGGTGAAGTTTGAATTAAATATCTTTTCGCTGTTTGCTTGCTAATTGTCGTGTGATTTTTGTGGATCGCGGATTATGCATCTACAATGTTTTCTGCACAGAGATTCCTATCATGCCACAGCGCAAAAATAAAACAAATGAAATTAAAATCCAAAAGTGAACGTGCTAATGGTAGAGCCAATTATAACGTCTGGACAAATAATTTTTCCGATTCATTTAAAAAGCAATAAACATGAATGGCCAATTATTTGTGCAACTGCATGTGTACATACATAAAATGTTTCGCATGCCAATGAAATAAATCGATAGCCGGAAAAATGCAGACAAATCAATGGAATATTGAAGCGATTCATCAGCAACATTTTCCTTCTGCAATGCTGAGCTCTTTCTAATTTGTTAAAAACATTATTGATCTGTTCTCTGCTATGACACGAATTTACTTAAGTTTTGGCTGTCCAAGGAACGGATGTCATGTCATTTATATTTGAATTATTCTGCCATTTCAGATGACTTTGCCCCTCTCAAATAAAATATCAATGCATAGAAAAGCTGATGAGCAAATTTTAGATGTGTGTCAAGGATCGTTAGGTTCAACCTGCTTATGATTATGATTCACATGAGTGAACCCAATATTAACGGAAGAGTAAAATTCACTTCAGAATATTTTTGGGTTGCGCATAATTATCAAACTTATAATCTTGTGTGACTTCGTCAAATCTACTTATGTGCGCTGAGCTCATTTCCATATAAATGTGTCAGATGAAATTTCATACAAATCCCTAGGATAATTTTCTTTACACTCCATGAGTATTAATTTTCTTTTTTTTTTCAGAACACATTCATATGAAGGGAACTTCATTTCACCCACGCCAAATACAACATGTCAGAAATAATATACTTATATTGTAATAAAGGCGATATTTATAGCAACATGATTAATATGCGATTATTAATAACACAACACTTTTGTGAGTAATATTTCACATTTTATTCGAGTGAACCGCAGAAATGAAGGTAGATTTGGAAATAATTCATCAGCTTTAAGGCTTCATTTTTACAATGGATCGATTTGAAGTTTTCAGGAAATGGATGACTCACAGCAGGTGGGCCAGTTGAGTTGTACAATTTGAATATTCAGTTACCAAATAAAAAGCACAAAAAAATCCTGAAAGGTGAAAATCGGGAAAACCGAAATCGATAAAAACTTGCTACTACCGAGCAGCGAAAAAAACCATTAACCATTATAGCGACGCAAAAGCGGTTGTTATTCGGAAATAGCCATCAGCTTTTACTGCCGCTGCAGTTTGAATGTCTGCCATTAAGCGTTAATTGAGTCATCAGTTAGATGCACCACAGGCTGGATGTGAATGAAATTTGCTTGGAAACTGCTACATTTAACCGGAAAAAGAAATAGAATCTGCGGGCAGTCTGTACGATTTATTGTTTACTGCCTTCCTTTCGCCCCTTATGGGATTAACTAATGAGATTACGCAACCGTTAGACCGTTAGTTGATAAGTTCTCTAATGATTTAAAAAAATATAAACATAGCAGTAAATATTCTGCAAGCGGGAAAGGGTTCAGGCATATTTTTAAGTCAACAGTTATGACTTTAGTGACCTTTCGTTATAATAAGATCTCACGATTCTATGAAATGAAAAGGAATTTGATCATTCAAAAAGAACAAGAAGAAATATCGTTTCGCGCTTCTGGATCATAACGATGCTTGCGCGTTCATGTTATAAATTTAGACCACAAGCACATGGTAAGATTTTAAATCAAATACAGTCAATGTTATTTCACTCATCAACGCTGTCAATTGTGTATTGATCATCGCCCATCATAAGTATCACGGTGCCCTAGATTCAAATAAACTTGAGCGCGACTTGAATGGAACATTTTTCTCTCTCATTTTCCTTCGTTCCCAATTTAAAATTTTTCTATATTTTCATTTTAGACGCAAAGTTTCTAAATTTAAAATGATCGCAAGCGTGAAAACGAATGATCAACATGTGTGCCGACGTAAACGTGGGATCACACCAGTCAACTGGTACACATGGTTGTGGCCTTTAGTTATATATTATTTTGACGTAATTTTCGGCACTGCTAAAGCATAAAGGCATATGATGACTGAAATAAACAAGCGAGCAGACACAAACAATGATCATTCTCGTCTCGTATGATGATGTGTCTCACACATTAATTAATGATGATTATGAATTGATGTGCGACTAGATCGATGAATGCCAAATACATTTCCGATATAGCAAAATTTTCCTAGAATCGTTTTCCAACTTTTCGTCAAGTTAATTAATTAGTGCTCTCAACTGTCATTCGATTGCCAGCTCATCATGTAATAAATATGACACCTGCTTAATATGTGCCAAAATAACGAGTTTCCGTATATAAGGCTGAAAATGGGCTTCAATTTGATTAAGAAACCATCAGAGCGGTACGGCAAATTTTGGGGACAAAAAATTTGTTTCACAAGTAAAAGTAGTCCTTAAAAGAAGAATGAGGTGACGCGGTTTGTTTTTCTCTTGACAGTTATTTTATGATAGTAACCCGACACTCTACTAATGGAAAACCCTTCTTGTGCAATGTTTTAACCAGACACAAAATATAAGCACTCCCCAATTAATGTCCCAATGCTAAATTCAGCGAAAAAAAAAATGTTTGCAAGGAAATGAAAATTGATCCTTAATAAAAATTGGCATTCCCCTTTCTCGTCTACAAATTGCTATGAAATTAAAGCAATACCCGGAAAATATTTCTTTGGGGTTGATTGTTGTGTCTGTTAATCGACATCCAAGTGCAAAGTTTTCCATAATCAACATAACAAATGCCTTCTTTCTCTCCATCCCTCACCGATCAAATGGCACGCATTTAAGGGACTTTGAATAAAAGAAAACAAATATTTTCCATGCACCCAAAAATTTGATTGTTCAAGCTATGAGATTATGAATAAATAACAAGCAAATTTTGTTCCCCATTTTTTTTTTTCTGGGAAAAACTCCGACAATTTTTTTTTATCCCATTTTTCATAATATCAATTTTATAAATGGAAAAATAATATAAAATTGAGCATATCCGAAATTAAATCATAATTTTCTTCAACCCCAATGACTTCAATGCATGCGATACAAATTTCTTTATTTTATAGAATGTGTTTTAGCGAAAGTTACATCTTGTAAATGAAAGAATTTTCTAGCTTTGTTAAGAAAACAATAAAATGATTTTAATAATATATTTCCTAGACGTCAATATGGAGCCTGATGTCATATATTCCTATGCAACAATATCAATATAAAGCGGAAATTCGAGATCATTTATTATTAGCATTCATCCTATACTAAGTGCAATGGCCGTAACATGGAATTTTCACATCGAATGTCATTAATATCTTTGCGGCGCTATGAATAGCAGAACAAACATCTCATTCCATTATGTCCCACGAACTAAAATAGATTTATTGCAAGTGCTTTCGCTTCAGTGTCATGTGACATTATTTGAATATCTCTTTTGTATCTCGTGAAGCGACAAAGCATTATAAATGGTTCTGGAGAGACTCGAACATGAGTTCTGTTGTCATTTTAGCACATAGCAAAGTCAAAAGAATAAAAGCGTTATATGACTCATCGGCAGAATTCTTCCACTTATTGAAATATAAAATGGTTAGCGAAAAAATTTAGCGATATTTCGATTTTTTTGATGTTTAATCGTGCAGAAATTTAACAGAAGTTAAAAACTTCAAAATTCAATTTCGAAAAGTGACGTTTAGATTGCACGAGGGAGTAAATGCACGGAATTGTGAAATATAACATTCGCCACTGTCAGTGGTGAGTTGCTCTTGGTTCAAGAAATATTCGGAAACTTTTTCTGGGGAAATTCTATTGAAATCGATAATAACATGATTTTATTTGATACACACAGCTCGAAATGATTGCCGACAAAAATTGCATTGCGGAAAACTCCACTTGGGTGATATTCAAACATTTCTCTTGTTAAGGGTTGCCACAGGCGTACATTCATTCAAATAACGATGCCATAAGTTAAGAATATTTAGTAAACTGGGCAACTCATAGTTTATTGTCCCCCAAACGTTCAATTTTATGAATTCGATTGAAGAAATCGATAGCCATAAATTGCCGTTATTTTAGTGTTTTTCGAGCAGCAGTGAAATGGTATTTTTGAAGGAATCTTCTGCGGAAATAAACACACATCATGATGACAAGTTGACATTACAAGTTCACTAAAATTTTGATTAAACTATTTTCTTTTGTGAAATTACAAGATTTCATTGAAAGTTTAAATACTTTCAGACATGATTGATAGAATGACAAGCTCAAAGTATTTTCTAACCTTCAGAATGCTATGGCACACAACACAAATGTGGCGCTTGGTATTATTCTAACCTAGAAACATAACACAAATCACAATCAGGAAAACGACGAATAAACATAATCACACTCAAAGAACATTATGTAATTTGAATATTTATATTTTAACGTTGTTTGCGAAGAAAAATATTTTCAGAGCACTTAATAGCTTTTATTAATCATAATAGCGGCTGTAATGTTATAAATGCCTTGAGAACATGCAATTATTACCTCTACACATTAATAGCCATTTTAACCGAAACCATCATTGCGTCTATGAAATCTAATTTTTGCAAACTCAAATATTATTATAAAAAGAAATCGTCATATGCCAAAATGTGTTCGGCCATGTGCACTATGTCGACGGACATTCAAACAAATTTTTCATTTTATTTCGAGAGATATATTTTTAGCAACTATTTCGTTCATTTTTCATGGAGGCAAAACGATATTCAGAAATTGTATTTTTTTTTCCAAAAAAATATTTTTGTTTTCCTCTCTCAATCTAAAAATTTTGAGATTGGAATTTATCTCACAAAATGCTTCCAGAGAATCAACAGCGCACGACTAGACGAAGCCGCAATTTGTATTTCACCTATCATGTGACGAGTCACCTTCTCATACCGACTCCGGTATTCGATATTCAGTGAGTGCTAAAGATTTAATTAGCTAAAAAAATCCCTCAAAGTTCTCTAAATTGCTCCACTGTTCATTCTACGTGATGTGTTTACAATTTTTTAATGTTTATTTTGTAAAAAAAAAAAAAAAAAACATAACATTGAATCTATTCAAAATCCATTATGCTCTACATTTTTGATGTGGTTTTTTTAACAAGCCAATTTAGCAACAACAACAGAAAATGATCGAAAAAAAAATTCTATTTTTAAAACAATTTTTCTGTTGAAATGTTTTTTGATGGAAATCCATTGAAAATCAAAATGTTGTTATTGGCGTTTTTCCAGGTAGAAAATAAATATGTAAAAATTTCCTCGGCCTATCAATAAATTGCTTCCGAAACATTAAAAGCAATTGTTCACAGTTTTCCAAACAAATCAACTTAAAGTGGAGAAATATATTTCAGAAAACGAGATTTTGCAACATGAAGAAAAAATTGAAACATCAAACGCTTTGTGGGTGATGCTAAATATCAGAGACTTTATGATTTATGTATGCTTCATCTGGGGTGCATATTTTTTTATCAATTTGATATAAATCCCCAGGAGCTCATGTAGCTTTATATAGGGGTTCGCATATCGCTTATCGATTGGTTTATAATAAGAAATAATGATGCTTCGCGTCAGTTTTATAAATGATTTCTTTTTTGTGATATCCAAAACTACTTACTTTGGTGCCGGTTCTCCTTCAGCTTCGCATTCGATAATGAAAGGTTTTTCAGTGTCACCGAATGATGCCACTTGGAAAAGCATTTCTTCCGCCATCGGCTGTTTTATAATTCGTGGCGGGGAATGGACTGTGGAAAATGGCAAAATTAATATTTCATGGACTGAACAATTCTTAAAGGTCAAATGGCTCATCAAACCATATTGATTAAACTTTAACTGACAGCTGACAGCGATAAAATTAATGAAATGAAATGTTATTTAAATGCGATACTTACTCAATGCATTGGCGGTGAGGGTTAATGCAACGACCAGCATTAAACTTAGTCGCCACATTTTGGTTGGCGATGAAATAATTTTTAAGTTCTTAATCAAAACTTTGCTCGATTTTCTCCCTTCAATGCGAAAATCTAAAACGAAAAAAAAAAAGTATAAATGTTTTTAAGAAAATGTAATTTGATAAAGTGTAAATGTCTAAACAACATTCCTTCCCTTCAAGTTCATCTCTCACGGATTGTGTCATTAACACATCGTTCTAAGATACAGCGGAGAAAGAATTCAAGAATTTATATTCCTTTCACAACAAAAATTTTGTTTACTTTCTTCGTAATTTTTCAAGTGTCTTTAAATAAACTGTTAACATCGTCTCACGGAAAAAACGCTTTAAATATTTAAATGAAACGAAAGAAAATTGGAGCAATTTAATGCATGTTCTAGTTTTTCTGTTTTAGAATTTATATTTAGAGAAGACTGAATCAACAACAAGCCGGCAATCGAAATTTTACTTCACTTCCCCGATTTCATGTTGCACATTCTCTGTGATTATTTTTAGATTGAAGAGCGTATACGATATTTTGAATGTGAATACAAATTTATTTTCATTGCGATTTGTAATTCAATTAAATTGTGCATAAGAAAGTTCGTTAAACTCTATCTAGCTCTGACTAAAGACAAATTAATTTAATTAAATTTTAATGTCATTATGTATGCTACTAGCGTTTGATAGCCGACGATTGCATTTCCAAATAAATATAATCGTTAAATGAATGATAGCGGCATAGAAACGTTTATCCAAAGCTCTAATTAAAAAACTCATTCTAAATAAGAATCCAATTGAGAATCGTGGAAAATGTGACATAGCATTTCTTGACAACATCCGAAAGAACATTTTTAGAAATGGATTCTGGACGAGGTCATCATCAACAACCCCCGCACAATAGTGTAAGTACTTGTTTCGTCAGAGGGGAATAGATATAAAGCGATTTGATGGCATTTAAACAGAGTTGATTAATAATTAAACAATCAAGAAGATAATAAATGTCTCATTTATGGACACAAATGTCTTTATCTCCATAAAGTTTATGAAATATTTTGTTTCATCCTAATTGATTTTTAAATTTACCCACTGGATCCGACATAAGTTTTGGGTGATCCTTACATAAAAGTTCTATATAAGCACCACTTTATACAGTTTGTCATTAGATATTTTTAATTACTTTATCGATTGAAGTGTGATGGATCTGGATCATTGCATATGCACAAGAATGTCGCGTTCGAAGTCTATCTAAGGTTCAATATCAATGCAATACAAATTTGGTATCATGTGTTGTCGAAACATGATCCAAATTACTAGCTTCAATTCCAATTCATTGCATTCAGCGGTTAGTTGAATCTCACTGCGATACATGGAAAAAGTAGCGCACCCATTAGCATAGCCAAACTTCACACGCAAACCAGCATCAAATTATGATTGATTGTTTATATTTTGGAGACAAGAAATGATTCAAAAAAGTTTCGGGCGAAAATTTTTGATTAATTATGGAGCCGTTGACATGTTTCTGGTATGTTTTCAATGGCTTTACCATTTTCGTTCTGGAAAATTTCCTAAAAACCTACATTTTCAATTTACACAGCTAGAACCGCAAACAAATTCCTTTCTAATCCCCATTTTCACTATAAATCCCAAGCAATAAACGTTTTTCAATTTTCCCTTCCTCGTGGTAGAAACAAGCAATAGAGATGCAAGCTTCCCCCTCTGAATCTTATATCAATTTATTTTGGGGACGACCATATATATTCGAAATCGATATCGTTGCATGCGACACATGTGACATCATTATTTTTGCGAAGGACAAATTCGATACCAAAAAAAAAAAATGTTTTAGAATTTTCTATGAAGAAAACGAAGACTTTTCATTACATCTTGCAACCACATTTCGGTCTCGAGAATTCTTGCGCTTCTTTTTATTCACAGAAATATAACGAGAAATCCAAATGAGACGTCGAACATGCGAGATCAAAAATAAAATATTTTAGCGCAAGTTGATCATTGTGGATTTCATTGAAACTCTATCAACCAACTTAAATTCCACGAACAGCAATGCATTGAATGTTGTTATTTTGCTTCTTCTTTTTACTACGTCTTTAATAATTTTTATATTCATTTGGTTGTCAATAGTCCAACACCATGAACATAAATTTAATAATGCGCTCATTTAGGATTTGGTGAACGAACTAAATTGAAAGAATTTCCCAACCGGCACTTTTCCCTTCCATTACCTAAACTTATAGCTTCACACGAGCTTTTTCTAGTGCCACCCTTCGTTAAATGGTAGAAAAAAAATATAATTTAGCTTTGTTCTGCACCACCACACAGGTAAAAATGTGTTTCCTGTCTGGTGTCGTGGTGCCGTCATTGCGGGGCACTGATGGGGAGTTGAAAAAAGCAAACAAAAAATCGATAGTTTCCCTCAAACTTTCGCTTCAGATTTCTCACTTTGCGCAAGTTTTTGTTTGTCTTCGAACGTCCCAGAAATGCAGTTGCATGATGAGTCATTTCCATTTATGGAACTTAAGCCGTTAGATGAAGTTATCACCAAATTAATTAAAAAAATTTTATTGAGCTTCGCGGCAAGTTGTATGCAAGTGTTGAATGATGATGTCACTAAATGGAATCTCTGACATTATTATAAATTAACGGTGGCCTTCAATGTGAAATCCAAATCTATTCAATTATATCAGCACCAATGAAACGGCTACCCAGAGCAAAATGAGGAAATTGAATGCTCGAATGCCGGCACGAAAGTGTAATTAAAATAAATTTAGCTCTTTTTCTTCACTGTTCAACCGCCGGATGGGACTTGATGGAGAATCAAGAAGGAAAAGGCACATGAAGAAATGTAAATTTGGTTAACTGTACCGTTAAAATTTCATTCAATATTAAACGATCGGACCACGAGCTGTTTGTTGCACGATGAATTTATCAATCGCAAATTGAAGATGGTCAACAAAAATTTATTTGTAATAATAAGATTGCATCATTCAGTATCGAGCGAATTTCTTAAAGAGAAACATCATCATTCAAAAAGACTCAATTGGACAAATTTTACACTGGTCGCTTGACTTGGTCGCATGTATTTTATTTTCTTCTCGCGTCTCGCGTGCACACACATACACACACTATTCTACTCCAACAATTGTATACCATATGAGATCATCATTTTCAATGTGTTTACTTTTTTTTATTTTTAGATGATGAAAAAATAACTTTTCGTTGAACTTCTGTTTGGCGTGATGTCCATCACAAGAAAGAATGCGAGATGACAGGCGAGGAAAGAAATTTTATTCGCGCAATAATAGAATTTGATTTAAATTGATAAGATTTAAATGGGAATTTGTATACATGTATACAGAAGAGCATCGTTGATGAATTGATTCATATATTTAACACAAACTTAAGTATATCGCGCAAGCGAAAACGCCCATCAAGCAGCTAAACTCACCTGCTCGACACTTGATGATTCTAGCTTACAAGCTAGGTAGATTCGTTTGTTTACTTTCTTGGCGTGGAATTTATTTTCACTAAATTCACTTATTCGATGTCCCTATGAACGTTTAATTCGTTTCGAACTAGCATCCGAAAAGGACTCACAATAAACACTAAAAATAAAGAAAAAAAAAATATACTTTTTTACGGCTCGCGCACCAAACTTTTCTTCTTCTTCCTAATTTTTTCTCTTAATGATGTACGAAAAAAAAAAATTTAAAATCACGAAATTAAGCACAAGAATCACAATGTTAAAGCACAATGTAAGCCTTATCAATGCATTAAACAATTCGCGACAATTCTTGCCAATCTAACCACTTTTTTTTGTGTTCTGCATTAATTGCTTTTGGGTGGTGGCTCTTTATAACGACACAAAATGGATTATTTTACGGCTTATTACCGCGATTAAATGATTTATATGAATGGAAAACTGATGGAAGCTCACTTCACTACAATTTTCCGTAGCTTAATCCTAATCGGAAGGTGAATTTTCCGCGATTGAAGCAAATTCAGGAGCTCGGAAAATAAACGAACCTTATTGTGCAAAGACTCGTCCACGAATACCAACATTTTAAAGCACACAAACACATTTACAAACCGTGCTGCTGAAGGGAATGCAAAACATCAAAAAACAGGACAACCTTCATAAGCCGCATACCCAATTTCAAATAAGTAGGAGTAAACGACGTTCACAAAAAAGTAAATAATTAAAGTTTATTCATCAGACGTCGTGTTTTATCCAATTTTATTTACATCTTAGATTATGATGCAATACATTTTTATAACAGACTTCTTAAAGCACATGGTGTAAGCAAAACAGAGAGAGAGATAAACGACTTTAGTAACCCTTTTAAAAAACAAAGCGAATTTAAAGTCAACACACACATTTTATTAAGTCACATCGTTCTCCACTCATCTTTTGTATTGTCTTGTTGATTTGAAGATGAATTGTGTACTCGTGTGTAACATGCTCCGACCTTATAACTACTATCACTAAAAAAGAAAACGAAATTTAAATTATAACGAACTCAAGAAAGCATTTATTCAACTACCTGAGCTGAATCGGACTATCGCTTTACGTTTGAATTAGGGAGTGATTCATCAGATAACTCAAATGGAATGTCCAATTCTGGCTCCTTTTTAATGAAAGCCAAAATAGCTTCCATACTCTCTGTCTCTGCTAAAACGTTTTGGAGGGATGGCTGATCATCTATGTGTGTTTCAGGAGATTTCTTTTCATTAATTGTTGATGGTGGATTCGATTCAATTACGGCAAATGTTGAACTAGTTTGCGTGATTTTAACTGAACTTGAAGGTTTTTCTATGGGTAGCGCCACTTCAAGAGATTTTTGTTCAATATTTTGTCTACTGTTTTTCGTTTCGTAGGATTCTTTATTCTTCCCGAAAGGACCGACAATAACAAACTTATCATGAGTTACTCTGGTCTCATCTGTGACAGATGTGGATTCTTTTTGTTTCAACTTTGACGATGGTTGTTCCGTTTTGATGTCATTTTGATTGCTGATTGGTTCTAGCCGAGGATGCTTACGATTCAAACGTGGATCACGGTTTATTGGTCTTGGCATTGTATTGCAGTTTTGCCGGAGATGTGTGTTTTGGAATTGGGGACGCATTTGGGAACTGCTGTTTAACTGAGGAACATGAGTTGGAGGGGGATATTGAAACATATTTGTAGATTGGAGCATTGGCTGATAAATCGGGAATTGAGCATTTGAAAAGTTATTATACCACTGTGCATACTGCTGAGAATTCCCCATCCCAGGCATCATAAGACTGTAATTTTGCGGATTTGCCACAACTTGTGCTATCATGGGACTCATTGTATTTCCCTGCATGGCCGCTTGAAAGTGTTGATACATCTGTAGCTCTCCAATTGACGATGATGGTGGTGACAGTGATCCGGAAGCCTGTCCAGAAGGTTCTTCATTAAATGCATTTTTGCCAGTTTTTTTTATCATTTCTATTTTAATCAATTCTCGGCATGAGCAGTATTTTGCTGGTTGATCTTCCGGCAAGAACCTTTTTGGCTGATGCCACTTAATCGACTCTTCGAGTAATGGTGATTTCTGATAATAGTCACAATCATAAAAGTCAGGTACGAGTTTGGCGGGCTCTTCCTGAGGATTCACACAGTTTTTCTTACTGTTTTGGATCTTTTCTACTAAATCTTTCACTTTCCTCAAAAAATCCTCGGCTGTCTGTACATTATCTAATGTGTCCTCTTCAATTTCATCTGAATACATGAAATCACGTACTTCCATTAAAACTAAAATTATATTTAAATGATATAAATGACGGAATATTTCTTCTACTCAAATTAGCGCTCAACATACTTTTGCAGCTTTCTTCCTTTGATAATTCATCTATCTCCACTCTCTTAAATATCACTTCTTGCTCGACCAAATCGCCGAACAAATCGCGAAGATTCTTCTTGAGCTGCAGTCCTTCTTTTCGTTCCATTTGCTTAGAGTATTTCTCCTCTGCCTCTTCACTGTCGCTGGAACTACTTTCACTAGATGTTAGCACTGAGTTGTAAGGTAAATCAATTTAAAATTGTAAATAAACATTAATAGTGTCCTTATTTTAAAACTTGCCTATTTTTTTCCCGTTGTCTTCCCAATCTTGCATCTCTATATGCCTCGATTTCAGATGAATCTTCGATTTGATTTATCATATATTACCGTATGAACTGAACTTTGGCAGTTGAGGACTTCTCCGATGATTAGGGGTACACAACTTGAATTTCAAATTTCGAAGAGACAGGGCCTACTCTCTCGATGTGAAAAAAATCATTAACACACTTTCTATTGTGTACTTTTCGTCTTGCTTAACGATTTTTTTCACCAGGTATCTCCTTTTTTAATCTGCTTTTGTCTATTGTGAAATGCTTCATAAGAATCCTCGACCACAGCTGAGAAAGTTTATTAAGAAAAGTGCCACAGTACTATTTGTTATTGAAGCTTTTGGATTCGCTGGAAGCTACTTTCTCTGGTATAGACTAAACACAAATCGAGGTTTGTTTTTGCCGTCCATCTGGAAATTTCATTCGTATTTGTGAATCTTATATAAACTTTTGTCCACATTTTTGATAGATTTCCGTCAATATTGCAATACAAATTATCCTTCGATACTTGACGGATACTATAAAATAGGTGAGATTTATAGATGCACAACATTCCGTAAAAAAAAAAAAAAAACAACACAAAAGACGATATGACTCATCATTTGTCAATTTTGTAGGCGAGCTTTTCGATACAGCTGGAACTATTGAAACAATTAGGAAGCAAGATAACACAGTGTGGGCAGCAGCAGCAGCAAAGTCATCGAGCAAGGAGCTTTAAGTAGTAATTTGTTGATTCCTGAGCACTTGATGTCATCCCCTATTTTAAGATCTTTTGTTTATCTATCAGCCTGTGGCGGTATTGGATATGCTTTGATGCTACTTGTAGCACCTTCAGACGAGAAGAAACGAGCCATAGCAGCATCGGGTGGCAACTCTGACCTCAAATCAAAGAAAGCTCTTTTTATGCAGAAGCTAAAAGAAGCTCAAACAGACACCCCAATATACTTAAAGCGTCAGTCAATAGAACACAACAAAGCGGAGGAGAAAGAAGATATTAAACCGTCAAAACGTGAAATAAACTAGCCAACTGTAGTCAGCCAACCGTAGTCAGAAATTAGCAACCCGTAAAAAATCGATAATGGAGAACGAAAATGCACAGAAAAATCATATAATGGAAATGATGGCGAGGCGTGAACGTGAACGGAAGCGACTCAATGAGAAGAATCAGATCTTACGACAAGACAAACTACAACTTGAAGGTGTCGAGTATTTTAGCTCAGTATTTGATACTAAAACACGTGAGATAGAATGCAAATTGGCAGCTATGAAGCCTTCAGAAGACGCCTGCAAATTACAGGAAGATCTTATTACTATCTCTAATGATCTTCAAGATCTTCAAAAATATTTCACAAGTTCCACAATATTTCTTAGTGATCACAAAATCAAAATATGTCAAAACACCATCAATCGTCTTGTTACGATGTCTGAAGAGATCAAAACGCGATTAGTGCCGAAGAAAAAATTTGGTTTCAAGAACAAATTGACGAAAGTTGAACCAAAGTCTGAAAAAATTGATGATATTGAAAAGGAAGTCATCGAAAAGAGGGAATATCTTTGGACCGAGTCTAATAAATCGAATCAATTGATTGAACTCAACTCAGAACTGGTCAATGATCGCGATCTCACATTTCAAGACATTCACAATTCTGTGCTGATTATTAAAGGTCATCCAGGATCCGTTCAGATGTCAAAAATGCGAAATTGCTTATTGCTATGCGGTCCCATCGCCCGTTCATTGTTTGCTGACAACTGTGAAAATTGTACATTTGTTTTTGCATGTCAACAATTTCGCTTTCATTCATCAGTGTCATGTGAAATTTACATGCTGGTAACGTCGCGAGCCATTATTGAAGATTGCCGTAAAATTCTTGTTGCACCATCAAATTACAGTTATGCAGATTACGATAATGACATGAAAGCGTCTGGCCTCGATGGAAGTGTCAACAATTGGAAGCTTATTGGAGATTTCAACTGGCTATCACCTGATGAGCAATCGCCCAACTGGAATATTATTGACTTTGACCGGCGGATTACTGATTGGAATGGACATGTGGAAAAATTTTTGAGCATTAACGCGATTCAATAGTCATGTCCATGAATGCGACTCAATATTCAAAAGCATTATTAATATTTTCCTTTTTAATTTTCACTCTTTCGCTTTAAAAAATTTGAATAAAATTCATTGTCAAATCCTAATTCTATTAACTGCAAAAGAAAATTTGACGAAAACTGTTGTTTCCGTTATTTTTTCGTTATTTAGAAAAAAGAAAGCACACATGTTTTCCAAACTAATAAAAATCGATATCAAATATAAGCTGTTTTAATTTTTGTTTCACACTATCCACTTAGGATTCCAATTAAAAAACAATTCTTACTACTTAGATAAATATTCAAGTTTTCACACGGATTGTAATAATTACTATCTAAAAAAGAGGAAAATTCCATAAAACATACTAAGTAGCTCTTTGTCCCTTTTTTTGTAGAATGGTTTTTCCACGGTTTTCCCGAAAAAAATTCCATAGTAAATCGTTGAAAAGATAAAGCATAAGATATTTATTTTTTCTATATTTTTCTCACCGAATTTCGTCTTATATATAATTATTTTAATGCGATTCTCCTGATGACATGATACTCGTAAGTAAAGAATCATTATTTTTTAATTTAGAGCAATTTGGTAAAAAAATCCTGTTTTTTTGGATAGAAACAGAAAAACTATAAACATTAATTATGAGTAAAGTAAAACCTGACATTTCCAATTTGAATCCAAAATAAAACTTTTTATAATGACTAGCTAAACAACAACAATGTTAGATAGTGTCCATGCTGATAATGTCAAAAAGAAAAACTAAATATCTATTGTAACTACAAATGATGAAAAATCAATATTCGAATTGAAAACTTGATGAATAATAAAACTGAGAGAACCTAGAATTTGTAATCGAATTTTAGGAATTTAGATTCTAAATTATCTAACGTGTGAAAAAAATGCAGCTGACCACGAGCACCTTAAAAGTGGAATATTCCGCTTTAAAAATTAATTTAAGAACTGATCAGTGTATATAAAATAGAGAAAGCGATATAATCACATGCAGTGTATTATTTGCTTCCAAATCATTATCATCGTGTGAGCAAACAAAAACCAAACCGACACAATCGAAATCGTATTTTCTGGTTGTATTTTGCACACTGTACGGCAAGCAATTGGATAAGGTTTTTAATCAACAACAACACGCCGGTTATAAGATTGTCATTCAGTGTCAGTTGAATAGTTGAGGCGAACCACGAAAGATGAGCGAAGGTAAAGAAAAATTGTAAGACGAATATTCTTCTAAGATAATAAGCATAAGTTATTTTTCAAAAGGTGACAAATATTTAGGTGGTCCCGGTTATCCATCGCCAATATGGGCTATGAAAAATGGACCAAGAGAGAAAATACTTTATGTCGTAACCGTTCAACCGAATGAGAATGATGAGAATGGTGATTATTTATCAACTGTCGACGTGGATCCAGAAAGTCAAACATATTGCCAAGTTATAAGTCGTGCTTTTGCTGGAAAGAAGGGGCAAGAGTTTCATCATATTGGATGGAATACTTGCTCGAGTTGTCACTCGTGTTGCGGTTTGAAAAGGGATAAGCTAATTTTGCCTTGCCTTAAATCCGATTCTATGTAAGTTAATTTAATTTATTTATAGTGAAATTTAATAGCATTTATGTCCCATTAAATTTTTTAGTTACATCTTTGATGTCGGAGCAGATTCAAGAAATCCAAAACTCTTCAAGGTCATTGACGGTGAAATTTTGCGTCAACATAATGTTTCAGCACCTCACACTTCTCATTGTTTGGCTGACGGAAATATTATGATTTCAACTATGGGCGATGCATTGGGCAATGCATCGGGCGACTTCATTTTATTCGATAACAAGAATTTTGATTTTATTGGCAGGTGGACTAACGGAAATTTGGCGCCATGTGGTTATGACTTTTGGTACCAACCGTACTTCAATCTTATGGTTTCAACAGAATGGGGCGCACCGAATTTGTGGCGTCGTGGCTTTCATCCCAGCGACATTGAATCCGATAAAGATTACGGTCGTCGATTGAATGTTTATGATTGGAAAGAACATAAATTGATAGACAGCATACATTTGGGGGATGAAGGCATCGCGCCACTTGAAGTTCGTTTCATGCATAACCCGAAACGCTGTGAAGGCTTTATTGGCGCATGTTTATTTGCAAAAGTCTTTCGGTTCTACAAGAAAAATCCTTCGGATGTGAAGTTTACTGTAGAAAAAGTTATCGATGTTCCAGCGAAAAAAGTTGAAGGATGGGCAATGCCAGAATTGAATGGCATGATGTCAGATATTTTATTATCTCTCGATGATCGTTTTTTGTATTTTGGAAATTGGTTTCATGGAGATGTACGTCAATATGACGTCACTGATCCAGCTAATCCAAAATTAACTGGTCAAGTATTCCTCGGTGGTCTCATTGTAAAGGATTCAAATTTGAAAGTCCTTGAAGATAAAGAATTATCAGAGAAACCTGATCCTGTTTTCGTCAAAGGACGACGTATATATGGTGGACCACAAATGATGCAACTCTCATTGGATGGCAAACGCTTGTATGCTTCAACGTCATTATTCTCAACATGGGATAAACAATTCTTCCCGGAAATGGTGAAAAATGGTGGAACTATTGTACAACTAGATATTGATAATGTCAATGGTGGAATGAAATTAAATGAAAATTTTCTTGTTGATTTTGCTAACGAACCAAATGGTCCTACCTTACCTCATGAGATGCGTTACCCCGGTGGTGATTGTACATCCGATATTTGGCTTGCAAGCGATTGAATTTTGTTATTAATGCTGCTCTCAATTTGAAAATTTTTGGAGCGTTTAATGCCTTCTAAAGGACTCGACCAAAAATTTGCTTAAATATCGGTTATGAATTCAAATTCGGCTTGGGAATATACTCACATATTAGATAAATAAATGTTAAATTGCCTAATATATCAATAAAGATGATGATTGTTTGATTTTTAAATTTCACTTTTGTTATGTTTTCAATTTTAAATGAAAATGTTCTTGTTGATTTTGCTAACGAACCAAGGATCAATTGATGATATCAAAACATAAACGCCCAAATCGAAAGCATGGCCATCAATTAAAAATGGATTGTCAATAAATCGCTGATAGAATTTTTCACTGTTATCAAATTTTATTTCATCAAAAGAAACAATTTTCACGCCACGATTATTCCACAGTTTCTCCACAAATGTATGATTAGGATTTTCTTTTATGTAATTTGAAAAATTTTGTTTCATCTGAGGAAACTTAAAAGCCGCTGGAATGAATCTAAAGCGATTATTTGTTGTCATGATATCTTTGTTTGTTATGGAAAACATTCCTGGAAAGTGATTAACACGCTGATGTGGTTTCAAATTTTTCATTTCATTTTCGAACTTGAAAAATGGATAATCGATCGACCACATGAGATCCCAGTCTTGAACACTTCCATTAACCATCTGCCAACTCATCATATCGAGAACACGTTTCATTGTTCGTGCACTATCTTGCGGGTTCCATTTATTCATTACAACTGGCCAATACTTCAAATTTGAATCGGTATGATTTTGATTTAACTCTTGATTTGTTTCGCAATTCCATCCGATAGCGATTAATAAAACGAAAAATGCGCTTAATGCATAGATTAAATAAGGCCTTCTTAATTCACTTGTTGCCATTTCAAATCAAATTTTCCAACTGATATTTTAAAATCACTTTTGAAAACACTTCTTTTTACTGTCAAAAAAAAAGTCAGTCGTGCCTTTAGGTAATGTAATACATACTGTAGTAGATTCTTTTATTAACAACAATTTTCAAAGCAAAAAAAAATAAAATATAATTTCAAAATCATGAACTCGAGCTAAATTAACTAGGCACAACTTTTTACTTACGAGTTCGCTTGATAATATTTATGAAAATGAATTTTTGATTTACGAAGCAATAATTATTTATTTTAATTGCCGTTGAAGTTCCATTTGAACTTGATAAGAAACCAAGTTTAAAAGTTTTCAAACGAACTCATAGACAGGAGACTACCCGGTATTATATTACATTTAAAATACTATATCGATGCATCCAGCAAATTTTATTTTTCCCATATTGCGATTTTATTTTGTGATGCAATGACCTCAAATTCTTTAATGCTTTGGCTATTTCGGCAGCAATTTCATCCTCAGGCATGAATCGATAAAAGTATTTGCTTCGATTTTTTTTTTTTTTTGATAAATTATCGCATTGTTTGTTTATCACAATTGTGTAAATTTAAACAGTAGGTGATATATTTTAATTACAAATTTTAATTACGTTTTCCTAGTGTTCAAATTTGCACAATTGTGATGAATAAACAACTTCAGGCTTTTATCAACATAATTTCTGAATGCAAACAGGTTGTGCCAGTTCCAATTGTTGAGTTACCGTTCTGAACATTTTTTATTTGATCGTGATTATCCTGTGTTTTAATTTTTTTATACTATGAAAAATGCTTTAGAAATGCTGTTTCTTTAGTAATTTCATTTTCCGGATTAAACACCCATCGCAGTAATTATTTTCGACAATACTACCCGGACCCGAATTTTGCAAATTCAAAGTGACGAGATGTGAATTGTTTTTGATAAAATTTCATACCTATCTAAAATAAGTGAAACATTTTTGTGTTTTACTAGTATTCAGGCTGTCAAAATAGGTGGTCGCGTTTTGTTTTTAACGTTCAATGTGTTTGATCTGAAAAATGAAGCAAACGAAAAAGTCAACTAAAAATTATGGAAAAGTTTGGAATTATGGGAAAGTTCTAACTGTCATTGGACTCACAGTTATAGTTTTTGTTGCAATTATTGCTGTAGCTTGGAGCAAGGAATCATTTTATTCTCCCGCAAAAGCTGACCATACATTAAAATACTGGCCCGTTGTCGTAAATAAATGGAACCCGCAAGATAGTGCACGAACAATGAAACGTGTTCTCAATATGACGAGTTGGCAGATGGTTAATGGAAGTGTTCAAGATTGGGATCTCATGTGGTCGATCGAATATCCATATTTCTTGTATGAAAATGAAATGAAAAATTTGAAACCACATCAGCGTGTAAATCACTTTCCAGGCGTCAGTGCAATTGCCGTTAAACTAACAATGGCAACAAACAATCGCTTTTCATTCATTCCACCTGCATTCAAGTTTCCCGATATGATTGAAGAGTTCAAAAATTATGTGAAGACAAATCCAGATTCTAAATTTGTGGAGAAGCTGAAGAACAACCGTGGAGTGAAAATTGTATCTGTCGATGAAATTGAATTTAAAAATACCGAAAAGTTCGTTCAGCGATTTATTGAAAATCCACTTTTAATCGATGGCCATGCATTCGACATAGGGATTTACGTTTTGATATCATCAATCAATCCTCTCAGAATTTATCGCTATCGTGGCGAAATGCTTGTTAGACTCTGTTCCGAACCGTTTCATCCATTCGATCCAAAGAATCTCGATAAATATGTTGTGTCTGATGAATTTAAAATGTTCTTCACAACGCCATCCTTTGAGAAACTTTACGCTGAATTGGGATATTCCTGCAAGGATATATTTGAGAATCATTTGCGACAACGTGGATTTAATGTGACGGATCTGTGGAGACAAGTTGATGAAGCAATTGTGACGTTGATAACCAAAAACGAAGAAGGTTTCCTAAGTAAAGTAAGTTTCATTTTGCTTCAATCATTAAGTTGATTTTCCATTTGTTTTATTTTATAGACCTTAGAATACAATGACCCATCGCACTTTTTCGAGCTGATGAGATTTGATTTTATTATCAATGACAATTTTCAAGTTTTTCTTATGGAAGCTCAAATGAGCCCTAATTTAACTCCTGATGCACCGAAATATGAGCAACATGCACTACAGTATGAACAATCCGTTTATAACGCTTTGAGGTTGATTGGAGCAGAAGACTATCACAATTACATGTATCGAGTTGCAGATAAAACTTCAACATATCGAGTAATTACCAATTTTCGACATATTGCTATTGATATTGAACTATGTGCTAGAGCTAATTGTAGCGCCGAATGTGATTCTCCCATGTGTTCACATTGCTTGTCTTGCATTAGCGGAAGCAACTTTAGACATACTTACGAGGCGTATCAAGAGCACATCAGACGTGGCGATATGATGAGAATTTTCCCATCTCGATCACATTATAATGATGAAGTTATTGAACGCATGAGCCCATCAAATAAATTTTCTGCCAAATGGTTTAAGAAAATGTGCGCAAATCATGAAGATTTTTGTTAAAATAATTTTTGACAAATGAAGCAAATTTCAAATATCATATTCGGACACAATATAGATATATGATGTCTAATTGAATACGCAACAAAAATTAATAAAATTATTAATTGAAATTGTTTTCTTTCTTACATCTGTCAGGTGTTCATTACCAAATAAGTTTGATCCAACTCCTTTTGAAGTATTCAGTTTTTTTCTAAGTAGCTTTTCTTCGTTTTTCATACAAGTAGAAATACTAATATATGTATATTAGTGAGTATATAAGTATTACGTAACGATAAAAGCTCACTTTCTAGAAATACTCTTAAATACTCCTATCTAAATGAAATTATTCCCAATAGTTGAACCATTATTAATATTTAAAAAAAAAGAAGAGGAATAATGAGAGAAAACTTTTGTGTTTAAAATTTAACCGAATTCGGAAAAGAAAAAAAAAACTCAACTTGTTAGGTCTATAAAATGGAGATAAGTGCAAAAGAATTTCCAAAGGAAGCTAGCACCACCCTACGCATTCCTTTGATTTTTGTTGTTTTATCAATTGTTCTCACAATTATTGCTTTGGGATGGAAATCAATCATGAGTCAGCGTTAAAAAATAAAGGGTTCTATTTTTTGGGCACTAGAAATTTAAATTTTGTCACTAAAAAAATAAATTTTGGCACTAAAAATTATTTTTCGGGCACTAATTATTAGATATATTTTAATTAAGCTCTATTTTAAAAATTTCTGCTGAATTTTTTTACACGATTTGTAACTAAATATTAATTTTCAGTCTCTATTTTTCCTACTAAGTACTCTAATAATTTGGGAAAACCGTTGATAAAATTTTTTAATTTTTTAAAGCGTTGTTGCATTATTGTTATTGTTGCTATTAATATTTATTGTGAATTACGATATAGTAATAGTAGTATAGGAATCAATGTCTCTAATCAAAGAATAGGGGCGTTGACAAAAAAAGAGCATTCTCTAGCTTTAGTGAAATGACAGGGAACTTAGGGAATACAATTTTCTGGTAAAGATGAAAAGGGGATTTAGTAAGAAGCAATTTATGGAGAAAAGTACACATTGAATTTACAGTACTTAGTTTTCCAGGTCACAGTCAAGAATAGAGCTCTTTACATTTAAAACAGTCAAATTTTCTTAGATTATGAGCATATCTCAGGCATGCGTTAGAGCATTTATTGATACGATCCTAAAGGCTTTTCGTGCAGGTTAGATAGAGATTACTACAGTTAGTAAATAGTAGAATTAGCAGCGCCTGAACCAACTGGAATCGAGTTCTTGTAGGTGTAGGGAACAGAACCTTGAACAGACCCACAAAATAGCATAGCTTTAGATTTTAAGGGATTAACTTTAATAGAATTTTCTTTCGCCCAGACTGAAACCTTCATAAGATTTTCATTCATTCTGGCTACACAGGAATTTACTTAAATCAATATTTGCTGATAAAATTTGGGTATCATCCGCAAAAAGAGTAGGTTTGTCATTGAGGAATTGAAGTTTAAACTAAGCATTTTTAAAGAATATTATGATCGACAAGATCAAAAGCCTTTTTAAGATCAAGAAGAATAAGAATAGATACCTTAGATGATTCGAGATTTGAAGTAATTTCATCGATAACAGAAAGTAAGGCAGTGTTGGTGTTATTGCTTTTCCTGAAGCCATTTTGATAAGGAGCCTATAATTTTTTTTTTCTATAGTTCGATTTTGTCACTGATGGCCCGTTCAGGAATTTTGGAAATAATCGAAAGCACTCTGACTCTTTATTTTTTGGGATTTGGTTAACAAAACTCTTCTTCCACAGCTTAGGAAAATATGAGTTTGTTAGAATGGTGGAAGAAAGGTGCCGATTTTGGAGTAAAGACAGAACCAAAATAATTGGTTGGCTCCGATGTAGAGAAAATAATTGGAAAAGAGATCACTAAATAGGTTAATTAACACCTACTGTCAGCTGTTATACGTTTTGATGCCTTTAAGGTTAAAATTAAGTACCTAGTTAATTAAACACATCTGCATCAAATAAAGTTATCTATGTTAGTATTATAGTATTATTTATTGATTATTAATTACAGGTGGAATTCATAGTTTGTGCTAACAATATAACTGTTTATAAATTTCAAATCGAAAGCTTTAAACTGAAGTAAATTTTCTTATCTTCGGAATTTATTTTTTTCTTTCATTTTCTAATTGCAGACTTCTGAATGTTATATTTTTTAACATTTCTCAACAGAAATCTTTATAGACTTTGCACATTTTCTTGAACCATTTGACAGAAAATTGATTAGCTGGTGAAAGATTTTTGATAAATTCATCACCGTAATGCAGTTTAGAGGGAAAGATCTTCATCATGTCTCCACGTCTCATGTGTTCCTGATAAGCTTGGTGAGTGTCGTTCATATTTTTATCATTGATGCAGGCTATGCAATGTGAACATTGAACTAACGCACAATTAGCATCACACGGCGCTCTTGAGCATGTTTCAATATCAACAGCGACATTTTTGAAGCTGGAAATCATTCGATTTGACATTCTACCACCAAATCTAAGAAAAAATGTAAGATTAAATTGGTCGAATTTCAGCGATAATCGTGAAGAATACCTAAACATAAAATTTTGACGAGATTCCGCGCCTATCAATCTTAACACAGTATAAACAACTTGCTCATATCCAAGACCATTCGGTTCATATTTTGATTCAGATGGTGTTAAGTTAGGACCCATGTTTATCTCCATAAGATTTACATTAAATTTATCGTCTATTAAGAAATCAAATCTCACCAACTCAAAAAAGTGATAAGATTCGGCATAATCCTTTGTCTGTAAAGTGGTTTTACATTTAATAAAAGTTGCTGGGACAAATAAATTACCTTTATAAATTTACCTTTCGTATGAAATTTCGTTCATTGCGATGAATCAAACTAATAATAATCTCGTCAATTTGCCTCCAAAGCTCAGTTACGTTGTAACCGCGAGATTCCAAATGGTGTTCAAATGTTCTGATAAACGAAAACCCAAATTCACTACACGGTTTCTTAAGGGATGGCATGGTGAAAAACATCTTATGGCTCTCGAAAACAACATATTTGTTAACATTTTTCGGATCAAAAGGGTAGTATGGTTCGGGACAAAACCGTGAAAGTATTTCACCACGATAGCGATAAATTCTGAGCGGATCAATTGATGATATCAAAACATAAACGCCCAAATCGAAAGCATGGCCATCAATTAAAAATGGATTGTCAATAAATCGCTGATAGAATTTTTCACTGTTATCAAATTTTATTTCATCAAAAGAAACAATTTCACGCCACGATTATTCCACACAGTTTCTTCCACAAATGTATGATTAGGATTTTTCTTTTATGTATTTGAAAATTTTGTTTCATCTGAGGAAACTTAAAAGCCGCTGGAATGAATCTAAAGCGATTATTTGTTGTCATGATATCTTTGTTTGTTATGGAAAACATTCCTGGAAAGTGATTAACACGCTGATGTGGTTTCAAATTTTTCATTTCATTTTCGAACTTGAAAAATGGATATCGATCGACCACATGAGATCCCGTCTTGAACACTTCCATTAACCATCTGCCAACTCATCATATCGAGAACACGTTTCATTGTTCGTGCACTATCTTGCGGGTTCCATTTATTCATTACAACTGGCCAATACTTCAAATTTGAATCGGTATGACTTTGATTTAACTCTTGATTTGTTTCGCAATTCCATCCGATAGCGATTAATAAAACGAAAAATGCGCTTAATGCATAGATTAAATAAGGCCTTCTTAATTCACTTGTTGCCATTTCAAAAAAAAATTTCCAACTGATATTTTAAAATCACTTTTGAAAAACTCTTTTTACTGTCAAAAAAAAAGTCAGTCGTGCCTTTAGGTAATGTATACATACTGTAGTAGATTCTTTTATTAACACAATTTTCAAAGCAAAAAAAAATAATAAATATAATTTCAAATCATGAACTCGAGCTAAATTAACTAGGCACCACTTATTACTTACGAGTTCGCTTGATAATTTTATGAAAATGAATTTTTGATTTTACGAAGCAATAATTATTTATTTTAATTGCCGTTGAAGTTCCATTTGAACTTGATAAGAAACCAGTTTAAAAGTTTTCAAACGAACTCATAGACATGAGACTACCCGTATTATATTACATTTAAAATACTATATCGATGCATCCAGCAAATTTTATTTTTCCCATATTGCGATTTTATTTTGTGATGCAATGACCTCAAATTCTTTAATGCTTTAGCTATTTCGGCAGCAATTTCATCCTCAGGCATGAATCGATAAAAGTATTTGCTTCGATTTTTTTTTTTTTTGATAAATTATCGCATTGTTTGTTTATCACAATTGTGTAAATTTAAACAGTAGGTGATATATTTTAATTACAAATTTTAATTGCGTTTTTCCTATTGTTTAAATTTGCACAATTGTGAGGAATAAACATCTTCAGGCTTTTATCAACATAATTTCTGAATTCAAAAAGTTGTGTCAGTTCCAATTGTTGAGTTACCGTTCTGAACATTTGAGGTTATTTGACATCTACATTAGTGTGTATTCAAATATAACATAACGATAAAAGCTCACTTTCTAGAAATATTCCCCTTCTTGTCATAAGCTTTTTATACAAAATTATAACTCTTTTGGAAAGTCACAAATCTCTAACACCCACCGTCTCCACATTTTCCTCTTGATTGTTATACTTAAATACTCCTATCTAAATGACATTGTTCCCAATAAATGTCCCAATAAAATTTATCTTTAAAAAGAGACTAGAAATGATGGGAGAAAACTTTTGTACTGTTGTACATTGTTGTACACAAAACTGTTGTAGATTGTTTAAAAATCCTTTCTTTGAAAAACAGGCTATAAATAAATAAAAATTTGTATGCAGGTCTTGGATGCGAGCGTTCCCGTCAGTCAGTGATGAGCGTAAATATATGATAAAAAAAATAGAGAAGATATTTCAGGGGCATCTTAAACGTTTGCGCAGGAATATCTAGATAGATAACTTAGGTATCTAAGATAAGGGCCTTGAAGCAGAACTGGCAGCAGAGAGGAATTTTCACTGGTCTTTTCTGAACCCAAATGTTATGCATGCGTTGCAATATTTTCTAATAGTGGAAATTTTAATTCCTTTAACGTTTTTTAAATGGTCAACTGACATTTGGTAACGACTTTAACGAAAATTCAATGTTACTGCATTGTAATTTTGTGTTCGTCTACTCAGACATTATTGAAGATATTTCGCATGCATATCCTTCTTTAATTATCATTCAAAAATCCAAAAAAAAAAAAATATTTATAATTAATCGTAAATTCATGCAACAGTCATTTCAGCATGCGCGGATGAGAGAGAAATTTTTCAGCATAACATAATCAATAACTCCAATATTTGCGGTTGCAATGATGCGCATTCATGGTTAATTAATGGACTTGATTAAAATGCATATCCTGACATTTTGTCGCATGCTATAATATTTTCTAACTTTAAATAAAAACGCATAAAATGTTCCGTAAAATTGTTTAAAAGAAGAAATATGTTATGACGTTTCTTGTTATGATCGAATTAAAATATTTTTTTTTTTTTACAGTAACTATGTAACTGCAGACATTATTTATTTAGAGGTTATAAAAGATATTTTATTTACAAAAATGGAACTTGTACATTTCAAAGGTTTCCTTTCCATCATCTATCGTAGGTTGCCGATGGCTGATTTTGCTCAGAAACACATGAACTGAAATACGTATGACTTTAAGACAAAAATTATGTGTAAACAAATATCACTGAGAATAAGAAACTATCGTATTATATGGATGTACTTTATCTATCTACTGCTGTGTTCTATGACTACCTACCTCTATGACCGAAAGCAAGTAGATCTTCAAAATCTTGGAAAAAAATAATATGTGCATAACAGTTTGACTCACTAAATCGATTTCTTGAGTGTAAATTGTATTTCAAATTAAACATTGATGTAATTAGAGTAAAAAATTTAAATTCTTTATTTGATTTTCAATGAAAAAGGATGTTATAAAATATTTCAAATGATTTTCAGGATTTTTTGAGGAACTTTTACCATATCGCAAATTTTATTTTACTCCATTTATTTTTTCTACAATTCCTCGCTACCTAACTAGGTAGAAATTTTTTCGCATTCAATCCCGCCTAAAACTGCATAATTTTGTATGGTGGCAGATGCTTGCCGAATCTTAAAAACGAGTAATGAATGTTTGGCATATAAATAGAGGGCCATCGGCCAAACAAGTTCCCAATGCCAAAGTTTTGCAACTTTTCAAAAGAAGTCATATCTTATAAACATCCTTTTTCTCACTGTTATCAAATTTTATTTCATCAAAAGAAACAATTTTCACGCCACGATTATTCCACAGTTTCTCCACAAATGTATGATTAGGATTTTCTTTTATGTAATTTGAAAAATTTTGTTTCATCTGAGGAAACTTAAAAGCCGCTGGAATGAATCTAAAGCGATTATTTGTTGTCATGATATCTTTGTTTGTTATGGAAAACATTCCTGGAAAGTGATTAACACGCTGATGTGGTTTCAAATTTTTCATTTCATTTCGAACTTGAGAGAGTCAAGATCCCAGTCTTGAACACTTCCATTAACCATCTACCAACTCATCATATCGAGAACACGTTTCATTGTTCGTGTGCTATCTTGCGGGTTCCATTTATTCATTACAACTGGCCAATACTTCAAATTTGAATCGGTATGATTTTGATTTAACTCTTGATTGTTTCGCAATTCCATTTGAAGTTGATAATAAACCAAGATTAAAAGTTTCTAAAGGTACTCATCGAAAAGAGACTACAGGGCATTACATTCCATTTAAAATACCACATCGATATTATGTAATTCGTTGTATTTGTATTTCTTTGTATTTAAATATTTCCCATATTGCGATTGTATTTTGTGAGGCATGAATCGATAAAAGCAATTGCTTCGAATTTTTTATTTATTTTTTGATAAATTATCAGTGTTTGTTCATCACAATTGTGCAAATTTAAACAATAGGAGATGTATTTTAATTACAAATTTTAATTACGTTTTCCTATTGTTCAAATTTGCACAATTATCACAATTTTTTCATCACGAATAAACATCTTCAGGCTTTTATCAACATAATTTCTGAATGCAAACAGTTTGTGTCCATTCCAATTGTTGAGTTACTGTTCTGAACATTTGAGGTTATTCGACCATGATTATCCTGTATTTTGCTGATTTTGAGCTGATCATGAGCTTATTAAAAAGTAAATGGAAAATTTTTATCCTATGAAAAATGCTTTAAAAATGCTGTTTCTTTAGTAATTCCATTTTCCGGATTAAACACCCATAGCAGTAATTATTTTCGATAATACTACCCGGACCCGAATTTTGCAAATTCAAAGTGACGAGATGTGAATTGTTTTTGATAAAATTTCCTACCTATCTGTTTTACTAGTATTCAAGCTGTCAAAATAGGCGGTCGCGTTTTGTTTTTACCGTTCAATGTGTTTGATCTGAAAAATGAAGCAAACGAAAAACTCAACTAAAAATTATGGAAAAGTTTGGAATTATGGGAAAGTTCTAACTGTCATTGGACTCACAGTTATAGTTTTTGTTGCAATTATTGCTGTAGCTTGGAGCAAGGAATCATTTTATTCTCCCGCAAAAGCTGACCATACATTAAAATACTGGCCCGTTGTCGTAAGCAAATGGAACCCGCAAGATAGTACACGAACAATGAAACGTATTCTCGATATGATGAGTTGGCAGATGGTTAATGGAAGTGTTCAAGACTGGGATCTCATGTGGTCGATCGAATATCCATATGTCATGTTTGAGAATGAAATGAAAAATTTGAAACCACATCAGCGTGTAAATCACTTTCCAGGCGTCAATGCAATTGCTGTTAAACGGACAATGGCAACAAACAATCGCTTTTCATTCATTCCACCGGCATTCAAGTTTCCCGATATGATTGAAGAGTTCAAAAATTATGTGAAGACAAATCCAGATTCTAAATTTGTGGAGAAGCTGAAGAACAACCGTGGAGTGAAAATTGTATCTGTCGATGAAATTGAATTTGAAAATACCGAAAAGTTCGTTCAGCGATTTATTGAAAATCCACTTTTAATCGATGGCCATGCATTCGACATAGGGATTTACGTTTTGATATCATCAATCAATCCTCTCAGAATTTATCGCTATCGTGGCGAAATGCTTGTTAGACTCTGTTCCGAACCGTTTCATCCATTCGATCCAAAGAATCTCGATAAATATGTTGTGTCTGATGAATTTAAAATGTTCTTCACAACGCCATCCTTTGAGAAACTTTACGCTGAATTGGGATATTCCTGCAAGGATATATTTGAGAATCATTTGCGACAACGTGGATTTAATGTGACGGATCTGTGGAGACAAGTTGATGAAGCAATTGTGACGTTGATAACCAAAAACGAAGAAGGTTTCCTAAGTAAAGTAAGTTTCATTTTGCTTCAATCATTAAGTTGATTTTCCATTTGTTTTATTTTATAGACCTTAGAATACAATGACCCATCGCACTTTTTCGAGCTGATGAGATTTGATTTTATTATCAATGACAATTTTCAAGTTTTTCTTATGGAAGCTCAAATGAGCCCTAATTTAACTCCTGATGCACGAAATATGAGCAACATGCACTACAGTATGAACAATCCGTTTATAACGCTTTGAGGTTGATTGGAGCAGAAGACTATCACAATTACATGTATCGAGTTGCAGATAAAACTTCAACATATCGAGTAATTACCATTTTCGACATATTGCTATTGATATTGAAGTATGTGCTAGAGCTGTTGTAGCGCCGAATGTGATTCTCCCATGTGTTCACATTGCTTGTCTTGCATTAGCGGAAGCAACTTTAGACATACTTACGAGGCGTATCAAGAGCACATCAGACGTGGCGATATGATGAGAATTTTCCATCTCGATCACATTATAATGATGAAGTTATTGAACGCATGAGCCCATCAAATAAATTTTCTGCCAAATGGTTTAAGAAAATGTGCGCAAATCATGAAGATTTTTGTTAAAATAATTTTTGACAAATGAAGCAAATTTCAAATATCATATTCGGACACAATATAGATATATGATGTCTAATTGAATACGCAACAAAAATTAATAAAATTATTAATTGAAATTGTTTTCTTTCTTACATCTGTCAGGTGTTCATTACCAAATAAGTTTGATCCAACTCCTTTTGAAGTATTCAGTTTTTTTCTAAGTAGCTTTTCTTCGTTTTTCATACAAGTAGAAATACTAATATATGTATATTAGTGAGTATTCAAGTATTACGTAACGATAAAAGCTCACTTTCTAGAAATACTCTTAAATACTCCTATCTAAATGAAATTATTCCCAATAGTTGAACCATTATTAATATTTTAAAAAAAAAGAAGAGGAATAATGAGAGAAAACTTTTGTGTTTAAAATTTAACCGAATTCGGAAAAGAAAAAAAAAACTCAACTTGTTAGGTCTATAAAATGGAGATAAGTGCAAAAGAATTTCCAAAGGAAGCTAGCACCACCCTACGCATTCTTTGATTTTTGTTGTTTTATCAATTGTTCTCACAATTATTGGTTTGGGATGGAAATCAATCATGAATCAGCAATTAAAAAATTAAGGGTTCTATTTTCTGGGCACTAAAAATTTAAATTTTGTCACTAAAAAAATAAATTTTGGCACTAAAAAATTTTTCGGGCACTAATTATTAGATATATTTTAATTAAGCTCTATTTTAAAAATTTCTGCTGAATTTTTTTACACGATTTGTAACTAAATATTAATTTTCAGTCTCTATTTTTCCTACTAAGTACTCTAATAATTTGGGAAAACCGTTGATAAAATTTTTTAATTTTTTAAAGCGTTGTTGCATTATTGTTATTGTTGCTATTAGTATTTATTGTGAATATACTACTATATCGTAATAGTAATAGTAGTATAGGAATCAATGTCTCTAATCAAAGAATAGGGGCGTTGACAAAAAAAGAGCGTTCTCTAGCTTTAGTGAAATGACAGGGAACTTAGGGAATAACATTTTCTGGTAAAGATGAAAAGTGGATTTAGTAAGAAGCAATTTATGGAGAAAAGTACACATTGAATTTACAGTACTTAGTTTTCCAGGTCACAGTCAAGAATAGAGCTCTTTACATTAAAACAGTCAAATTTTCTTAGATTATGAGCATATCTCAGGCATGCGTTAGAGCATTTATTGATACGATCCTAAGGCTTTTCGTGCAGGTTAGATAGAGATTATACAGTTAGTAAATAGTAGAATTAGCAGCGCCTGAACCAACTGGAATCGAGTTCTTGTAGGTGTAGGGAACAGAACCTTGAACAGACCCACAAAATAGCATAGCTTTAGATTTTAAGGGATTAACTTTAATAGAATTTTCTTTCGCCCAGACTGAAACCTTCATAAGATTTTCATTCATTCTGGCTACACAGGAATTTACTAAATCAATATTTGCTGATAAAATTTGGGTATCATCCGCAAAAAGAGTAGGTTGTCATTGAGGAATTGAAGTTTAAACTAAGCATTTTTAAAGAATATTATGATCGACAAGATCAAAAGCCTTTTTAAGATCAAGAAGAATAAGAATAGATACCTTAGATGATTCGAGATTTGAAGTAATTTCATCGATAACAGAAAGCAAGGCAGTGTTGGTGTTATTGCTTTTCCTGAAGCCATTTTGATAAGGAGCCTATAAATTTTTTTTTCTATAGTTCGATTTTGTCACTGATGGTCCGTTCAGGAATTTTGGAAATAATCGAAAGCACTCTGACTCTTTATTTTTTGGGATTTGGTTAACAAAACTCTTCTTCCACAGCTTAGGAAAATATGAGTTTGTTAGAATGGTGGAAGAAAGGTGCCGATTTTGGAGTAAAGACAGAACCAAAATAATTGGTTGGCTCCGATGTAGAGAAAATAATTGGAAAAGAGATCACTAAACAGTTAATTAATACCTACTGTCAGCTGTTATACGTTTTGATGCCTTTAAGGTTAAAATTAAGTACCTAGATAATCAGACACATCTGTGTCAAATAAAGTTATCTATGTTAGTATTATAGTATTATTTATTGATTATTAATTACAGGTGGAATTCATAGTTTGTGCTAACAATATAACTGTTTATGAATTTCAAATCGAAAGCTTTAAACTGAAGTAAATTTTCTTATCTTCGGAATTATTTTTTCTTTCATTTTCTAATTGCAGACTTCTGAATGTTATATTTTTTAACATTTCTCAACAGAAATCTTATAGACATTGCACATTTTCTTGAACCATTTGACAGAAAATTGATTGCTGGTGAAAGATTTTTGATAAATTCATCACCGTAATGCAGTTTAGAGGAAAAGATCTTCATCATGTCTCCACGTCTCATGTGTTCCTGATAAGCTTGGTGAGTGTCGTTCATATTTTTATCATTGATGCAGGCTATGCAATGTGAACATTGAACTAACGCACAATTAGCATCACACGGCGCTCTTGAGCATGTTTCAATATCAACAGCGACATTTTTGAAGCTGGAAATCATTCGATTTGACATTTTACCACCAAACCTGAGGAAAAATGTAAGATTAAATTGGTCGAATTTCAGAGATAATCGTGAAGAATACCTAAACATAAAATTTTGACGAGATTCCGCGCCTATCAATCTTAACACAGTATAAACAACTTGCTCATATCCAAGACTATTCGGTTCATATTTTGATTCAGATGGTGTTAAGTTAGGGCCCATGTTTATCTCCATAAGATTTACATTAAATTTATCGTCTATTAAGAAATCAAATCTCACCAACTCAAAAAAGTGATAAGATTCGGCATTATCCTTTGTCTGTAAAGTGGTTTTACATTTAATAAAAGTTGCTGGGACAAATAAATTACCTTTATAAATTTGCCTTCGTATGAAATTTCGTTCATTGCGATGAATCAAACTAATAATAATCTCGTCAATTTGCCTCCAAAGCTCAGTTACGTTGTAACCGCGAGATTCCAAATGGTGTTCAAATGTTCTGATAAACGAAAACCCAAATTCACTACACGGTTTCTTAAGGGATGGCATGGTGAAAAACATCTTATGGCTCTCGAAAACAACATATTTGTTAACATTTTTCGGATCAAAAGGGTAGTATGGTTCGGGACAAAACCGTGAAAGTATTTCACCACGATAGCGATAAATTCTGAGCGGATCAATTGATGATATCAAAACATAAACGCCCAAATCGAAAGCATGGCCATCAATTAAAAATGGATTGTCAATAAATCGCTGATAGAATTTTTCACTGTTATCAAATTTTATTTCATCAAAAGAAACAATTTTCACGCCACGATTATTCCACAGTTTCTCCACAAATGTATGATTAGGATTTTCTTTTATGTAATTTGAAAAATTTTGTTTCATCTGAGGAAACTTAAAAGCCGCTGGAATGAATCTAAAGCGATATTTGTGTCATGATATCTTTGTTTGTTATGGAAAACATTCCTGGAAAGTGATTAACACGCTGATGTGGTTTCAAATTTTCATTTCATTTTCGAACTTGAAAAATGGATAATCGATCGACCACATGAGATCCCAGTCTTGAACACTTCCATTAACCATCTGCCAACTCATCATATCGAGAACACGTTTCATTGTTCGTGCACTATCTTGCGGGTTCCATTTATTCATTACAACTGGCCAATACTTCAAATTTGAATCGGTATGATTTTGATTTAACTCTTGATTTGTTTCGCAATTCCATCGATAGCGATTAATAAAACGAAAAAAAAAAATGCGCTTATGCAAGATTAAATAAGGCCTTCTTAATTCACTTGTTGCCATTTCAAAAAAAAATTTTCCAACTGATAATTTAAAATCACTTTTGAAAACACTCTTTTGACTGTCAAAAAAAAAAGTCAGTCGTGCCTTTAGGTAATGTAATACATACGTAGTAGAGTCTTTCATTAACAACAATTTTCAAAGCAAAAAAAAAATAATAATATAATTTCAAAATCATGAACTCGAGCTAAATTAACTAGGCACAACGTTTTACTTACGAGTTCGCTTGATAATATTTATGAAAATGAATTTTTGATTTACGAAGCAATATTTATTTTAATTGCCGTTGAAGTTCCATTTGAACTTGATAAGAAACCAAGTTTAAAAGTTTTCAAACGAACTCATAGACAGGAGACTACCCGGTATGATATTACATTTAAAATACTATACCGATGCATCAGCAAATTTTATTTTTCCCATATGCGATTTTATTTTGTGATGCAATGACCTCAAATTCTTTAATGCTTTAGCTATTTCGGCAGCAATTTCATCCTCAGGCATGAATCGATAAAAGTATTTGCTTCGATTTTTTTTTTTTTTGATAAATTATCGCATTGTTTGTTTATCACAATTGTGTAAATTTAAACAGTAGGTGATATATTTTAATTACAAATTTTAATTACGTTTTCCTATTGTTTAAATTTGCACAATTGTGAGGAATAAACATCTTCAGGCTTTTATCAACATAATTTCTGAATTCAAAAAGTGTGTGTCAGTTCCAATTGTTGAGTTACCGTTCTGAACATTTGAGGTTATTTGACATCTACATTAGTGTGTATTCAAATATAACATAACGATAAAAGCTCACTTTCTAGAAATATTCCCCTTCTTGTCATAAGCTTTTTATACAAAATTATAACTCTTTTGGAAAGTCACAAATCTCTAACACCCACCGTCTCCACATTTTCCTCTTGATTGTTATACTTAAATACTCCTATCTAAATGACATTGTTCCCAATAAATGTCCCAATAAAATTTATCTTTAAAAAGAGACTAGAAATGATGGGAGAAAACTTTTGTACTGTTGTACATTGTTGTACACAAAACTGTTGTAGATTGTTTAAAAATCCTTTCTTTGAAAAACAGGCTATAAATAAATAAAAATTTGTATGCAGGTCTTGGATGCGAGCGTTCCCGTCAGTCAGTGATGACGTAATATATGATAAAAAAAATAGAGAAGATATTTCAGGGGCATCTTAAACGTTTGCGCAGGAATATCTAGATAGATAACTTAGGTATCTAAGATAAGGGCCTTGAAGCAGAACTGGCAGCAGAGAGGAATTTTCACTGGTCTTTTCTGAACCCAAATGTTATGCATGCGTTGCAATATTTTCTAATAGTGGAAATTTTAATTCCTTTAACGTTTTTTAAATGGTCAACTGACATTTGGTAACGACTTTAACGAAAATTCAATGTTACTGCATTGTAATTTTGTGTTCGTCTACTCAGACATTATTGAAGATATTTCGCATGCATATCCTTCTTTAATTATCATTCAAAAATCCAAAAAAAAAAATATTTATAATTAATCGTAAATTCATGCAACAGTCATTTCAGCATGCGCGGATGAGAGAGAAATTTTTCAGCATAACATAATCAATAACTCCAATATTTGCGGTTGCAATGATGCGGGCCGCATTCATGGTTAATTAATGGACTTGATTAAAATGCATATCCTGACATTTTGTCGCATGCTATCCATTCAAGAATTGAATGAACAGCGCTTTAATATTTTCTAACTTTAAATAAAAACGCATAAAATGTTCCGTAAAATTGTTTAAAAGAAGAAATATGTTATGACGTTTCTTGTTATGATCGAATTAAAATATTTTTTTTTTTTTTACAGTAACTATGTAACTGCAGACATTATTTATTTAGAGGTTATAAAAGATATTTTATTTACAAAAATGGAACTTGTACATTTCAAAGGTTTCCTTTCCATCATCTATCGTAGGTTGCCGATGGCTGATTTTGCTCAGAAACACATGAACTGAAATACGTATGACTTTAAGACAAAAATTATGTGTAAACAAATATCACTGAGAATAAGAAATTATCGTATTATATGGATGTACTTATATCTATCTACTGCTGTGTTCTATGACTACCTACCTCTATGACCGAAAGCAAGTAGATCTTCAAAATCTTGGGAAAAAAATAATATGTGCATAACAGTTTGACTCACTAAATCGATTTCTTGAGTGTAAATTGTATTTCAAATTAAACATTGATGTAATTAGAGTAAAAAATTTAAATTCTTTATTTGATTTTCAATGAAAAAGGATGTTATAAAATATTTCAAATGATTTTCAGGATTTTTTGAGGAACTTTTACCATATCGCAAATTTTATTTTACTCCATTTATTTTTTCTACAATTCCTCGCTACCTAACTAGGTAGAAATTTTTTCGCATTCAATCCCGCCTAAAACTGCATAATTTTGTATGGTGGCAGATGCTTGCCGAATCTTAAAAACGAGTAATGAATGTTTGGCAATATAAATAGAGGGCCATCGGCCAAACAAGTTCCCAATGCCAAAGTTTTGCAACTTTTCAAAAGAAGTCATATCTTATAAACATCCTTTTTCTCACTGTTATCAAATTTTATTTCATCAAAAGAAACAATTTTCACGCCACGATTATTCCACAGTTTCTCCACAAATGTATGATTAGGATTTTCTTTTATGTAATTTGAAAAATTTTGTTTCATCTGAGGAAACTTAAAAGCCGCTGGAATGAATCTAAAGCGATTATTTGTTGTCATGATATCTTTGTTTGTTATGGAAAACATTCCTGGAAAGTGATTAACACGCTGATGTGGTTTCAAATTTTTCATTTCATTTTCGAACTTGAGAGAGTCAAGATCCCAGTCTTGAACACTTCCATTAACCATCTACCAACTCATCATATCGAGAACACGTTTCATTGTTCGTGTGCTATCTTGCGGGTTCCATTTATTCATTACAACTGGCCAATACTTCAAATTTGAATCGGTATGATTTTGATTTAACTCTTGATTTGTTTCGCAATTCCATTTGAAGTTGATAATAAACCAAGATTAAAAGTTTCTAAAGGTACTCATCGAAAAGAGACTACAGGGCATTACATTCCATTTAAAATACCACATCGATATTATGTAATTCGTTGTATTTGTATTTCTTTGTATTTAAATATTTCCCATATTGCGATTGTATTTTGTGAGGCATGAATCGATAAAAGCAATTGCTTCGAATTTTTTATTTATTTTTTGATAAATTATCAGTGTTTGTTCATCACAATTGTGCAAATTTAAACAATAGGAGATGTATTTTATTTACAAACTTTAATTGCGTTTTCCTATTGTTCAAATTATTTGCACAATTATCACAATTTTTTCATCACGAATAAACATCTTCAGGCTTTTATCAACATAATTTCTGAATGCAAAAAGTGTATATCAGTTCCAATTGTTGAGTTACCGTTCTGAACATTTGAGGTTATTCGACCATGATTATCCTGTATTTTGCTGATTTTGAGCTGATCATGAGCTTATTAAAAAGTAAATGGAAAATTTTTATCCTATGAAAAATGCTTTAAAAATGCTGTTTCTTTAGTAATTTCATTTTCCGGATTAAACACCCATAGCAGTAATTATTTTCGATAATACTACCCGGACCCGAATTTTGCAAATTCAAAGTGACGAGATGTGAATTGTTTTTGATAAAATTTCATACCTATCTAAAATAAGTGAAACGTTTCTGTTTTTTACTAGTATTCAGGCTGTCAAAATAGGTGGTCGCGTTTTGTTTTTAACGTTCAATGTGTTTGATCTGAAAAATGAAGCAAACGAAAAACTCAACTAAAAATTATGGAAAAGTTTGGAATTATGGGAAAGTTCTAACTGTCATTGGACTCACAGTTATAGTTTTTGTTGCAATTATTGCTGTAGCTTGGAGCAAGGAATCATTTTATTCTCCCGCAAAAGCTGACCATACATTAAAATACTGGCCCGTTGTCGTAAGCAAATGGAACCCGCAAGATAGTACACGAACAATGAAACGTATTCTCGATATGATGAGTTGGCAGATGGTTAATGGAAGTGTTCAAGACTGGGATCTCATGTGGTCGATCGAATATCCATATGTCATGTTTGAGAATGAAATGAAAAATTTGAAACCACATCAGCGTGTAAATCACTTTCCAGGCGTCAATGCAATTGCTGTTAAACGGACAATGGCAACAAACAATCGCTTTTCATTCATTCCACCGGCATTCAAGTTTCCCGATATGATTGAAGAGTTCAAAAATTATGTGAAGACAAATCCAGATTCTAAATTTGTGGAGAAGCTGAAGAACAACCGTGGAGTGAAAATTGTATCTGTCGATGAAATTGAATTTGAAAATACCGAAAAGTTCGTTCAGCGATTTATTGAAAATCCACTTTTAATCGATGGCCATGCATTCGACATAGGGATTTACGTTTTGATATCATCAATCAATCCTCTCAGAATTTATCGCTATCGTGGCGAAATGCTTGTTAGACTCTGTTCCGAACCGTTTCATCCATTCGATCCAAAGAATCTCGATAAATATGTTGTGTCTGATGAATTTAAAATGTTCTTCACAACGCCATCCTTTGAGAAACTTTACGCTGAATTGGGATATTCCTGCAAGGATATATTTGAGAATCATTTGCGACAACGTGGATTTAATGTGACGGATCTGTGGAGACAAGTTGATGAAGCAATTGTGACGTTGATAACCAAAAACGAAGAAGGTTTCCTAAGTAAAGTAAGTTTCATTTTGCTTCAATCATTAAGTTGATTTTCCATTTGTTTTATTTTATAGACCTTGCAATACAATGACCCATCGCACTTTTTCGAGCTGATGAGATTTGATTTTATTATCAATGACAATTTTCAAGTTTTTCTTATGGAAGCTCAAATGAGCCCTAATTTAACTCCTGATGCACCGAAATATGAGCAACATGCACTACAGTATGAACAATCCGTTTATAACGCTTTGAGGTTGATTGGAGCAGAAGACTATCACAATTACATGTATCGAGTTGCAGATAAAACTTCAACATATCGAGTAATTACCAATTTTCGACACATTGCTATTGATATTGAAGTATGTGCTAGAGCTGCTTGTAGCGCCGACTGTGATTCTCCCATGTGTTCACATTGCTTGTCTTGCATTAGCGGAAGCAACTTTAGACATACTTACGAGGCGTATCAAGAGCACATCAGACGTGGCGATATGATGAGAATTTTCCCATCTCAATCACATTATAATGATGAAGTTATTGAACGCATGAGCCCATCAAATAAATTTTCTGCCAAATGGTTTAAGAAAATGTGCGCAAAGCATGAAGATTTTTGTTAAAATAATTTTTCGCAAATGAAGCAAATTTGGAATACCATATTCGGATACAATATAGATATATGATGTCTAATTGAAAACGCAATAAAAATTAATAAAATGACGCAACAAAAGACCTCGAAATTGTTTTCTTTCTTGCATATGTCAGGTGTTCATTGCCAAATAATCCAACTCATTTCAAATATTCAGTTTTAAAGTTTTTCTAAGTAGCATACAAATAGATGTATATAAAAAAATTATAAAATGAAAGAGGTGAGTATATATGTACATTAGTGAGTATTCAAGTATAACGTAACGATAAAAACTCGCTTTCTAGAAATATTCCTCTTCTTGTCATAAGCTTTTTATACAAAATTATAACTCGTTTGTATGGAATGTGTACCTAATTCAAAAGAAACACTTTCTTTGTTTTAGTTGATCGTTTCAAATTCAACGTGTAAGTCTATGAAATGGAAAAAAGTGCAAAAGAATTACCAAAGGAAGCTAGCACCACCCTACGCATTCCTTTGATTTTTATTGGTTTATCAATTGTTGTGACAATTATTGCTTTGGGATGGAAATCAACCATGAATCAGCAATTAAAAAATGAAGAGTCAGGTTTGAAATATTGGCCGGGTGGAAATAAAAAGTGGCAAGATGATGATTATGCAATAACAATAAAACGCGTTTTTAATCAGATGAGTTGGCAGATCGTGAATAAAAAAACTGACGATTGGGATCTTATGTATTCGATAGAATATCCATTTGACAAATTCGAAAATGAATTGAAAAATATGAAACCACATCAGCGTGTCAATCACATTCCAGGAATAAATTCAATTGCTGTCGTGAAGGACATGGCAACAACTAATCGCTATGAATTCGTTCCACCAGCGTTTAAATTTCCCCAGATGAAGGACGAATTCATGAAATATGTGAAAGAAAATCCAAAACATTGGTTTGTTGAAAGATCTGAAAATAATCGGGATGCAAAAATTGTTTCAATTCATGAAATTGATTTTCAAAATAGCGATAAATTTGTGCAAAGATTTATAAATAATCCGCTTTTGATTGATGCTCATACATTCGTTCTTGGAGTTTATGTTATAATATCATCAATCGATCCACTGAGAATTTATCGTTATCGTGGTGAAATTATTTCACGATTCTGCACTAAACAATTTTATCCAATCGACCGATTAGTTAACAGATTTAATGTGGCCGATGATTATAAAACATTTTCCGATATGCCATCGCTTAAAAAGCCTGCGACGAAATATGGATTTTCTTACATTCAAACACTTGAACATTATTTGAAATATCAAGGATATAATGTTTCTGATCTGTGGCGACAAGTTGATGAAGCAATTGTAACTTTGACCCTACGAAACGAACCAAATTTAGTCAAAAAGGTTTGAGAAGCTTTTTGTTTATGTCTTTTAGATTTTATCGATCAATTACTTACAGACCAAAGGATATGCTGAACCTTTTCACTTTTTTGAACTGATGAGATTTGATTTTATTATTGATGACAATTTTCGAGTCCACTTAATGGAAGCAAAAATGAGTCCAAACCTAACAGCTTCACCTATGCCTAAATATGAACCAGACAGTGTTGGCTTTGAGCAAGCGCTTTATAGTTCATTGAAGTTAATTGGAGCTGAAGATTATCACAACTTCATGTTCAGGTAGCCAATTAAATCGAACATTTTCTTTTTAAAATTGATTAATTATTTTTCTTTTCTAGAGTTTCAGACAAATTTTCGAATCGAATTATTTCAAGCTTCAAAAATGTCGCTGTTGATATTGAAACATGCTCGAGAGCGCCGTGTGATGTTAATTGTGCATTAGCTCAATGTTCACATTGCATAGATTGTGTCAATGATAAAAATATGAACGATACTCAGCAAGCTTATCAGGAACACATGAGACGTGGAGACATGATGAGGATTTTTCCCTCTAAACTGCATTACGGTGATGAATTTATCAAAAATCTTTCACCAGCTAATCAATTTTCTGTCAAATGGTTCAAGAAAATGTGCGAAGTCTATAAAGATTTCTGTTGAGAAATGCTAATTGTTTATTAACAGTAAAAGTCATGCATAAAAAATATCCAAAGTAATATTTCAATTAGAGAAGTTATGTATGTCCAAAATATGTGACGCGAGAGTTTTGGAAACCATATGGGTGGGTGGTGTTCCTCACCGAATTTTAACTTGGTGCTTGATGTGTCGCATCGCATGACATGATACTAACATTAACATATCTAAAAAAAGTGTAGCTGAGAACTCTTAATTATTTTTAGGCATTTGCCAACGGTTTCTTGCTTTCTCTTATCATCTTTCTCAAAAACATTTTCAACATAGATATGGTGATATGGTATATCGAGAGAGATGAAAGTATATTGTTTGTGAGCGGCAGATGTATGTTAAAAATTATTGAAATTTATAGGAAGTTTAGTTTTTATTCTCCAGTTTATTAATTTACGTTGAACGTTGTGGAACTAATTAAAACACAAGATATTGAAAAATGAGTCAAAATGAAAAGAAACCGAAAAGCTTCAAAAAGTGTTTGATCGTATTTGGATTAACTGTCCTTTTGATAATAGTCACAATCTTATTCAGCTCCGATTACTTTTCGCCAAATCAAGCGAAATTTCAAACTAAGCCTAAATTGAAATATTTACCAATTGTACTGAATGATTGGAATGTAAACGATAATTCACGAACAATGAAACGTGTTCTCAATAAGATGAGTTGGCAAATGGTTAACAGCAGTTCGGATGATTGGGATCTTATGTGGTCGATTGATTTTCCGTTCTTCGAATTTGAAGATGAAATAAAAAATTTGAAACCACATCAACGCGTCAATCATTTTCCAGGAATAAGTTCAATTGCTATGAAGAAGTACATGGTTACAAATAATCGCTTTCCATTCATTCCACCGGCATTCACATTTCCCCATATGATTGAAGAGTTCAAAAATTATGTGAAGTCAAATCCAGAATATAAATTTGTTGAAAAACTTTCCAGTAATCGTGGCGTGAAAATTGTTCCTGTTGATGAAATAAAATTCGATAACAGTGAAAAATTCTATCAGCGATTTATTGACAATCCATTTTTAATTGATGGCCATGCTTTCGATTTCGCAGTTTATGTTTTGATATCATCAATTGATCCGCTCAGAATTTATCGCTATCGTGGTGAAATACTTTCAAGAGTGTGTCCCGAACCATTCTATCCTTTTGATCCGGAAAATCTCGATAAGTATGTTGTTGGTGATGAAATTAAGCTCTTTTTTGATATGCCTTCGGTCAAGAAACTTTGTACAGAAATGGGATATTCATACATTCAAGCATTTGAACATCACATAAAATCACGTGGTTATAATATGTCTGAATTGTATCGTCAAATTGATGAAGCCATTATAACTTTGACTCTTCGAAATGAGCAAAGTATTATTAAAAGGGTAAATAAAGTGAGAAAGTGTCATTGGCCGCTGTAATTTACAGATATTTTTCGTTTTCATTTCCCAGACTTTGGCTTATGATGATCCTTCACATTTCTTTGAGCTGATGAGATTTGATTTTATAATCGATGAAAATTTCAAGGCATACCTCATGGAAGCTCAAATGAGTCCTAATTTAGTTCCTCCTATGCCGTCGTATGAACCGAACAGCGTCGGATACGAACAAGTTGTTTATACTACATTAAGAATGATTGGAGCTGAAAATTATCACAGTTACATGTTCAGGTAAATACTTAGACGGTACTTAATTATCAATATGAACATGTAACGTTTAAACAAGATTTTTGTTCTTTTTCTAAGATTTATGGACAATACTTCAAATCGAATGATATCAAGTTTTAAGAACATCGCTGTTGATATTGAAACATGTTCGAGAGCACCATGTGATGCCAATTGCGCATTAGCTCAGTGTTCACATTGCATAGCTTGCATCAGTGATAAAAATATGAACGATACTCAGCAAGCTTATCAGGAACACATGAGACGTGGAGATATGATGAGAATTTTTCCCTCTAAACTGCATTACGGTGATGAATTTATCAAAAATCTTTCGCCAGCTAATCAATTTTCTGTCAAATGGTACAAAAAAATGTGCGAAGTCTATAAAGATTTCTGCTAAAAATTGTTGCTGTTACAGTCAATAAAACTAATGAAAGCATTAGAACTGCATGCAAATGTATTTTTTTTAATGTCTGATCAAATACTTATTTTCCAGTGTCTGACGCTTTCTGAAGCATACCAAAGCTAACAACCATTTGCTCGATTGAGATTTGAGATAAGTATTTATTTCTTGTGCACAAGTAATTTCACGACACACTTTTAAGCTTTTAAGCCTAAATACAATAATGGACTCAATATCGAATCAAAATTTTTATTTAGATGTTTTCACAATTGTTAATCATTATGCTTTCAGGAGCAATGAAGTTTTAAATCTGAAATATGTACATAAATGACGTAAATTTTTGAAATTATCTGTGAGCAGCTTCCCTTCTAAATCATCACCAAGACTCTGATCAAGACTAAATGACTACAGTTGTTTCAGTAATCATCAACCTAAAATAAGCCATTAAATAACAATGAATCGAATAAACAACCTTGAGATAAACCAACACATGGAACATAAATAACACCGGAGACTTTTAATCCAAGATTTATTTTTGAATAGAAAACAGCAGTTATAAAAGCAGCAGCATGAACAAAAACATCATCTTTTACTTGGCAAGTTCCACGATTTTCTCAATCATTACTCCTTTGTTCATTTTTGAAATTCCACTGACGTGTTTACTTGTAAGATACGTTTTGAGGACTGGCACAGTTAGGCTTTTAGTGTCGCCTTCTTGACACATTTTTAGAATGAGTTCCTCCTGGTCAGTGCCATCAGAATTATTAAATGTTTGTTTCTTTTCACGATTCCCGGCAGCTTCGGTTGCTTTGCGTTTTTGTTTTGGTTCTGTTGATAATTCAGCAAAATATTCAGAAAGATCTTTGAGAAATGGTGCAATTCGAGCGTCTTGCGCTAATGTTTCTGGAAGAGTAATGTCTATCACTTCCTCTGGATCTTCGTTGAACTCGATGCTCTCAATGTTACTGTAAATATTCTGAATGATGGGATTCTTGAACATTGATGGATGATAATTTACACGCAGTTTTTTAATCAGTTTCGACATGGTTTCAAGCACCACATCAGCGATATCGGTTATTTCTCTCTCAAACAGTTCGGATAAATTGCGTACATCGCCAGCAAACGGAATAAATTCCAATCGAAATCCATCATAGCGGATTATTTCACCATCAGTTCCAGATGTTTGTTTCTGTGGAACCAGCGCAACTAGTCTAGGGAATGACTTCAGACGCAAGGTGAAGCTGCATAGAGCAATTTTGTCCATTTCTAAGCATTTTTGCCACAAAGCTCTAAATATGGTTGACGAGTTTTTAACGCGAACATCATTCGGGTATAAAAAGTATGGACTTTTAATGTGATTCTGATCTGATATAATACTTGAAGGCTTGAATCCTAGCAATTTGATTGATGGTTTCTGAATCTGTTTCATTTCATAAACTTCCATTGGGGTAAAATTGATTTTTTCGCCACCACATTCTTGGTATTTGATCATTAGCGAGGATGGCAAATTCTCATCAAAATTGATTTCACCATTCTCGTCATTCTCATCAGGAATGATTCCATATCTGTAAGATCTTTTTGCTTCAATTGGCTCCTTTGTTGCCCGCGAAAGCATAACGGATTTCGGCATAGTTGATTTTCGTAAGAAGCTATAAACCCCAACGCTGAATTTTATATCATCAGACATTTCCAGCATAAGGTAAGAAAGGACACGTTTGCGATAATCACGATGAAAAACTCGGCGCATCAGCTTCTGTTCGTCTAATTGTGGTTTTGGGAATTCATAGTCTTCTTGATCTCGGTCTAGCATCTGACAAATGAATTCTTTAAAGAACAAATCCCCATTGAAATCAATCCGCATCGGAAAGAAATTCATATCAATTTGTAACTGCTGCATATCTTTTGCTTTTTGAAAAGCTTGCTGATGATCGATAGAACCTGCTGGATGAGGATCATCGTTATCGGTGAACCACAAAATAGATGGAATACGAATTCTGTATCCGCAGTTGGAATATATTGTAGAACAAAGCCACAGCAAATCGGAGATTTTTGACGCAGACGAATGACCGAATTTGTTGTCAAAGTCCAAGAGATCAGGAGAGGCTTTCATGTTCTTGATATATCGAATTGTGTCAGCTGAAACTGGTTTCATAGGAATGAGGATAGACGCATTTTTTGGAACAACAATTGGTGCTTCCGACTTCATATTTTCCCCAGGTTCTGGTGATTTGTCTGTATTATACAAGACAACACTGAACTGAAGTATGAATTCAAATTATTTTACTTGTGGTGTTTTGCTTCTGTATGTGCTTACCAAATCCTTATCATTGCTGATAATCCGATTCAGGGTCACGTTCTCGAGCACTGACAAAACTTTCAGGAATCTTGACTGCTGTATTTCATCTTCCTGCATCTCGTCCTCAATGTCAACAAACATTGAACAGGCGCAATCGACCAGCACAATTGTTCCATCGCGCCCGGACCACTCAACTTTATGATCATCTTCATCGTCACTGTCAAATGTCTGATTAAAGTTGAAAGCGGAAGAATTCATCTTATTACCTGACAAATTTTATTTAATTATGTACTTAATTTGCCGACTTTCATAAAATTGTACAATAAGTAGTAAATTTGTGTTGTTATTTCTTTGTAGAATTGTTCTTGTTGCTTTTGTAGAGTTGGTCAATTAGATCAGTTATTTTGTTAATCAAGATCTGCATTGAAATTATATACAATTCGAAACTTAGCTGATCTAAAATGTTACCAAAAAATTTATTTATTTATTTATTGCCTGTCCATCCAGACGAAATTTGCTTAGTTATAACCTGTCATTCTCATGATGATTCAACAGAGTTCGTCCACGAGTGATTTTATGAGTTGATTTAGAGTCATAAGTTCATTAAAGTGGTAACTAAACGTACTATTATATGTAGCGATTAAGTATTTAGGTATTTAGTTTCAGGTGAACAAAACAAGTTTTTTTTTTTTTTATTTAATTACAAAAATACATATCAAACAAAATATACAAAAAACTATGGAAATCTATATGTGTTGATCTTTTGATTCTATGGATTTTAAGTAGCTGTCGGCAATCTCTCTGTCGATGCCGGTATAAGACAAATTCATGTCTCTTTCATCAACTGATTTTTTGCGTTTTTCGCTATTACGTTCCAATGCTCTTGGAGTTTCATCTTGCGTATAATAATAATCCTGATAGTAATTCGATTGATAACTATGCGGTAGTGTATACATTCGGGAGTTTGTCAAATAGCCTGATGAAACTGATTGTGGAGCAGCATAAATTGGTACATGATAATGATGTGGATGCATATGCTGACTAGCAATCGATCGTTGCTGACGGTGTAATTTGGTATTGTTAATATAATTTTGATAGCCATTCATATCATAATTTGTTACTCCATCATTTTGTAATGATTTTAAATATTTCTGCACCTTTTCGTAATTCATTGCATGAATTTCATTTATGTTGTATGTTGGTTTCCTGAAATGATAAATGTAAACAGAATTAATAAAAAAAACCGCTTGTTTAACATTTAAATTTACACAGCCTTCTCTATGCGTCAGTTTTTTTTAAATATTCTTTGATATCCGGAATAACATTCGACATACCCCTTCGTTAAAATTGTGCAATTTGTGAAATACTAAAATTTAGCTAAACCATCTGTGTTTCTGAATTAATCAAACAATTCGAAGGCGTAGTTGAAATCTTAAGCAAACATCGGAATCATCCGAATTGTTGGATTTCATTGTGAAAAAGTTTAAATTTGGTGCTACATATTTTTTTTCCCTTACACAAAGCAGTTGTATATGAAAATTCCGTGATAAGAAATTTGAATGAACATTGATAACAGCTGTCAAGGCGCTATTGTTCTGTGTTAGCCAGCAATGGTGTACTTATAAATTGAAAGTTAAATTGAAGCATTTTAGCATGTTTAACCGATTAAAGAATAGAGTTTTAACGACTATCGTTCCCGATCCATTTCCGTCATTTCCGCAGCAGCCAAGCTACAATTCGAATCGTTCACGATCTCTGCCCGACAAATTTCAATATCAGCGACCACAGTTCCTTCAGCTATTGACGCCTGATGAACTGAAAGCTTCTGCCGACCATAATGTGCGGCCAATTATCGTCCCTAGAGACATTTCTGTGATGCCTTGGAATTGTGGCTATGCGGAATGTGTAAACTCGGGCAAATCAGAGTGGAATGAAGACCAAGCTGGCTTCAGCGTTCAATTGCTTCATCATCCATCGAAGGATCTTCCCGATTTGCCTTATGTATATTTTGGCATTTTTGATGGGCATGCTGGCTACGGAGCAAGTCTGGCAGCATCAAATCAATTCCATCACATTCTCCATGAAAAGTTGGTGGACATCATTGAACTTTTATTGCCAGCAAACACCCACGAGACGCCTGTGTTTCCGTTAATGTTTCATAAAACTGTATCAAAGGATGAACTGATTGTAGGTGCCCTGGAGGCAGCATTTTATGATATGGACATAATGTTGGCAGAAGATAGGAGCAAATACAAAAACGCAGGTGGTTGCACATCGGTAGTAACGCTTTTTATTCTTGGAAAAATGTTTGTTGCAAATGCGGGTGATTCACGCGCGATCCTAGCCCAGAAGCTATCAAAAGAAATGATTCGCATGCAAAATGACAAGCCGTATCAGAATGGAACAGGTGACGAATACCAGACTATCGCGACACCATTTAGTTTTGATCATACGCCAGATACCGAACGAGGAAGAATTTTGTCTTTGGGTAAGATTCATCCTGATCTAATGGGCGGTGAATATATTGCAATGGAATACGCTAAGAAACCAATGACAAAGGATATGGGTACCAGAATCCTTTACAAGCAAGGCAACATGAAGGGGTGGACTTATAAAACTCTCACAAAAGATGATCTCAAAATGCCCATTGTTACGGGTGAAGGAAAGCGATCACGGCTTCTTGGAACTATTGGTGTTACACGAGGCTTTGGTGATCATGACTTGCGAGCACTTGGCAGTGGCGTTCTCATTAAACCATTCCTTAGCTGTCATCCAGAAATCGTCTATCGTGATCTCAGTCTCATCATTTCATTGCCCGATGAAAATAATATTGATGGCGAATACGGAATTTTGGTGAGTCATTTTAACGGAATACCAAATATGAAACATTCTAAAGATAATTTGATTATTCCTTTTAGATTATGGGTACTGATGGTCTCTGGGATGTTCTTGAGAATGAAACAGTATCAAGAATTGTTTTTGATACATTGGCAAAATATCCAAATGAAAAGCATCGCTATACAATGGTGGCACAAGAGCTGGTCGCAAAATCTCGTGGACGTGCAAATGATTCGGGACATTGGCGATTATCAGACTTAAAGGCACCAGCGACAGTTGATGACATCAGTGTTATTGTGATTCCTGTTTATCAGTATTACAAGGAATTCCGTCAATGGGAGAAAATGTTTTTCGATGCTCAGCAGCGACGTGAAGAATTACGCAACAAACAACAAGCAGAATTGAATGATGATAATGACGGCACAACAGTCGATGAGGAAGTGGAAGAGGCAAAAGAACACGAAAATCCATCCGATGCCGTTGAAGACGCTTTGCAGCGAATTATATTGACTGATGGCAAGAACGAAGAAGAAGCAAATGAGTCTAATGCATGATTTTCTTAAAATTACTGTTTTTTGAGACTCGCAAATTGAATTTTGTTTCGTAAGTAAGTAGCTTAAATCTTTCTCCCTACTCTTCAATCCATGACCCGCAAAACAAAAACCAAATAAATTTCCATGCCGAAAGCATGTAGAACAAAAAGCAAATAATTTACGGAAAGAAATAGATGAATAATAATGAACTCACGTGGAACAAAGCTCGAGTGCCGAATAATATACAGAAAAGATGCTGGTCAGCAAGTGTAAAACGAGCAAAAAGGTCAATCCACATGCGGCAATAACGGCTGCTTCAAATTCCTGTAAAAAAGGGAAAGTGGTTCGGTCAGTTAGTTCCAATCATGCGTTCCATATTTATACGGTTTTATGGTCCATCGTGCAATCGTGAGCATTTTCGATTTCATTTGTTATGCAAATTAATGCCTTTAAGGGAAAATGCGTAAATACATTCGTTATGTGATTGTTAATTTTCACCATCTCGGTCTCAATTCCATAATCGAAATGGATCGAGGAAGTTTCCATAATATACCTACCGGGTCTTGTTGCGATAAATTATAATCGCGAACCAGTCCAATGCCAGTTAGAGCTAAAGCGAGTGTACTTGTAGCTACTGAAATCAAACTACATGCCACAAATCCATTCAATAATGGTTTAATATTCATCAGGCCTAAAGCGCCAGCAATGCCCGCAAAGATTCCACTCCAAATTCCTGAGCCTATCATTGACAAAGACGCATTTCGGGCTATTAAAAGTCCACCGAAAGCACTTAATGTAACACTTAAGACTAGCTGAATAATTCCTAATTTTGTATTAACTGATACACCCTTCCGAATGGATGGTGCCTGCTGCTGACGGATAGCTTGATTGGGCAATAAATTGTGTGATGAATTAATAACACTTGTTGGTTTTTCCATCGTTTTTTTGGTCATTGCATTGGCACCAGGTTGATTCATTTTAATTGTCTGAATTGTTTCATATTTCATTTCATCGGGATCTTCACTATGCACGCTGGCAGCTTTTGATGGTGGCGCTGGTTTGGGATCTGATGGTACAACGGGAATTTCTTCCATCACTTCGTCCTTCTTATCAACATCCATCGTTGATGTGCATCTAGAAATAACATAAAGTATTCTTATAAGTAAACGACTTTGCATGTTATTCAGTGTCCAAAGAAAGTAAACACAATTTATTATCGTTGACTAGAAAATCAATTAACATTCACATTATAACGCGCTTTAACAAAACATAAGCAAATATTTTTGGATCGCAAAAATATTCAACCTGCTGAAACGCAAGTGCTTAACTTTCACGGATGTATGGCTAAAAAAAACTGGCATTCCATGTCAGCAATTCCCGAAAAATATAATCGAAAATCAGAAAAGGCATTGAGAAAACTAAGGCACTTCAGTGCATACTAATTTTATGCAATTGGCATCGAATAGCGCAATTTCAAATTCGCCTTCGAAAACGCTTTCTTTCGCAAGTCAATTTTTCGGTCAAATTTCTGAAGAAAAAAAATTATTTTTGTCATTTTCATTGAAACGCGCGTGAAAAAAGAGAAAATTACAAAATCAAATGTGTCCGTCGCTGTCGTCGCTGTTCACATGTGTTTTCACGATCCAGCCACTTCGTAAACAAAGCAGCAGCCAAAAGAAAATAACACACAAAAATAAAAATTAATGTGCACAACATAAAAGCAAAATGATTGAAGAATGTTGAAGAAATTTCACTTTTTATACGGAATTGGATAGTTTTATTTCTTTTATTTCGGAGTCTCCACATACAGGTCATATCATAACAATAGCATACAATTGTATGATTGGCTAAAAGCGCGTGGACCAGAGGCAAATTTTGTTTCTTTCTTCAGTTATTTAAACTAATTCAACTCGATTAATTGTTGTAGTAACGTGAATGCTTTCGATGTATGTTAATTACGGCACATTTTAATTCGCACCACCGTATATGGATCAAAAAGTATATAATTATGGTGCGCAAACGATGGAACAACTTCCGGGGCGAATTATCTATTATGGAGACAGCATGTAAATTTTCTTTTTGTTTTGTACTACGCGAACTTTACACAATTGATGGCAATTTCTTTTTGACTCGATAACACCATACGCAATTGATTTTGTAACCATTTACGGATTTGAACTCTCAAAATATTTACTTTTGGCGAACTTTTGGCTGCTTTTAAACATACAAAAATATTTTCAAATTTCTCCAAGATCAAATCCTTCTTAAACATACTAAGACTTCTGCTGAGATTTGAAATCAATCTCTTACCCCTTGAAATATCATGTAACTTTTTTTTCATAAATTTCCCCGAAAAGGCAAAAAAAATGTGTTAATTACGAATTAGTTTAATGGAATTTTCGCTCTACATGAAGCTTGAACTTTTGTGGCTCAGAAAATAAAGCGAACCACTCGCAGCAGACCAACTATTAATTGATTCAATTTTGGTTCAAGTTATACATCAATGATTGAATATTCAGATTTTTAATTTGGTGCACCAATTTCCATTTTTGCATAATTTTCGCTACAATTTGCAATTAAAATTAATTTTTTTTTTTGTGAATTAAAGCTTAATTTTTAATGTTCTTTCTTCTTGACATGGTCGCACATACATTTTTTTTGAATAATTTCACATAATCCAAATCTGTGTTTTAGCAAGTGCAAAAAAAAACTATACAACACCAATCGGAATAGCTCAACCATGCAAAACAGTTTTTAATTTATAGTGACTATTTATTTATTAATTAAAATTATTTATTTGTATCGTGAAAGCAAGAAAAAAAAACTATTTATAATAATGCACTTGGCGGTTTTAGGCTTGGCTGTTTATAATTATCATTATTGAAAAATTATTCAACATATTCATTCCCCTCATTTATAGCATTAACGAAATTTTGCTCTTTTTTTTTAACTTCAAGCTCATTTATTCCATGATACTTCGCGAAAGTTAATTGCTGCGATATTTTATTTTGCAGCCTTTTCATTTCACTTTTCCTTAATTTGTGTTCTTATCGATAACGCCCACATCATATGGATTTCTCTCTAACACACACACAAACACATAAGCGCTGATAAAATTACTTTGATAAATAAAGAACAAGATATTATTTGCATAATCATCAACAGCCAACAATAACTTTAAACATGAATTTTGAAATACCAATTTGTAATCACAAACAAGACATGAAAAAAAGGCAAAAATAAAAGTGATGTAAAATAGCAGACGAAACATATTATTTATTATTTTTCTACTTTAGGTATCTCATCAATGTTGAAAGTTTTAAAATCACGAGTTTGTAACATTCGCAAAAACTGATTGTGTAAACTTTCTTTTGTTATGTTGTAGTCTTTTGTTGTGGTCATGCCATTAAGTCCACTAATTGATTTTTGCCCAATCGACGACATAAATATTCTTCCCGTTATAAATCGAACTTCAATTGAATTAGTTTCTTAATTTACCCGGAAATAATTCTTTGAATGAATTATCTTGAATCTTCTTCACGACAAATTTGATTCGATTAGGTATTAACGAAATATCTCGATTTATGAAGCTCCGAGTTGTCTGATGACACACAAATTTTATTTCTATTTATATTTTCTTAGGTATTTATTTTAATGCACAACACGACTTTACGAGCGCTCGCGATAAACTGAAAGACTTCGATGAGCGAATCGATGCGGCCCCGCATTTTCAACAACCAATTACTTTGCCTTTACTCGCTCGCTATTCGGCTGCTTCAATGGCAAAGAGAGAAAAAATAGTCAAAAACTGACGACTCGCGAGGAAAACTAAGTAGCAGCGTAAACTGTTGAAGCCACAACAAGTCGAGCATCGCTGCAAACTAACACGCGAACGCGCCAAAAACTCGCTCTGAATATACTTGAAAAACAAAAAAAAAAACACACATTTAAAATGATCATAAACTCGTTAAACATCATTTAACATGCGGCTGTATTCGAAATTGTTTAAGGCAATTATTTGAAACACATTTGTTGAAGATCTACAGAGACAAAAATTTGCATTCTGATTACAAAAATATGTTTTGCTTTACGTCATTTATTAATTCAATTACTTAATAAAATATACTTAATAGCTCTGCTCAAATCTAAATATTTTTAAATAAATGTTTCCAACTATGCTAACATCCCTGAACCCATAAGTTTTAATTTCAAGTCCACTGTCCCTCAAAGCAATTTGTGGCAAGAAACGAGTACTGAGCCTGAGCATAAGATATTTAGTTGGAGGGAAAAAAAATGTGGAGCTCTTCTTAAAATTTGAGCTAAAATTAACTGAGAGAGCACTATGCGCAGCGTTGAATTTAAATCCACATTCCATGAATTGTTTATTTCGTTTGTTATTTACAGAAAACAAAAAACTGCGCAGCATTGTTTGTAAATCGCGATCGCAATTAAATAAATTCTACGATTCCGAAGTCAATGCGTTCATTAATCATTCATAAACCATAAGATATCTTAAATACATGCGAAGAGATGTTCGATGTCCGGACAAGGAAATGCAACAGAATCTCCCCAGCCAGAAGATGATGTAAATAAAGAAATAGAGTTCAATAAAACGTATAACTGCATCTTTAGAACTGGTTCCAGTTAATGCTGTAATAATAATATCCCAACATAGGTTTGTTATGCGATTTCATGTTATTTTCATGATATTCCGTAATCATCGTCATCATTGCGGACATTGATCATTAAGGTTTTATGTATTTTCAATTTATTTGCTTATATGCATCACACAATCACTGATCAACGAGAATCGACCAGTGAAAGTGAAATAAGAAAAAGAAACGGTAAAAGAAAATCATCATGTGTTGCGCGCCACTCGTCAGCCACGCGAAAGCGATTTTGAGGAATCTTTGTATGTGTGTACTTGTCGAGTTAGTTCCACCATATATTCGGTTCATTTCTCTTTCATTGGGCATTAATTGAGCGCAAGATTATTATGTTAATATTTCACTTCTGGCATTGGCTTTTATTATAGTCATCGAATCATTTAGGTATGTAAAAGAGAAAAAATAACTTGATTGATGTATCGTAGATACATATAATAATGATTCGGTCGCGCGCGAACATGTTTCTTGCTTATTGAATTATAAACTTCCTGTATTTTACAAGCTTGGATGTAAATGATGATATGCTCCGATTAAATTGCGTGTGAAAAATATCTGCTTCTAATAATGTAATGTAATCAATCGGTATTCGGTTATAAAATAATACGATATTTATGGTGATCGACTACCTAGTGACCGACATGAAGTCAGCTGAGTGAAACATCATCAGCTGATTAGTTCATAAAATAAAATGATTGAAACATGATTTTAAAAATATTTAAAGGATAACTCCGAATTTTCAGTGCTATTCACCACCCTCGTGTCGCGACCATCTTGACGATTGACGCCGCATATTTTGTCACCATGACTACTTCCGATTGTTTTCAAACAATAAACAAATCGCTAGAAAAAAATCGCAATCGTTAAAAAAGAAATAATTTTTCTTTGCCATTTCCACATAAGAATAATGATTGAGATTTAATGGCTGAACTGTACATTGTTGGACAAATTTGTAGTGCTGAAAAGTTTCGCGAACCGAATTTGTTTTGTCGCTGGAATATTCAAGCTGGTTTGTTGAAAAAATGGATTTTCTTAACATTTTTAGTTATTTCTCGAAACGAATCTTTTTTAGGTTCATTGTGGAAATTCATTGAAGGTGATTCTCAAGGACAAACGTCAACAGATTCAAATCGATTAGATCCTAAATCAATTTTTGCTCATCCAATTGATCTTCATCTTGCGACACGCGGAATTCAAGGCTGGCCGAAGTTGAGCGTTGAAGTTTTTTCAGTGGACTCGTTGAAACAATTTTCTCCTGTCGGATCTGGTTTTGCTTACATCCCTACAAAACCTGGATTTCATAAATTAGACATTTGCACCTGGCGTGTCGCTCCATTGACTATTATCGATTCTATAAAGGAAAAATTCCACACAGGCGGTTTTACAATCGTCAAAAAGGATCTCATTTATTCAGGCGTTGAACGTTATAAGATTTCAACAATTTCATCAGGCATCATTCACGTGGAACTGAGCATTGTCTTCAAAAACTTCCGGAAATACAACATTAATTTTGATTAAAATGTACATGCTCAATTTATTGATCGTTACAATAATTTCATTAGTTTTTTGTGATGAAAACATCACAACAACATCAACAACAACTACTGCATCAACGACAATTGAAGTTACATCATCAACGCAATCAAATAACGTCACACAATTAACGACAACGACTCAAGTACCATCAACAATAGCTACGAGTACCATTAAACCACAAGAGAATGCAACAAAACCTGATCAATCGATCAAGGGTCCATCAAATCGTGCCCGGCAGCTCAACACAACTAGTTACACGTGCAATTGTGACCGGACGGTAAAGTTTCTTTTTGTTTTCTTCATTGTATCCACAACCTGTTTTGTAATCTTCAATCTTTTTTTTTTTTGTTCGTTAGTTGAGGTGCGATATAAATTGTTGCTGCGACATGGACTGCTCTGCTTCAATTCTACCGGCATTTAAATGTCTGCAAGACATGATGATTGATGATTATTATCATGGCGAAGGTCTGGAGCGTTGCGAAATCGACAATGGACTATTTTGTATAACGATGGACAACTTGGGATCACCAGATTATTATGTAAGATTAGATCACGCAATTGTTGATGAATCTTTTAAAAAAATGGTTAGAAAACTTCTTAAAATTTTTGTTTAACAGCTTAAAATGCCTTCCCATGCCGAATATTCAACATATCAATGGCCACAGCAATCTACCGATGGCCATCGTGATGATGATCTTGAACCACGCATCAAAGAAGTACAAGCCCATAATTTTTACAAATATGGTGATGCAATTATGGCGTATGACATGCGAGCTGCGAAACTTGACACGATCAAAATTCCTGCAGCGATTATTGATTCACTATGCCATCTAATGGAACCAGTTCAGTTTCTCAAACCGAAAACTAGCAAATGTCTAAAAACTATTAATGAATTGCGCACTTATAACAGCAACTTACTACACCAACTAATCTCATCACAATTGTTCCATCGACCTCCGCAGATGACGCTTCGAGATACTCTTGGCAACATTACGATTCAGGTGTGCCATCGTTCCATTGGTAATTGTTCAGAAATTTTTGTCAATGACACCGAAGCGGGTGCGATTGAATTTGATGATATTTATCGTGACATTCGTATGGATTTTGTTATCAATGGAACAAGTATTTCGTCAGCAACAGTCACATTCATAATGGACGATGAAATTATTGATGATCAATTGGGAGAAGAAATGACATCGAGAGTCATTCAAACAATCATTGTTCAATTCAAAAATGTAAGTGATCAAGCTGCGAAAGGAATTCGTATGAATTCAAGAGGTTACAATGACGAGGAATATTTACTTATGTCTACATTACGTCCATTAAATGAATCTGCCACAGTTCCTGAGATGATTCTTGATTATTTTCAAAATGACACAATGCCTGAAGATTTTTATATAAAACTTCCTGAAACACGCAACGGTCGATGTGTGTTGAATGAACTTATGCACGATGAGATTCGCTTCAATGAAAACTCAAAAACCGTTTGCCACATCGAGCTGGTGAAAGATGAAAAGTCCAATTCGACGCCTTGCCAGCAATATCAGCGTGAAATTATTCACTTTCTGTTCCATCCAATGAACTTGACCTCCAATTATTCGCTCGATACGTTCAAATTAAATGTATTTGTGTCAAAATTTTGGACGCCACGGTATGATATTAATTCATGGGCGCGAGTTAACTTGAAAAATATCCCAGCATGGAATCCCGATATGCATGAAAATGAAAAATTCTTGATATGTGACAATATTGCACAGTCAGCTGAATATAAAATATATTCATTCAAAGTTCGATCGTCGGGAACACGAAAGTATGAAAATGTCATTGAGCGAGTAGAAATTGAATTTAGTAATTTCGCAGATTTAAAAATTCCCATCGATAATGAAAATCCTGTTAAAGTTGATCTTGAAATAAGGGTTCAGTTTATGAATGTTAACATGAAAATTACTCAAAATAATGCTTGCACTATGTCCATCAGAATTTTTCTAATCCCGATTAGTTTCGTAGTTTCTCATTTATTGTGAATTTATTATTTTTGTGCAATAAAATATCTATCAATTTTGGTACATTTTATTAAGGCCGGAAATGATTTTCAGTTTTTTTTTTTTTTTTCAACCTCAGTATGAATAACGAAAATAACGATTTTACAAAAATTAAATTGACAGTCTGCAATATTTTAAACTCATTTATATGATTTATTTGTAAGCTAACATTTCAAAAACTTTAGCCAAGATTTTAGCTGTTAATAATCATAAATATTTTTCCTTACTGTATCCTTACTGCATTTCCAGAAGGAAGTTAGAAAAAATTCTGTTTCGAGAAATCAATCAAAAATGATAATTGCATCAAAGAAAAGTTCTGTGCTGTCTACGCAAAAGTCAAATCATACCAAAAGAGGTTCTGGCTCAGCCAGTTCCTTCTTGGACCGAAAAATCTTTGATAAAATTAAAAAATAAAATAACCTTACCATGGATTTAAAAAGATTAGTCTAGGAGATAAAAAATGAAACTTTAATGTTGTAAGAAAAAACAATTAAATACTTTTCCTTCTGAAATTATCCAATGCACATTCATTCTATTTTTAGGATATTCTGCATCTGCGCTGTTGGCGATTATATTTGCGATTCTGTTCGGTTTGCGATTGCTGTTTCATCACGATAGCGGAAGATGGCACCACTTCTTGCGAATCTTTTTACATACCATATTTTGAGTTGTTTCTAGGAAATGCTTGCCTCGGTAAAGAAGTGGTTGCTAATTATAACAAATTAGATCCTTCACGTAAAAATTAATTATATCTAGGTAGGTGTGGGAGTGTTAATGTTATTGCCTGGTATTAACTATAGAACGATTTGTCAGTGTTTACCATCCAGGGCACATGAGGCCAGCAGGACAGCGCTGGGAATGCCAAGGTGTGTTTGATAAATATTCTAATAAAAATGTTATTTCCAAACGAGGAATGTGTTTACAAGGTTACAGTTTTTGCTTTCTTTTAATTGCTGTGATCCTGATACCGATTATTACATTCATCATTTATTCGCCAAGTCTATTTCGTTATGCAGTCATTAAATGTGTCTTATTCGCTGATGAATCAATTATTTATTATAAACGTTAAAATGCGGAATTTTTACAGGCAATATTTTATTCAGTAAGTTAAATATTTAAGTATTTGATTCATCAAAGTTTGAATGAATTATGCGCATGAATCAAGTTGTTTTATCTTTCAACAGGTGTATAAAGATATACTGGAAATAGTTTTCAAACTACTTAGCACCGACAGTTTTAATTGCGAGCCTTGATGTTAAAATAATGAACATGTTTCGTTACACGTTCAATAAGCGACAACGTGTGACACTGTCACATACAAAGGACGACGACTCGAGAAAATTTGCCGAGGAATGAAGATTAATGTTTTTATTGGGTAACGTACAAGCTACTTAACAATGTTTTAAGAGGTTATTTAAAACCACCCATTTCACACTCTCGCATTCTACGACATAAATTATCAGATAAGAATAAGATGCTAATGTTTGTAAATTAACTCTCACCTCTCCTAATAGGTAGCACATCCTTGCTGTTCCTCGTAAGTGTTTCCCCCATGGCCATATTACATGCAACCCTCTCTGAAGAAAATCTCTCGAGTTACTCTTATCAGGTGAGACGTCATTCGAGTGAGCCACTCATTAAAATACAATTTATAAATTGAATGTAATATTAAAAATATTATTACCTACTAATTTTGCGCATTCTTTTATTTGTTTCTGTAACTAATAACATTTTTTGATATCATAAACTATAAAAAAAAGTGGAAAAACTAATTTGTTCCGTTCGATATGATTTTGTATACATAAAAAATCTACATAAAATAGCTGTAAATTTATGTTAATTACCCATTAATTTCCGGGATTGTATAAATACGTTCAGATTTTTCGTTCCCTCACAAACCTACCTGCTAGAACTTACGAATTACTCGATGACGTTCTACATTTATTGCTTGTACAGCGAGGACTTTCGCAATAGACTCTTCATGGCAATGAAATGGCCACGGTTTTAAAATAAGTCGATTGGCAAACGAAAGAACGATGAGATTAAAGGTGGTTGTGCTTTAAGCAGTAAAAATAAAGAAAAGGATCCTTAATACAGGCGCATAGCAAATTTTCTTCTATAAATTATATTTATTATGATAATAACAATTTTTGTTTGCCGATATTTGGGTCCCTTTTTTATTTATGGTGTGGCGTAATATTCATCGATGTCTATGTAGCTTATAAAATTTGCTGACCTTCACTGAACTGAACTGGTCTGTCGTTTGATCAAAATCCTATTTGATTGATTGTTATGTGACAAAATCCTTATAGCGATAATATTTTTTTTTGCTACGCATCCCTAATCATAAAACCAAGGATAAAACAACGTACAGTTTTTCGAGTGTCAACATGGAATTTAAAAAATATATATCTTTTTTCTCACTTTTTTAGTTTCGATTAACGCAAAATAAGCCCATCATGCTCAGCACAAACTGGCGATAACACAGCAATTTCCACAACACAGCACGTCTGGATTTGTAAGAGGAAACGGGCGCTACAATAGCATTTGATGTCCATTGTTAGTTAACAACTTCTCTGTAGCTTAATGCAGAGAAAATTCTAACAACAAAATATGGTTGCCAATAAAATGTTAACAAACTGGCAAGAACGTCTTGAGCGCATATGCTCGTTTGATAAAAATAATTAACATTATTATAAAACAAAATTTCAGTTAAAGTTCGATGATTTGTGTCTAAATTACAAACATTCGTTGAGATTTATGACTAAACGGAAGCAAAATTTGCATTCAAATCGAATCGAAAGCGCCAATATCGGGAAATTTACCCAGATTACAAACGCTAAACTCGTTTATTGACTGCCAATATTTGAATATATGGAAACAAATAATTCATTTTGAAAACGTTTATACAAAACAAACGACCGAATATCCGATAGAAAATACTTCAAAGCTTATAAATTAGAATGCAAAATGATAAAACTCGTTTCTGGTTAGATATTTTCGAATGAATCAAATGCTTAATTTCAGAACATCTGTGCGTTTTTGAAAATTAAGTATTTTCTAAATAGAGCAAAATGTTTTGACTTTGAAACAAATTTCCATAAAAAAATTACAAGAATTATACCCAATTTAACGAAGGATTTGGAAAGTAATGCTCTTGGTAATGTCTACATAAAGTACCTTGTTAAAAACATAAAACAATTTAAGGAATGTGGCTATCAAGTAATTAGAGTGCAATTAAGGATTGGTGAGCCTTATGCTATTAACAAAATGGTTACAAAATAAAATAAAAATTGCCTTTGCAATGTAATAAAGTATATGTTAAAAGCTACTTAGTTGCTACACGGCTCTAAATTCTACATTGCTAAGCCTAAACCTGATTTCTGTATCCAAAACTTCAAAAACGATTATGAAATAAATTGAGCGACATTGTGAAAAATTAATTAGATAAAAAAAAGTCAATGAAACTCTCATTAAATTTTTAAGCATATTTATAGCAAATTATGTTATAGTTCAGAAGGTACCTGTATATGTGTTGTATTATAGCGAGGCTCAAAATAAAAACTGTATTTCAATGAGTGAATTAAGGTTGTTTCGTATTTCCGTACAATTCTTTCAGTTTTATTCTTACAGAAGTAAACAATTTTGTACCTACATAAAAATTCACGCGTACAAAAAGTATTAAGAGAACGTGGTTTGCTAGAAGGTGAAATTGATATTTTCGAGGCACAATGCAAATCATTTTAACAGCTCAAAATATGTTTCAAATGATATAAAAGTGGTTTAAGGTTTGAGAAAATACAGCTGGGATTGTATAAAAAGCAACTTGAATTTTCGAGCAATGTGGGAATATTATTACAATTTTATGTTTTACCTTCTGTAGTCGCATAATGGCTTTATGCTACGATATGTATGTTGAAACATGCTTAACATTCCATTCACACGTTTTTATATCAATTGCTCTTGAGATGTTTATGACAGTACTCAACATAACCTGACTTGGGGCTGCTTTCTCGCAAAAAAAGAAGTCATTCATATCAAGAAGAGATCTAAAAGCCTAATATGGCGTTATTTTTGAAAAGCTTATCTCAACAGGAACTAATGCACTGTGACTTCTGAATTTACGGTGTAGCTGGAAAAACAAATTTATATTTAAACATTCCAATCCGCCCTCGATCTCCCATCTCCAGAAAGTTTATGCAAAAATCAATATTCAATTTCATGGGTGATTAGCATTCCAAAATTAATTGAAGGAGATTTTAAAGCTGATCGAAATCACTCGGAAAGAATTTTCAGTTCTGACACGATTGCGTAAGTTAAATTCTCTATAACCGAAAAGTACTCCTCAGTCATTTCGAAAACTGAGCGATGTTGAGTTGTTCAATTTTTGATTAATGGTTTGAAAATTTAAAAGATTTTTAATGCACAAAATTAAAAAGCATGCATCAAATTTTGATGCTATTTTTTTCTACTGAGAGAGGAATCACAAAAAAGCTTTTTGCTCAGAACTGAAATCATGCGCATGCGCACTATTTTCAAAAGATCTTATTTTTTGGTGGTGGAAGCAAGAATTTTTCATCCCCTCTACTTTTTTCTCTCAAAAATTGCTGAAAATATTCTCGAAGAAAATAGCGATTCTAATCAAAAGCTTTAATAGCTCAAAAGCTCAAGGAAATATGATTTTGGTTCATCGAGCAATTTAATTGAATTTACTATTAATAACAAAATATTAGTAATTAACACTTTGACAAGTGTTTTATTTTTGTTTGATTGATTAAACTATAATGTATAGCCGCATTGGGTAACAATTCAATGAATGTTAAATTCAGTTGTGTTTAATCCTGCAAACAAACATGAAGCTTAAACTAAAGCTTCAAAATTTGTTTTTGCTCATTCTCGTGTTGTTCTTCAATATTGGCACAATTCTAGGATTGACAACGTTTTACTATAGCAAACACCGAAAGTCATTTATAAACAGCAAACTGTTGAACGGCTATTGTTGGCTGTTTGCCTTTCTCTTCATGGTTATTTATCCAATTGCATTTTACATAATGCTGGATGATTTCAAAAAAGAGTCGCGAAGTGTAACAGATCTTGCTCGAAATTCCACGTACATTGGAAATTGGATGTTGTGTACTATAATTTATTTTAATCAAACATCAGATACAATTAAAAGCTGCGATGTCTATAATCGCGCTTGCATCATGTTTAAGAAAATGATAAAGGATCAACATGACGCGTCGCCCATAAGCGATGTTAATTTTAATCTTAATTACACCTTTAAATGTATTTTAAAAACATCATTACTTACCGTCGGTTTTTTCTTTATAAACATTCTAAAATTTTCCTTTCGTGTCGATGGCACTCTTACAATATTCGAATGGATTCTCCTTATTTATTTGTTTCTACCAAGTTTTATTATAATCTTATCATCTAGTCGCTTTTATGTTGCTACCACGTATTTTTTATATCTTGTTATGAAAAACAACCAGCAAATAGAGGCGACGATAGAAGCCTGTCGTGGACTAATGTTAATGAGCAATATTTATGGCGACAAAGTTTATGAATATGCAGCAGCACGTTTAAATGATTCATCGAGGCATTACAGTCAATTACAACAGATCTTTGTTGATTTCAATCGGCTTTATGCTAAATATATCGTGCTCATTTTAGGCTTCTGCATCACAAATGTTGTTTTTGAGGTAAGGCAATTGCAGGGTAAGGAAAATATGTGCACAGAATTTACAAACAGAAATATTTATGATTCTTATGCTGTTAAAAATTCAAAAATACTACTTTTTCCATACCTTGCAGAATTAGTATCTTACAGACATAGCTGATGACAAATTTCGTGATTTCATTTTATGAGCCATTTGATATTAATTATTAACAATTTCCAGCTCTATTTCCTATACTTGAATATTTCCATTGCGGTTTCATACGACGTGGCGATAAATCCATTTTTCGCAAGCATGTCTGGGTGTCAAATAATTTTATATTTCTTCGAAATATTCACAACTATTTACATATATAATAAATTGAAAGAGATTGCGGATGGAACTGGGTGTATCATTCATAATGTTCCAATTGTCAAAACGAACGGTCGCTTTTGTAATGAAGTATGTAAGGATATTAAATGGAACATTTCTCATTAATAATTTATGAATATTTCCTCGCGAAAACAAGGTTTCACAACAAGTGGAAATTTATTCCATTCAATTAATGCACCGCCGGTTTCTCACTTCTGCAAGTGGAATGTTTGAAATCGACAACAGTTTGCTACAATCGGTAATGTTATTTTTAACATGATAAGTGTAAAGAAAAAATTGTTCTATATTTTCCTCGACAGGTTATTGCTACAATTAGTGTTAACTTGATAACCATCATTCAGTTTAGGGTAGCAGAAATAGCGGATCATACCAGTGGGAATGCTAATATCACAATAACTGACACAAATATCACATTTGTTGATTTATGAACGCAACATTAGTTTCGATTTGCTTTTCAAACACAATGGTGCTCAAGCGAGTAATCGGAAAATGGATATTTATAATTTATAACTTCTTTGAAATTGCTTTTGGAATGTCAACGTTTTATTATGACAGCAAGTTGAAAATCTTTAAAATAAATAAAACACTAAAAATTATATCGCATGCTATCAAATGTTCAACAATATTTCTTTACCCAATTTCATGTAAGAGATCATTGATTTTTTTCGATGCCAATGCGAATGGCACAACCGAATATGCTCGTTATTTGACATTTGCCCTTAACTGGTTAGTTCTCGTGTTAGTATATAGCAATGAGGCGATTCATTCGGGTGAAAGCTTTCAATTATCAAATCAAATGTTGAAAATATTCAATCAACATCGGAATTCCGCATCATACGCACTTGTAACCAGAAGCGTTTCAAAAAGCTTATTTGTTTTCTCTGGATTGCTTTACGTTAACTATCATAAGTACAGTTTTAATATGAGGAAAAATCTGAATTTTTCCGAAACATTACTTACAATTTATCTTTTTGCTCCTTACGTCATCATGGTTCTTTCATCAGCAAAAATCGTCAATACAATGTCATATATGGATCATTTCTTACACATCATTCGTAATAAATTTACTTCAAAATTATCAGCGGAGGTTCAAAATGCATCTGTAGCTTATTCAAATTTACATAATTTATTCACACGATTCAACAAAGTTAACGCTTTGAACTTCGCTGTCGTCGTCAATTTTTGTTTCGTGAACTCTGTTTATGAGGTGAGAATTTATTTAACTTTTTATTTCTTTTAATGTCATGTCTCACACTTATATTATCTCAAAAAGTCCTACTTTATGCTGTTGTATGCTTCAAAAATGTATGAACGCAACGTGCCGTTGAATTCTAATGTAGTCGTCGCATGTGTTGTGCTCGTATTTTTATTTGCCGTTGAAACAACATCAATAATTCAAGTTTATAATCAAGTGCAAGCAACGTCTGATATTAGTGAAGTAATCAATCGTCGATTATTGTTAACAAACTGTTACGATTGCTTGTATTCGCAAGTGAGTTCGCCATTAAAATTTTATCAAACCTAAAGCTCTTCATTCATTTTTCAGACATCTGCAGATATGCAAATGTGCTTAAATCTATCGCAGCATCATCGTTTTGAATTTAACGTATGCAATATGGTTGCCGTTGACCAGCAGCTTCTGTCTATGGTGAACGATAAATTTATGTTGTTCACGCAAACATTAATTTCATATTTTATTGTTTCAGATCATCGCTGCAACCATTTTACATTTAATCATTTTAATTCAATTTAAACAAGCAGAAATTGAAAATTCGCTTTAAAAAGTTCGGGAAAATTCCAGTAAAACTTAAACGACCAAACTGTTGAATATTTTGCAGAAAATTTATGTTTTGTGTGTGTTTGAAACGCAAACAGTGCACTTGAATTTCCTGAGTCATTAAAGGTCTCTCACTCAAAAATAAATCTGCATTGATTGTCAGTTTGCGAGCAACAAAGTGTTCATCGACATCGTCGATCACGATTGAACTTCACGTTCAATTCGTCGATTTCAACTCGTGATGCACTCACAAAAATAATTGTCTCTCAATTCGGCACATCAGTCTGCATACAACAATCGATTAGTGAACAATCTAAAGCAAAAAAAAATCTACAGCTCTCAAATTGAGTTGGAAAAATAATAAAGAAAAAAAAAAGTTAAAAACAAATAGAAAATTAATTTCGAAATGGTTGTGGATGTGAAAATGGTTAAGGAGGAAGGGAAACCCTTTGGTTTCCGTCTTATTGGCGGCGCTGATTTTGAAATTCCACTCACAGTTTCCAGAGTATGTTTAAGATTTTTTTCTGCATAAAAAGTTTATGAAACGCTCGACAGTTGTCAAAACAGTCTTGACATGACAGAATAAATTTATTCATAAATTGAAATGGAGCAGAGAAATGGATGCAAAATTGCATTCAGTGTGAAAAAAAAGTCGATTGCATAACCAGAATCCGATTCAACTATATTCTTTTTTTTTTTCATTTATTTTTAAATCACATGTCTGCTCATCGAATCGACAGTTTGGGTTTTTGTGTTATATTTATAAAAACAGAAACAAATATTTTAAATATCTATATGTTTTATTTTTTGTTCGTTTTAAGCCAAAAATATTATTCTTGAATGGCGACAATTCGGTTACTTAAGCAGTGAAAAGCTGCAATAAACTGGTTGTGATGAAAAATATATTTAAAAGCTTCATTTTGGTTTTAGAAATATTTTTTTTTTTTTTTCATTCGCGATTTGCGACATTCAAATCCGAGTGATTTCATCGAAATGAACAACAGCAGAAAACTAAATTCGCAACGTCATTGTGAAAGGCCATTAGGTTCAAATTCTCTTACATGCAGTTTTAATTTATTTACAATGGCTCTTTTTTTAAATTGCAACAGTGGAATGATTTAAAGCACGTTATGCGTCTATAAATAAAGTGAAAACAATTTAAAATGAACGAAGGAAAATATAATTTTAATGCAATTACTTTACACATGATGATGCAAAATTCAGCAGAAGTTTCTTTTTTTTTTCGTTTCTTTTTCCCGCTTTAATAAAACCAAACTACCAAGGTGGTTGAAGACGGCACCGCACACAGGGCTGGAATGCAGGAGGGCGATGTAGTTGTGAGGATTAACGATAAGCCAACGATAAATATGAGTCATGAAGATGCACATCAAGAGTTGGTTGCTGCTGGCACTGAATTCGTATTAGGAGTGTTGAGGTGATAAAGATAATCAATTTAGTGCTTCCATGGTGTTTTATCATAATTATGTTTCAAATACCACCTACCTAGAGCTTCAAGTGTTTTGCCGCAAGGCGATGAACCATCTGCAGTTCAAGAAACCATGATTCAAGTTACAACGCAAAACAATTTGCAGAAGGAGCAGGAACAAATTGACAAAATTATTCCAGATGCCTCTGTGACTGATGAAGAAATTGCTGAATTACTATCCGGTGAAGCGGAAGTTCTTAAAGGTCATGGGGTTTTGGGGTAGATTAAATATTCCATTTACCTTAAAGAGTCAACCGAAAACTCATTTTCCGTCTATTTTAAGGGTCAATTTCAAGAAAATGATGCCCAAAGCTGGTGTTTTTAAGCAGAGCGAAGTGTTTCAAGTGCTTAATGATGAGCAATTAAAAACCAAAGCTGAAAAGGAAAGCGAGGATAAATATAATTGGACGACATTTTTGCAGAAGCCTAATCGTCCAGCACCCACTCCAAGAAATTCCCAAACGCCGACCAACACTTATAAGCCGCTCATTGTGAAACAACCCAAACCCAGATGTGCTCCAGATTATAGAGTGACTCCAACTCCTGTAAGTCACATGAAATAATTAACAAAATCGATGAACTTGATCTTGAATGTTCTAATTTTAAAACAACAAATTTCATTTTCGCTAGGAGCCAATTCAAGTTCAAGAAGAAATTGTGCAATGCGAAAAAACAGTTGATGAAAATATTGAATGTAAAGAAGAAATTCGCGAAGAACAAGTCATTGAAAGCTATGTCGCTGAAATTTCATCTGAAACAACTGTAACCACTACAACAACAATGTGCACAATGGAGGAAACTTTAACGTTTGAAGAATTAGCTGCTGATGCTACTGGAGAAGAAGTAAATGAACAACTTGTTGCTGACGAACAAAAAACATCCGAGGATGAGGTCAGTGTTGTAAGTTCCGCTTTCGCTGAACAACTTGCAAATGTGCAAACGCAACTCATGGCATTGAGTCATTTGCCAAAAACAATTCAGTCAACCCTGGATGAGATCACGAAACAACTTCAAACATTGATTCCACCATCAAAATTGAAACAAAAATCAATTGAACCTGAAATAAAAACGGAAGAAACAGCTGTCACAGCCGAAGGTAACATATGTTTGCAAAAAAAAAAAAAAAAAAACTTTTAACTAATTTCGAGGACTATCATTAATAGAAACTCAAGTGACAGTTGAAGAACAAAAGGAGCAAACTGAACAAATTGAGGTAGCGACGACAGTCAACATTGTAGAGCAGCAAACCACCGAAAAAACACAATCCGAAACAGAAGTTCATCATCCAACGACTGATGAAATCGAAGATTATGAGGAATCGCAGAGGAGGTTCCACGAATTATGGGAATTGAAACGTGAAAAGGTAAATTTTGAGTTCAATCACATTACTTTTTTTTCTTATATCTTTAGACATTTTAAAAGATTCTTCAAACTCGAAAATGGTATTTTTTTTATCCATTATTAATTAAAATAATTTTGCTTCCCCTCTCATGTTCAATTAATATTTCGGTCGTTCTAAATAAAAATAAACCATTGCCATCAGAAGATGCGTTGTCGACTCGGCCCATGGGTCATTAAAGCCGTTCGTGAAGTCGAAGACAATAATTGTGTGGTGACGATTCCAATGTATCACTTTATAGTACCATTGCCGAAAAAATTTAACGACTATTAAATTAATTTCTTAAATTTTCATGCTTTTCATGCATTCATCACCATTTCAGTTGTCTTTCGATCTGATACTGATTGAGACTTTTCCCCCTTTGCATTTTGTTTTATTTCCTGCTTGCAATTCATCTCCATTTCTAACTTATAATTACATATTTTATTTTTCAACACCCCGAAAAAAAAAATCGCACAAACATTTCAAAAATGAAACTCCAAAAAAAAAATTATATAAAATAAATAGCAGGAACCAAAAGATGCCAAATCTGAATTAACAGCCGAATTAAAGAAGAAAGTGGCCGAAGATCGCAATCAGAAGCAGAAAAAAGCTAAAGGCTTCCGTGGATTGCAGCCACAAGAGCGTCCAATTCATTTGCCGGGTGGCAGAAAATGGCGCTCCGAGAAAGACGCAATGAATGAAGAAATGATTGCAGAAATCATTTCATCACAGGCGGAACTCATCATGGGATCTACTTTAGGGTATGTAACTAATTAGATTTCAATCATTTCTAATCATCTCATTCGCAACATTATTGTTGATGTAATCACAATTTTCTCATTCATGCAGAAAATACTACGAAAGCCCAATCTTGAGCTTTGACGACAGGTATTGTGTCACCATAACTTTCATAACTTTCATTGTCTCTCACTGGAATTCATTTCTATTAAAGTTTGGTAATTTAAAGTTTTTAAGCAAACAACATCTCAAGTTTCAAACATCTTGAGGTTTCCATGTCATGCAATAATTTGAAACAAAATCGTGGAATTCTGAAACATTTTAATAACGCAAAACTTGGTTTTCACTCTTAATTATTTCACAGAGTCAATTTCTTAAAATACCAAAAGCCAGAAAAGGATTTGAGCTTTTTGAAGAATTCGGAAACTTACCGCACAATACATCACTTGACACCTGTTGAAAATGGCATCGAGAAGCGACCTGCTATTGTAGCAGCCGAGGCAGATGTTTTGAAAGTAAAACGATTGATTAATATGCGCTTACCTGTTTATCATCTTTAAATTATGACAGTAATGGAAATATCTAAACATATTATTTTCTATCTCCTATTGCAGTGTGCATCACCAAATCCATTAAATCAAAATTCATCATAATTCAATTGATCCTTGACCAAGTGTGTGTTCATCATCACGAGCGCACGATTCATTCATCGAATCCAATCCACAGAGATATTTTTTATTTTATTTAAAAATGTTCTTTTCTATTAAATTTTATTATTTAACATCAAAAAATTTCGCATGCAAAAAAAAAACACTAAAAAAACCATCAAAGTGAAATCATTTGCAATTCATTATTATCATTTCATAAATATTTAAACGAGCCCAATGCACTAAATTAACATGCAATATTTAAAATAATATTTTTATCGCAATTTTAACCTGCAAAACATTTTGTTTTCTGACTTAGTCGAAAATGTTGTAAATTTTAATTATATTTATTGTGAACTTGAAAATAAATGCAAATAAATATAAATATTCTGCAATAGTAAACTGAAATATTGTCCTAGATATGTTGGCCACAACCAATTAAATATTTTTTTCGAACCCATTTCAAATTTTCTTTTTAGATAAAAGTATTTAATGATTTTCGAACAACAACTGTCACAACGTCTTGTATCTAATTGTCTTTTCGAATTTGTTGTGATTTTTCATTATTTTTTAATATGCAAACATGAAAAATCATTCTTCAATATTCTGCAATTTTTCGAAGTGCTGATTGCTAACGAATTCTGTATCTCAGTCAAGAATTTTTCATCCATGTGCCATCCATCAATCAAATGATCGACAAAATGTTGAAAATTCAATGAACATTTTTGTTCTGAAGCTTAAGGCAAAAACACTCTCGATAATACTCGTTTTGCTCAACATGAAGGCTGGAAATAAGAGCGTTTTCGAAGACGCACATTAAAAATAAATCAAGGGAACATTTACCGATAATTCATATCCACGATGCGACATTTATATCTTTTTAATCAATTGATGTCAGTAACATTTGTTGTATAGGCATGACATTTTCTGATGGTGATGTTTGCAACATCAAATTCGCGAACTTTCTCCGACATTGTTTAAGCATCCATCGACGACTATCTTTGCTCTTTGAAACATACGACGGAATTTATAGTTAAACTTGGTACACTGATGGCAAAGAATCATAAATTTAAATGAAGGAAAAATTTGTTGTTTTCCCATTTGATGCGAAGCTAAAGAAAAATAATCAATAAATTGTCTGCATCAATGAAAGTTGTGTGGGGATATTGGAACTGATTGTAAACTAAAAAGTATGAAAAATAGTATCGAACAAATTAAGCGAAAAACGGCGACAGGTTTCTGTTTGAATGCTTCATGCGTGATAATAATTTCCGAAATAGCAATTTATTTTTATTCATGTAAATACGCAATTCTAGTACACATAGCTTCAAGCTCAACATCCTTGATTCCCAAGGCTATAATAATTTTGTTATCACGTGTTCTGCACATCATCCATCTATGAGATACTTTTATAGCAAATTTTTTTTCTTCATTTTTTGTTGTCTCTTCACTCTTTCTTCAAATGTTTCTTTTTTTAATCCACAATAAATGTCCCAATGTGTTCCATTTAAGCGTGCCAACATCGATTTTCTCGACGCCGATAGAAGCGAGGCAGGAAAAAAAATTGCGACACAACAATTTTTTCTCAAATGAACATTAAAAATTTTCTCACGCCTGGAGCGTTGCTCAGTGAAAATCCCACCAATAAAGTTTTCATACATGCATGGAGAGAAATTTTTGTTTGCGTACAAAGCAAATCCCCCACCACTAAATTTTCTCGTCGCTCTCTCGATTTTTATTTTCTCTCTCACTCCCGAATTTCCCAAACATCACATCGCCAGAAAGAAATTGGGTTTTCCTTGAAATTTTCGTTCTTTCATAACTGACCTTCAAGAAACTCTTCGTGAAGAAAATGAAATAAAATATTGACACTTTAAGATTATTTTGAGCTTTTCCTGCATTTTCTAAAGCTTTATTTTAATGTCCATCGGAAATAAATTAAATATATCATTAAAAGTGACAGATTAATGGAATTAAATTGATCTGCGCAGTAAAAATTAATGTCTCAGAAATTAAATATCATAACGTCCGCAGGAAATATCGGTAGAAAAACAAATAAAATAGCGAATGTCCGGAACCGTTTTTCACTTCAACTGTCGATAATTTATGCCATTGATTTATGAATTTACCGAATCGCTGAATTCACTTGCAATCATTATGTTATGTTTGGATCGAGACGGCATTCGCATTAAGTAATTTTATCGCTTTCCTCTTCAAATATCTCTGAATTTCCGGATTGGGATTGTAGATATTCTCAGCTCTGTAATTTCGGAACAAGAAAAAGCTTCATATTAGATAGAAAGATATTTTTAGTGTCGTGACTTTCTATTTCTCATGTTTATTGTTTTTTGTTTTATGTTTCCTCCCTTGTTTTTGACCTTTTCGCATAGCATTAAGTGGCTTGAAGAAGCAGAAGGACGAACAAAAATGAAAGAAAGCTTTCAGAGTCCATTGATAAATTAAATTTCCGCTTGCAGAGTGAAGTTGCGAGGTTTTTTTTTGTGTGGGAGTTGTGTGTCTATTTTTATTTTCCATTCGTATATCGATGTAAATTTCGTCGCTTCATCAATAAATCTTCTTTATGGTCAAATTCGCAATGATAAATTATTAAGTTGCAATGACGAAGCTTTTTTTATGTGATCGATTGTTGGCAGAACATTAAAGGCATTTGAGTTATTATTGATGCTTTTGAGATTTTCATAGCGAAATCATCAAACTTTTAATTATGTTTTCATCGCAATATGCTCATAAATAACAATTGTTGTTGAACAACATTCCAAAAATTTATTGCAGAATGTTTCCTTTAGTGGAGAGTAATTTATTCTTGAGGGAAAAAAGGCAAAATAAAAAGAAGTTAATTGCAGTCCAAACTTTTCGTCCATGGGAGAAATTTATCATTAAATTTTAAATATTCGTAGGGAAAAACTAATAGAACAGAAAATAGTGTCATTAAAAAACAAAACTTTAACATCACACATTGCAAATCTCGGATGGTGTTGGTGTAAAATCTGCTTGCCTTGTTGCTTGGCTTCCCATTAGACTACAATCATCTAAATGAAGAGCTTGCTGGGCACAGGAAATGTAAGCATTAAAGCAACAGTAAACTCGTTACGAAATGATAGAAAGAACATTTTAAGTACACATTAAAATGCTTTTGTTGTGAGCACAATGTGTAGATAACGATGAGAAAGAAGGAGGACAATCACAATTTTTGTCGTTTTAATGAAATTTAATTTCTACATTTTCTTCCCGAATGGAACACCATTTATTATTTGTTGTGCTGATTTAAAATTGGTACATTGGAAAAGCAAACTGATATCCATTATTCTCAGACATAAGTAATACGTTTTCTTCAGAGTGCTGTCAATTAATGGTCGAAAAAAGGAAATATTTGAACGTCTTTAAGTATTTTCCAATAATTATAAACAAACATGTTTTGTTATTTATTTTTTTTTTTTTCAAGGATGCGAACTGCCAAAACATTTTAACAATCCTCGTGCCGCATAACAGTTGAGACCAAAAAAACCCATTTTCCATTTTCCACAGGCAGCAATGCAAAACATTTCTTTTATTTTTCTTTATTTTGATTATTTTCAGTTTAATGCCTCGTCGAGTTTTTACCCATTCTCTCTCTCTCTCCCTCCCTTTCTCTCCCACACTCGTATTCTTCCTAAGGATACATTGCCGAAATCCGGTAAAGAGCTATTAAATTTATTTGCTGAACCCTTAAAACAACAAAAAAAAACCTCTTGTAATGTTTGTGAATATGCATAAGGAGGGCAAGAGGAATAAAATAAAATTAACCTTGAGGGATATTGCGCACACAGGGATGGAACAAAGCACTGTGTAGAGGGCTCCTATTTCTAGCGATAAAATTAAATTACACAATAAATTTCCATAATCTCATGCCGTAAAACTCGCCGCAGATAGACGGCATTGTAATGATTTACCAGAGTCAAAGGTTAGACAAGTCAAAAAATTATGAGCATCTATTTGTCGCCGGTAAGAATAACATGATAAAGAGTTATAAAATTTGATGAAATTAATAAATTCATCAATTAGCAAGTAGTCAAATAAAAACATTATAACTTCATTTAGTTTAATGATATTCTCAATCAGAGCAAAACCAAATATCGTTCCTAAGCTAACGCAATCAATATTACAAATCCGATTGCATGCTGAAATGATATTGATTTGCCGATGAGTATTTGCTAAATTAGCACAACCCTGAGACCATGACAGGAATAAAGATATCGAGCGTCAGATAAAATAAGTCTGCATTAATGAAAAATAAATATTAACATAAACACATTGAGCCGGATATGAATGGAATCCAGATGAGGCAACATGTACATATATGTATATGCCAGCAACGAAAGCATAGAAATTTCCACAAATGAGACAGTCCTGAATGCCTAATGAAGCTCATAACTCAAAACTTTTTCCACATTCAAAACAGAGATTCAATGAAATGTGAAAATAATCTGTTACGTAACATTTGAAAATTTGCTGATGAAATTGTACAACTCGTGAAAGCTCCTTATATGAAATATTGATTGCGCGAGAATTGTGCAACTGGTTGCAAAAACATAACAAAAAAAAATACATAAAAGAAACAGCTGTATAAGACGAAGCAAATTTTCTAACGAATTAACAAGGTTTGAATACAACGCAACATACAAATTGACTCAATTGCATAACAAACTGCTTTTAGTCACGCGATGTCTCTCAAGTACTGAATGTTCTTATCGCGAAAGTTCTGTTTATTTTTAGAAGATTTTTGTTCTTTTTTTGTTGCTTCTGCGATGAAATAAAAACACGTCCAATCGATAAGAAATTTCTAGAACTCGTTTTTGGTGCTATTGATTAAATTTCTCTATCGAACGTGTTGGCTCAGTTCGATGTCTCACTGACATGTCGGAGAAGAAGATTCAATATAACACAGAAAATTAATTTCAGCCAGAACAAAAACAGACCTCAAAAACTTAGCCTAAACAAACAAACAAACATCGAGAGCAGTGAATAGATATCCATCAATCGCAAATCGATCTCACTTTCCTAACGTAACGTACCCAGGTGGTTTCTCGTTGATTGATTTCCTTCTTCTCTTCTCCTCTTTCATATTTCTTTTTGCTTGTCAAACTGCAAAAGTTTTGACGCTGGAACTGATAAAATTTCATTATGATAAAAATAAAGAAAATATTGAATTTTATGATGGAAAAAGTTTACGATCAATCGATGAAAATGAAATGACTTTCTTATAATCCACTTTCGATTGAAGAAATGAAAACCTTTTCCATCATTTGCTCTTTTCATCTTATACTTATTCAAAGAGGTGGAATGAAATTTTTTACGGCATTTAGGGATGAAAACACAAAAAAGCTTCCGCTCATTACATTTTTGAATGAAGAAATGGAAAATTTTATTTACAAATGAGCTTCAAACTTCGGAGCTCAATTGTCGATAGTGAAACCATTAATGAATGTCATGACTGACAAATGAACCCCTGCCATAAGAATGAAATTAAATAAATAGATTTGATTCAATTGAAGTGTTCTGGAATTTTTATCCATTTCATTATTCATTCAGCTCCTTCACGAATGAGAAAAAAAAGCTTCATCCAAAATAAAGAAGCTTTCACATCCCGCACTAAGCGAACATAGATTTCCTTATGAATCGCGTATTGAATGAAATTTTTTTCTGCTTTCGGGGTAAATGTGAAAAAAAAGAAGCATTTAATATTTCCCCAGGTACAAATATACACGGTTCAATTGAGATTTACAGATTTACGCAACGCAATTTTCTACGGTCCTGATCGTAATAACATGATAACGCAAGTTCCTGGTAACTCGCATTTTTTCCGTTCAAAAAAAAAAACAGCAACGCTCCATCTTTTTTGGCCTTCCACGTGCCATTTGGCATATAAAGGACTTGGAGGTCATGACGTGGCCAGGCCACACAGTGAAACCACTTATTTTATGTACCGCATAATGCTGATAAGACGTCTTATGTGTATTATTACAAATAAATCCCCAATAATTTTTCTTTCTGGGTAGCCACGCATCCATTCTCTCCCACTACTTATATATTGAAGCAAAACGAGGAGCACCACCAGCCGTTAGATTCAATAATTTATTTACTTTTTTTTCTTTTGCTTTTTCCATATAGGCTTGATTTAATGATTCGGCTGATACTTCGCTGTGGATAATACCACATATAACGATGAACCCGCAATACATCATGAGAACATTCTTCTTCAATGCACTCCATCAAAAGACACGTTACTTCCCCATTGCTGACAAATTATTCTGAAATTTTCATGTTACTCATAGAACTGATATGTCATTCTGTCATGTTTTAGTAAAACTCTTTGTAATTACCTGGCCGAGCTTATCTGCTAACTAGGTTGACAACAGCAATGCCTTACATTCGCAGTTTCTTTAAGCTGGATGAAGCTGGAATGCGTTATAATAAAATGCAAAGCTTTCGCACGAGCAAGACACAATCTCTCTAATACCAAATTGGGATCGTAGCTCAATTTCAAGGAGTTTCTCTTTCTCTAAATCACTAAAACATTTTTTTTTCATCCTTAATCAGCATTTCTGACAAAATTGAAGCAAAATAAAAATAAGAAAAACTCATAAAACGCAAAGAGCTTTCAACGACGACGGCTATAAAGCTGATGGATTATGAGCAATATAAGACGAAATATTGATCTTTTGTTGTCAGCTAATTTCACACAACATGCATACACAACCGATGAAGCGTAAAGTTATATGTCGAAGGTTATCAGTCTCATCGTGACTAAACAGACTTTATATATACTGCTGCGCCAATTTTCAAACATTAATCGTAACAATATCTCTCGTGCTCAAACTAAGTAGCTTTAATTCATATAATTGAATTTTTTTTTCTAAAACTTACGTCGACACAGCATGAGCTTTCTGAATGGATCCTCAAATTTACGGCATCATCATGTTGCTCTAGGAAAAAAAAAATCCATTTACGAAATTAACAAATTTAAAATCACGTAACGAATTTCCAGTTTGTTGGATGAAAAAACGTGGAATGATGCTGACTTTTCAGTTTTCCAAATTGGGATAATTATCGAGAGAAAAAATTTATTTTTCTTAGAATCCCATTCGAGTCTGTTATGCAATCGTTGAAATCCATTTCATTGCATTCTTTAGTTGACATTGCAATCGATAGAAGAGGAAAAATATATATAACATGAAAATCTCGTTGAAATAGCCTTGTGGGAACAGAAAATATCAACTTAAAATGAACGTTTATGGGAAATTTTCTGGGCTGCTTCCATAAAGAGCTTTCAAAAAGTCATTAAGCTTTATTAAAATATAGCTTTTTTTCCAGAAACATGTTCGAATTTTTTTTTTCAAGCTCATTTCATTGTTTAAACGACAGACACCACACAGAAAAAAGTTTATCAAACATATTCATTGCATAATGGCAAGTTCATTCAATTTAAACTGCAGATCCATGAAATTATACAAAAAAAAACGATTCAAACGAATATGATGCCAACAATACGATAGAGTTGCCTTGCTGGTGGTGACACTAAAAATTTCATAATTGGTGACTGACTAAACGTTCACAAAAACCAAACAATTCACAGCAATTCGACACGTCCTTTTATGAACTCCCATCATGAAATGTATGTCTAGCAAACATAACTGTTGGAAACATTTTTTTAACTTTTCATTCTGTTGCTCGTTGTATGATGGCATTAAAAGCCATCAAAAGCTCGTGACTGCATAACAATGAACTATTTACAAACATTTGCGAAATTCCTCGTTAAAGAAACTATTAAATTCTCTCTAAGGAATTAAGCATGCATAGTGAGTTTCTAATTGGCCGAAACGCAATTAAAATAATTTTAATTGAATTGTACAACTGAAAGATTTTCCTGCATGTTTTAGAGACCACTCACACAAAAAGCAATTTATCTTATAATACATCTTCTGAAAGTGAGGAAACTGTAAAACTTTAACGATGCACTCTCAGTTCACGTGAACCTTTCTGACGACGGTAATCAAACATCGCTATTGAGATTTCAAAACTAGTCTTTGATTTCTCATGCATCGTAATCACTACTCTGCTTCTTCAAATTAACCCCCATCTAACAACGCTTCATGACATCTCATAGTTTCTTTAGATACGCTCACCCGCTGCCTGCTACTCGCAATTTGATGTCATCATTCAGTTTCCTTTCAACATACTCTTCATAAAAGTTCCGAGACTATTTTACTCCTTCACTAAAGATTAAACTCCATCATGAAAGCTCAAAAGTTTTGAAAAAAAATAAAATAAATGAACATAAAAATGATGGATCATCAAACCATCTTAAAACTTATCGCTCGTTGACACCAATTCGAGTGATTTTCGTGCAGAAAAAAAAAATAATAGCAAGGCTTCGATTTTCGAAACTTTAACGCTATAACAAATGCTTGAAATTAGATCATAAATTTTATTCATGCTCAAATAGTTAAAAAGTTAAGGTTGTCACTGTTCTCGTTAAAATTATACTTATATGCACTTCCACAACAACCCACGAGTGAGAATGAAAAGTCATTATTAAGCACACAAATAAAAATGCTAATTACATTAAATTTACAACATCATTCATAAGTCCCGAGACAGTTTTATTTAAATCAATATTTCTCTTCCGTCGGCACGAACATTATAAACATGCAAATTTCAATTTCAGCCAACCGCTGCGGCGACAAAGAAATTGCCATTATTGAATTTTGTTTTCTCATGATGATTAACGTATTATTATCACGTCAGATGTGAATTGTGGCCGTTGGTAACCAACGATGCAGTCATCAGACCGTGTAATTTAACTGAAAATCAAAACTTCTACCATTCCCCAGTCACCAAGAATTTTTCATAATTTCATTGGCCGCACGCTCATTTCGTGAGCAATCTAAATGCAAATTTTGCATAAAGTGAGTCGTTAAGGAAATTGGTTTTGATAATTAAAGAGTGTAGACATGAATATGAGATTGTTACAGTAATTTTTAACTTCCAACTCAACATTACCGCATTCAGTTGGTCAATTACGAATCATTATCAATAATTAACAATGTCACTTCGGTTCACCACAAAAGCCAAGAATTTTCGTTTTCATGATGCATGAGTTGAACAGTGATGAGTTTTTCCCAAATGACAATGAATGGAAACATTTTTCAAATTATAATCGTTCAATTTAATCAAAAAATTAGTTGCACAATTTCCATTTCAATTAGATGATTTTCCGATAATTTTCCGAATTCTGCCTGTAATCGAAGTTTAACGAAAAATGTTTTTGTCCCGTAAATAAATTTTGTTTTTTCATGTTGGGTCGAAAAACGTGACAAATTTACTGGAAATTAATAAGCAATGAGGAAAAGCCCCAAAACTGTCACTCGGGTCAGGAGATTGTGTTTTCCAAGAAGCTTTTATATGGATGATGTTGTAAGTGCCCAATTTAATTTTTTTTTTGGGAACGAATCGTTTAATTTGAGCCATCAACACTTTTAATTCATAACGGTTTGTACTAGCCACTTGATCCTTCGTTAAAAATAAATCCTTTTAACTGTTCAGAGCTTTTCTTGCAGAATTTTCTTTTAAATATTTAATGCTACTTGCATGACTCACGCTAACTTGATTGAAATTGCTTCTTTTTTTTCTTGTTCAAACAAAATGTAGAAACTTTTTAATCGAGAAATTAATTTTTTATTGTTTAATTTCTTTTCTTCACTGAAACAGCGATTTTAATCAGATAAAAATGCCACATTTTTGCACAAAAATGTAAGACTTCTTGCCGTGAGCATCATGTTGCGTAAGTACAAAAAAAGCATAAAAAAAAGATTGCGAATTTTAATGAAAGCTGCTTGAGTAGGTACAAGCTCAAATTAATAAATTCATTCATGTTGCGCAGCGATGTTTTGTGTTTAAATTTTATTACAACCTCATGTGGGTGCCCTTATTATTATTTTTTTAATTCAAAAGTAGGTACCTTAATTATCTGAGGCACTGAATAATTAATGAATGTCGTCGATTTTCAGAGCAAATCTCAAATGCTCGGAAAAAGAATCTCCAAAAGAAAAATAGAAATTGAATTGATTGAAATATGAAATAAATCGATTTCCTGTGTCGCAAATTAAGTGAAAAACAGAAAATTCCATAAACTGGGTAAACTTAGATCGAAACGCCACTCAGAAAACAGCAGCAAGAAAATTCTTATCACGTTTATCCATTTGCTACTGTCAGACAGATTTTTTTTTTTTTTTTCACATCTAAATCAGAATCGAAAGCGTTGCTTTTGCAAACGACGAATCGAAGAAATGAAGAAATTTAGGAAAGATATTTTGCTATTAAAATGATTCCTTGAAATGGTTTCCTGAAAATTTATTTTGCATTCAAAATAACTGGAAAACCTTGAATTAAAATTGAAAACTTTATCTGCAAAAAAGGATGTTGCAAATGAAAATTCGGAATGTGCTTGGATTTGATAATATTTTATTTATTGTTCATGTCAATCAAATATAAATAGAACTTTTCTTCTTCTTCTTATTGCAGTTTTCAGGATTCACTCTCCAATAAAAGAAGTTTGTCCAGTAAAAAAAAAGCTCCATTAAAAATTTCGAAAAAAGCAAAAAACATCAAGATGGAAATCATGTAAATACGATGCTTCAAACTATTAGTCATTGTGCATATGATAAACTAGAGTCAGTTCGTCAGATTATAACCCAAGAAAATAGATTTAAAAAATAAACTTTCAACGGATAAAAAATATTGTCATGGACCTTTTTTTTTAATGAAAGATTGTTATGGCGACATTCTCTATGTAGTTTGTAAGAGTGACTGTTTGTTTTTGTGTATGCACTTACACTTTGATTATAACTTTAAATAACATATCTCATATCCTCTTTTTTTCATGACGATCGGACGGTTGTCATTTTCAAGCGTGATTTTTCTTTTACCCTTGTGTCTTTTTTCACCACCCCAGTGTCGTGACCATCTTGACGATTGACGCCGCATATTTTGTCACCATGACAACCTTCGATTGTTTTCAAACAGTAAACAAATCGCTAGAAAAAAATCGCAATCGTCAAAAAAGAAATAATTTTTCTTTGCCATTTCCACATAAGAATAATGATTGAGATTTAATGGCTGAACTGTACATTGTTGGACAAATTTGTAGTGCTGAAAAGTTTCGCGAACCGAATTTGTTTTGTCGCTGGAATATTCAAGCTGGTTTGTTGAAAAAATGGATTTTCTTAACATTTTTAGTTATTTCTCGAAACGAATCTTTTTTAGGTTCATTGTGGAAATTCATTGAAGGTGATTCTCAAGGACAAACGTCAACAGATTCAAATCGATTAGATCTTAAATCAATTTTTGCTCATCCAATTGATCTTCATCTTGCGACACGCGGAATTCAAGGCTGGCCGAAGTTGAGCGTTGAAGTTTTTTCAGTGGACTCGTTGAAACAATTTTCTCCTGTCGGATCTGGTTTTGCTTACATCCCTACAAAACCTGGATTCCATAAACTAGACATTTGCACCTGGCGTGTCGCTCCATTGACTATTATCGATTCTATAAAGGAAAAATTTCACACAGGCGGTTTTACAATCGTCAAAAAGGATCTCATTTATTCAGGCGTTGAACGTTATAAGATTTCAACAATTTCATCAGGCATCATTCGCGTGGAACTGAGCATTGTCTTCAAAAACTTCCGGAAATACAACATTAATTTTGATTAAAATGTACATGCTCAATTTATTGATCGTTACAATAATTTCATTCGTTTTTTGTGATGAAAACATCACAACAACATCAACAACAACTACTGCATCAACGACAATTGAAGTTACATCATCAACGCAATCAAATAACGTCACACAATTAACGACAACGACTCAAGTACCATCAACAATAGCTACGAGTACCATTAAACCACAAGAGAATGCAACAAAACCTGATCAATCGATCAAGGGTCCATCAAATCGTGCCCGGCAGCTCAACACAACTAGTTACACGTGCAATTGTGACCGGACGGTAAAGTTTCTTTTTGTTTTCTTTATTGTATCCACAACCTGTTTTGTAATCTTCAATCTTTTTTTTTGTTCGTTAGTTGAGGTGCGATATAAATTGTTGCTGCGACATGGACTGCTCTGCTTCAATTCTACCGGCATTTAAATGTCTGCAAGACATGATGATTGATGATTATTATCATGGCGAAGGTCTGGAGCGTTGCGAAATCGAAAATGGACTATTTTGTATAACGATGGACAACTTGGGATCACCTGATTATTATGTAAGATTAGATTACGCCAATTGTTGATGGATCTTTTTTAAAAAAAATGGTTAGAAAACTTCTTGAAATTTTTGTTTAACAGCTTAAAATGCCTTCCCATGCCGAATATTCAACATATCAATGGCCACAGCAATCTACCGATGGCCATCGTGATGATGATCTTGAACCACGCATCAAAGAAGTACAAGCCCATAATTTTTACAAATATGGTGATGCAATTATGGCGTATGACATGCGAGCTGCGAAACTTGACACGATCAAAATTCCTGCAGCGATTATTGATTCACTATGCCATCTAATGGAACCAGTTCAGTTTCTCAAACCGAAAACTAGCAAATGTCTAAAAACTATTAATGAATTGCGCACTTATAACAGCAACTTACTACACCAACTAATCTCATCACAATTGTTCTATCGACCTCCGCAGATGACGCTTCGAGACACTCTTGGCAACATTACGATTCAGGTGTGCCATCGTTCCATAGGTAATTGTTCAGAAATTTTTGTCAATGACACCGAAGCGGGTGCGATTGAATTTGATGATATTTATCGTGACATTCGTATGGATTTTGTCATCAATGGAACAAGTATTTCGTCAGCAACAGTCACATTCATAATGGACGATGAAATTATTGATGATCAATTGGGAGAAGAAATGACATCGAGAGTCATTCAAACAATCATTGTTCAATTCAAAAATGTAAGTGATCAAGCTGCGAAAGGAATTCGTATGAATTCAAGAGGTTACAATGACGAGGAATATTTACTTATGTCTACATTACGTCCATTAAATGAATCTGCCACAGTTCCTGAGATGATTCTTGATTATTTTCAAAATGACACAATGCCTGAAGATTTTTATATAAAACTTCCTGAAACACGCAACGGTCGATGTGTGTTGAATGAACTTATGCACGATGAGATTCGCTTCAATGAAAACTCAAAAACCGTTTGCCACATCGAGCTGGTGAAAGATGAAAAGTCCAATTCGACGCCTTGCCAGCAATATCAGCGTGAAATTATTCACTTTCTGTTCCATCCAATGAACTTGACCTCCAATTATTCGCTTGATACGTTCAAATTAAATGTATTTGTGTCAAAATTTTGGACGCCACGGTATGATATTAATTCATGGGCGCGAGTTAACTTGAAAAATATCCCAGCATGGAATCCCGATATGCATGAAAATGAAAAATTCTTGATATGTGACAATATTGCACAGTCAGCTGAATATAAAATATATTCATTCAAGGTTCGATCGTCGGGAACACGAAAGTATGAAAATGTCATTGAGCGAGTAGAAATTGAATTTAGTAATTTCGCAGATTTAAAAATTCCCATCGATAATGAAAATCCTGTTAAAGTTGATCTTGAAATAAGTGTTCAGTTTATGAATGTCAACATGAAAATTACTCAAAATAATGCTTACACTATGTCCATCAGAATTTTTCTAATCCCGATTAGTTTCGTAGTTTCTCATTTATTGTGAATTTAATATTTTTGTGCAATAAAATATAAATTTTGGTACATTTTATTAAGGCCGGAAATGATTTTCAGTTTTTTTTTTTCAACCTCAGTATGAATAACGAAAATAACGATTTTGAAAAAATTAAATTGACAGTCTGCAAAATTTTAAACTCTTTTATATGATTTATTTGTGAGCTAACTTTCAAAAACTTCAGCAGTTAAAAATATAAATGAAATAACGAAACTGGCAGCGTGGTAGCGACAGACCCTTTGTCGAGTCTAAAGTTGTGTTAGTGTACGTGTGGATGTGTGAGATATGAAATGAAATCAAAATTTTAAATGATTTAAGCCCATTATCAGGCTCTAATCGCTCTTAAAGAATGTGACAAATCATAAAGTGATATATCAGGAACTGGTGCGAATAGAAATATTTCAATCAATTGGTGACAGAGTGCACAAAATTGTGTAAAATTGACATTTTCAGTGCAAAAGTGAAAAGAAAATATGACGAAAGTTGCAAAATTCCGTATATAATCAAAACAAGTTACTATCGAAGAAGCCAAATACAGCTGTGTCACAATCGTAGAGCGAATAAATTGTTATATTAATTGAATGACTGAAAAATAATAACAAAAACAAAGGAATAGTTCACAAACAGCCATACATAAATAAGCACATACATACAAGGAGTTAGGATAAAGAAAGAAGAAGAAAAAAATGGGAGCTAAAGGGAGCACAGCAAATCAGAGTCCACGTACCTTTTCAAATTCATCCAGCAGTGATGTCGTATCAGCTGGTAATAATCCGACTAGTTTCAATTTCTTGCGTGCCATTCAGGGAGTCGATGTAGCTCAGAATGATCCAAGACAAAGAGCTCGCAGCTTGTCAGCAGTACCCGATATTCAATCCAGCACAAATCACCATAATCATCATCATCCCAATGCATATTCCAATCATTCGAACCATCAATCACAGGCATATAGCAATGACGCTAATAGTTTTCCAAATTCAGGTGCTGGCGCCCATTATGAAATCTCATCATCGAACGAGGACAGCAATTCACACGATAACAATCCAATGCATGCTGCTGTTAATGCATTAGGTCTCGGTCGTGTCTATACCGCAACGTCATTGCCTTCACACATTTGGTCCATCAATGGTGAGTGATTCTTTATAGTCTAAAACAGAAAAATAGTTTATTTAATGCCCCTTCAATCATCGTACGTACACATGCGATAAAAGTGAAATACCACAAGTGCGTTTTTGTTGTGCGATGTCAGTTGATTAACTGAAATGGACAGAAAATTGCCGAAATTATATTTGTTTTCATCATTGAACTTGATATTCAAGTTAATTGCTGATTCACTGAAATCGATTTCTTTGGCGCTATTAATATTTGATGTGTCCATTCGCTGGAACTGGTAAAATGCCTGAAATGGGTGCTGTAATGACGTCGTTATAAGAAGGTTGTATGTTGGTTGTGGTGTGGAAGGATGAGAACTGCGGCACGTGTTCGTCATCAAAATCACTTCAACCTTTAATTTACGAGCACGCAATTTTTAAGGTGTTGCAAGCATATAACACGCCATGTTGTATACTGTAACCGCAGTCATGGATGAAACAAAAACATTTTGCATGAATTATTAGTCAAATTTGAATCAATTTATTTACAAAATCTCATCCAAAAAATTCACATTCGATTCGAGTTGTCGCAAAACAACAAAACAAATGAAAAAAAAATCGAAGCCTGATAAAAACGATTGATATCGATAGCATTCCCCAATAAAGAAAGTAAATAGAATATCAGAGTTTTACTTTGGCCCCGTCTGGCCTCAGTTTTGTAATCAGTGGCAGGGGTTTTGAAATCAGGAAATGTCATTGCAAAGTATATTACACTCAACAACAAAATCTAATAAACAAATAGAAAAAAAAAATGTATGTGTCGCTATCTCATAAAGCCGCCTGTATCAGATCATCATTATAGAAAAAAGAAAATGTTTGTTGTTTAAATAAATAACAAATTCTTTTATTTCCCTTTCAAACCATATGACGAAGAACAACAATAGTAAATAGATTGCGTGAGCGAGATGGATTGCACATTATGGATGTGTGAATGGTGAAAGAGAAACAAGAATGAATGGAGGAAAGAAAAATATCCCACCCGGTACGATGGCAGTTCAGTTGTTGAGCCGCACAGAGCGTAGATACATCAGACAAACCTAAGAGAGAAAAAATAAAAATAAATAAATCAGCTCGGTGGATATATTTTCATTTATCACTCTTCGGGTGTGTTTTTAGTTCAAGTATTTCGTAGTCTGCAAAAACCCGTCAACAAAGTGCCTCAAAACCAATGTATGCACTTGTGTCAATCGCGATAAAGAACAAACGAAATCGTATCTCATTGTGTGCTCCCCCTCACTGCTCGCCTTTTTTTTGCCTTCTAGGCCAACAGTAGTCATCATCCGCAATTATAATTGCGCGTAATTTTCGTTTCTTGTTTTAGTAATAGTAAAACAATCGCTTATCAGCTGTGGTGTACATAAAAAAAAATTACCAATCGGTTTATTTGGTGTTGTATTTGTAAAAGCAACTTAAACGAAAAAAAGGAGAAATTGACATTAATTTTTAATTCATTCAATAAGTTGTTTGCTTCATACCATCCATAAATATTCAGCCTATCGATTTACAATCAAAGTGTATTAATATTCAAGTTCAGGTATAAACCTCAAATCCATTTGAAAATATTAGAATTCTGTATACGCTTTTCAAAACCAAATCGCGACGGTTCGGTGGTTATATGGAAATAACAATAATATTCATCGACGTTATAGCTCGTATCGTTATCCCTAGTGAACCTCTGAAAAAACCTTGAGTGGGGAGGCTAAAATTGAAAATCGCAAGCGATATAAAGTTGATGGGTTATTTTGTAAACCCTTTTTCACGTTTTGCTAATGGACACTTGAACATTATTGTCAGATGAACCAGATCAACCATTACGCCTCTCATTAATTGGACAACGGGAAACAATATTAAAAAGGAAGTGGAGGCAAATTGATAAAAATAAATTTCCCTCACTTTAAAATAAAGGACATCAACAATTTAGTGATTTCTTGCGTTTTCGTGTGTACACCTCACAAAATGGGTCTCACATTAGGCACCCACAATAATCATCACTCACATTCAAATGCCACAGCAGCATCGAGAGTAATCAAAAGCTTTGGTAAGGCAACAACAAATTATTTATTTCTCTCTACGATTTCTTCACTCGGAAGCCCCTCTAATCAAATGTGAAATTCAATTTGCAACACGAAATTGCAGTCCCATGTGTGTGAATACAAGAAATTTTGTTTCAATATGGAAAAATATAAGTCTTTTATAACAAAATATTGCGCTAATTAAACCGGTTTTACCGCGAATATAAGATGCATGCATACACATAAAGAATTTTGGAAGAAACAAAATTGAATAGTATTACTAATAATAGAATGTTATCTTTATTAGACTTCAAGGTTCTTCATTTGTAAAAAAATTCATTGTTTTCATCAATTTTGGAAAATATTTGATCGAAAAAATATTGTTTTAAAGACAACTGCAAAATAACAAAATGAAACAAATTATCGCTTTTTCTTTCTTTCTTTTTTTTTTGCTAATCGCAATCTGCTTTTTTTTTGCACACATGCCAAGTAAACAAAGACCGCATATCGCGTGTTGTACGAAAGAGATCATAAATAAAACTTCTCGTGTCATACAAACATCGCTAGAATATTCTTCTTCTTTCTTATAAAAATAGAATCGTCAAAAGGAGAACGAAAATATCTTATCAATGTCCCATCAACAGGCAACAAAAATAAAATGATTTCAGATGTTTGTTGATAGTTTTTGATTCTTCCAATACATCACCGCTTGGATGTGCATGGGTGTCATTACATGCTTGCTCTGCCAGAATGAAACGCTTCAAGGGAAATGGCATGAAAATGATGAAAATAAGAAGTGCAAACAGAAATAATATTTAAAGTCTGATGATGTCGCTTTTCGTTTCTTTTTTTCCATCTTTATCAGAAATAAAAACGCAAATTTATAACTTTGTTTATACGTCTCATTCAAGCATGCATGAATTTGTGCGCGGTAGATTTCGTTTCGAATGTATTTGTTTTATGAGTAAGAAGAGCTAAAAAGGAAATGATACGCCAGCGTTACAATTTGGCTACAAATAATACTCATTGCACTAACTGAATCGACAAATAATTATTAACGTCAAGCAACTCAAGAAGCAATTTGCGATAAAGAAAAGTAAAAGAATATTACTTATATTTTTCTTGCTAAATGTGAATGTATCAATATCAGTAAATGAGTTGCGATTTAAAAGCCGCAGTAAAAGAGGTCAACTTCTGCATTTCCCTTTCATTTGGCATTCAGACCTTGACTAGTTTAACAGTGCCTACATAATGAAATATTTAACTATGCATGTAAACATCAGGTCGGTTGAATCCTTGGTTGAATCCCTCACTGTGCCGGTATTGAAAGAATTTGGTTGAAATCAATGCTCCTTTAAAAAAGTATTTCACAAACTTATTTGGGTCGCGACACCGTGAAGATTTCTACAAAACTTCACAACACCCTCAGATTGCAATTCGGATTGGTGCGACACCCTGTGCATTTCTCGTGACTCCCACTTTGAGAATCACTGCTTTAAAATAACTCCCAAACGTTATTTCACATATCGGCAGCAAGAAAAGTCATAAAATTTCAGCGGCTTGTCAAGAAAGCTCCATTTTGATAACCATGCCATAATTCAGCCTTTCCCGGAAAATTTTAACAAAATATAAAATGGAAAAAGAAATTTAGAAGGCAGAAAAAAAGTCTCTTAGCACAGTCATAATGATTTGCTTAAATGAATACACGAATTAAATAATGCAACATCTGCGACGAAAATTATATTAAACGTCCATGAGGCTCCATCACATTAAATCTAATTAAGGATCATCGAATGTGATGTTGAGTCAAGCTTACGACACACACACACACAGTCACAAATGATTTTCTCCATAAATTGATTCGCCCCATAACACGAGTGGGCTTGCGAAACAAATGGTTGATTTAATGAGAAAATCTGTGCTTGAAAGTTGAAAGGCTCCAACATGTATACGACAAGTAACTCAGGAATTTATCACTGGAAATATTCAGCTGCTGGCCTACTTCATGTTTTTTTTTCTGCTTGTGACACATCCCTTAAGCGCTTTGACCCATCTTATGCATTTTTTTTAATAACTTTCATTCCGCACACCTTATCAGGTCCTCTGCTGTGACATTCTATCGTAAAAAAAATTATTCTCGAAAGCCGCATGTTTTTCACTGAATTATGAATGAAGCTTTTTAAATTGATGTTTTGCGTCCTTTTTTTTCTAACGTCATTCGACGATATATGGACAAACCCCACAGACGCAAACACGAAAAGGACCATAAATATAATTCAATAAGCAAGCTTGAAGTCACATTGTGTGGGCCGGTGTACAATTCCCGACTTTATTTAAATATTGTGGTGGTTAAATTTTTCGAGCTTTATGTGTATTTCGTACGTACGTTGTATATAAGATTCAGTTCATTGTTGTAGCACGCGAGAAATTGTGGAATTTCAAATTACAAGCTCCAAATACAACTGATTGCGTTCATTTCCTTTTTGATGGCAAATTGTTATTAGTGACCTTCAACGTAAAATATCTTTTGTGCCGACTAATGCTACGTAAATATATACCGATATTGGTGACCGAATTTTTTTTTTATTTCCTACTCCAAGAATATTTTGTGATTGCCCTGCGACGATGTTTTAGTAGCACATTTCTTCATTCTGCTGAATGAATGATTATTTTTAATGATGATGTATTGAAGTAATGGACTCTTTGGTCACGATCAAATTATCTGAAATTTACTGCTGCAAACCCCTGATGCTGCAAATGAGCAAAAGAAAAATTCTCGCAGCTTTTTTTCTCTTAAAGCTTCGATTTTGTTCTACATATATTAAAGTTTTATTTATTTCAAAGGAAAACCAGGAATTAAGTTTTCCAAATGACTTGCAAATTCAATTGAAATATGAATCTGTGCGCAATATGAATTGTTGCGTTATCGCATGACTGAATCCTTACTGTGTACGATCTCTGATAAAAAATAATTAATTGATTTTTGTTTTACGCAACAAGAAAAAAAAACGTTTCTCATAAGAAACTTATTGTTGCTAATATTGCATAATATTGATGATGTTCTTTTGTTTCCCGGAATGTAGGTTTCAAATGTCCCGTATGCAGCAAATTCATTTTACCAGATGATATCGAATGCCATATAGTGATGTGCCTAACAAAGCCACGATTAAGTTACAACGGTAAGTTGAAACAAACATAAATATTATGAATGATGTACTCATCTCTTATCACATTCTTTTATTGAAAAATCTTTTTACTTTCAATCACATTGACAATAACAGAGGATGTACTGAATGATCCGAAAGGCGAATGTGTAATTTGTTTAGAGGATTTGAATGCAGGCGATGTAATTGCACGCTTGCCATGTTTATGTATTTATCACAAAGGGTAAGTGACGGTCGGCTAAATCGCTTTAATTGCTTCACATAATTTATGGTTCTGTTTATTAATTTCGACTTGTTCTAATATTTTAAATTTTTTTTTTGTAGGTGCATAGACAGATGGTTTGAAGTAAATAGGTCATGTCCAGAACATCCATCGGACTAGTAGTTTCCTGATATTAGTGCTACACATCCTACGTACAACCAGTGTTGATTTTTTGTTGTTGTTTTTTTTAATCAAAGAACTCAACTGCAGAACTATGTATGTGTAACGTCATTTGAAAAACAGAAACAAAAAAGAAGTCATCAAAAGTCAAACGAAATATCTAGAACCAAAACAATTTTTTTTTACCATTTCATTGTGCAAACAAGTTACGCAAATCATCTCAAATTCTCCTTTTTGCGCAATGTTATAAGAACTTGCAAAGTTTAATAAAAGTGGCGCTGATCATTTTTTGGTGATCTAAATTTAGAAAAGAAACAGAAAATCAGTTTGTGAAACAATCAAAATGATGAAGCTCATTAGAAACAAAGGAATGTGTCGCGTCGCGTTCATGGCGACGACGCATGGCCCCCCTCAGATCAGCACAGCTGATGAAGTTGCGTCATTATAAAAAAATTACATTTACATTTTAGATAAACTAATTAATTGAATATATTTGACAAAAGCAAGGATAAGAAGTAAAAAAAAGTGAAATTTATCAAAGTCACTGTGTCATGTATAGCTAGCGCCTGTGATAAGATTCTCCCTGAATCGGCGCGTGGCCCATTAATTAACATCACAAAAAAAAAGTTAGTTGTAAAGAAAGGAAGAATAAGAAGAAAAAGTCTCATACACAACTCGGTAACAAATTCTCGCTTTTTGGATAAAATAATTGAAAGAGAAAAAAAACAACATGGCTAATAGGATCACTGTAAATTTTTTCAAAAATACACAACCCATAAACAATTAACTGATTAATTAGTAATGATGGAAAATATAATAATTAAGATGACCAAGACTGTACCATAAAAAAAGGAAATTTCTCGCTACACAAAAATGTTTTCATTTAAAAAACCGGAAATTTGCTCGCGCTCGCTTAATCGTTTCAATTATGTTCGTTTTAATTCTGCCTCGACTGAAAATCGCAAAATGTAGTATGCCACACGTGAGTGAATCAACCTCATTTGATGATTCATTCGCGAAAAACCGCAATTTTAATTAAAACCTAGTGAATCATTATTTGATTTTGAACCAGCTGAGATTTTACTGTGGATGTGGTAACAGATGGAACCGATTGAAAAACAAGCGCGTAATTTTTTTATTTTATTTTATTGCCAGTATCTTGCTCGACAGGCGCCCTTCTACTATATACAGTTCATATTTACGTATTCATTTTCAAACGCGCAACATATTTTTTTTTCTGTATAAATTGTCCGTCGCGATGGTTCTCACTTCTCATTTAAATAATTCACTGTCCCTAACGCAAATTAACATCATCCTCTTAGAAATGAAAAGTGACGCAACACAATTCTACGGAAAATAAGAACGTAGAAAAATGAATAAAACCTCCTAAATATTGTGATTACATTTAATAAAAGTAAAAGAAAAGAAGAAGATGCAAATTTTTTATATATTAAACTGTAAAGGATGAAGAATCCATTTTGATTGCTTTCGTTTATGTTCCATAACTTTATCATGCGAGTGATGAAGTTAATTATCATTGAATCTATTATTGATTGGTGGCGCACGAAAAAGTCCATCGCTTCGAGGAACATAAACTGTATATCAATTAAAAGCTAATCAATTTTTATGCACAGCATGATGGAACTGATTTTTCTTGCTTTGGAGGCGCCTGCTGGTGATGTTAATGAGATTTTCATGCGCAAAAAAAAACTTTGCTTTGAGGTTGATAAAAAAAACACTAATGAACACAACATAAAGTTATTTCTTGATATTAATCATCATTCTTGAAGCTACGCAAACAAGCTTTTAAAAAGCGTCATAAGGTGGATCCATTAAAGTTCGTTTTTTATAGAACAGTAAAAGAATTGAAATCCGATTTATATAAATGTTGAAGTGCAGTAAAATTTAAATGCAAAAACAAACTTATCTCATGCGTGAGTAGCATCAAGATTTCTTTATTATTTGTGTAAATAATCAGTCAACCATTAATCAACATAAGTCTAATGTAGTTTACCATATTTGGAGTCAGACAGAAATTTTTTTTGTATCGAGGCCAGAAAAAAATAAATTTTTAGTGAACCAACAAAAAAAAAAACTAATTAAAGATTTAATTGATCTTATATGAGCAAAGAAATAATATTAAGTCATTGTACTATTTTATTAGTGCTAAGTTACGTTTGTTCTAAGCGAATTAAGAGAATGATCCCAAGAAAACATCAAAGTCGAAAAATAAATGCGGGATGAAAGCAAAGACGGAAATTTTAAAGGCTCACATTTGAGTATCTCTAAAATGAACTTTCCGAACGAATGAGTCGATGTAAATTACAACTGTGATTTTTAGTTGATGAACAAAAATGAAATATTGTGAAAATCCCCGCACGACGAATATAAAAAAATCCAAAAAAAAATAAGAAAAAAAATTAGTGAAAAATTGTATTTTGAGTGGAAAACTCATAAAGAAAAAAAAAAAAGTTCTATTTATTGGCAAATCGAAAATAAGAAGATCATCCGTGAATTTGGAGGATGACGAATGCGCTTAACTATACAATTTATCGAGGAAACGTTTTCAATCCCAAAAAAAAAAGTTAAAAAAAAAATATTTAGGAGCAAAAATCTGGTCAAATATTATACAAAAAAAAAAAACTAATTAAATCATAGTGAATTAAATGTTAATAAGCGCAATTTTCTGCCCATGCTAGGCACTGTACATTAGCTAGGTCACACATGTAAAGTTAAAATTTCCATGAACTTTGTTGTAATTTTTCGATTTTTTGGCTAAATTATGTAATTGGTTTGACCTAATTGAAGTACAGCGCCTTTCGCAATTCATGGAGAATGCAAAGTTAAAATTTAACTTTCTCATGCTTAATGATCCGCGAAAAATTGTTTTTCTACCCGAGAAAATATTTTCATTTTCCTCAAATAGAAGGAAAAATCTTTTTCTGTTGCCATGAAGTTGAAATGAAAATGAGATTGTTTTTGTGTTTACCAATTTTTTTTTTATTTGCTTGAATTCTTAATTACATGTAATATGAATTTATTTTGAATTGTTAATTGTGCAACGTTTAATGTCCTTGTGAACGAACTTTAACCCCACAAAATTAATGAACTTTGCAGGTTAGAATATTTCACTGCTCGTTTGGTGGATGGTTCAATGTTCCATTCACCATTATTTACATTTGAATAATCTCTAAGTTTAATGTCATACAATGAATTATTGTCCATCGACCCACAGTTGGACCTGAATACTATTCTTTTTTTTTTTAGTTTTAATATTACACAACCTCTGGATAAGTGAAAGAATAAAAAAAAATTTCTTTATAAAAGTCAACGTCTTTTCTTTGTTTTTTAATTACCCCCCCCCCATCATTTTTTCTAATTACGATCATCGATCATCTAATTCAACGTGAGTAAGAGGAAGTACAATTGTTCCCGAAGTGTCATTTTCGACATTTTCTTCGTCAATTTTTGAGATGTGCTGTGCACTTGACGAATCAGTCGTATTTTCGAGGTCAAAAGGTAAGCAAAAAACGAATAAGGGATCGGCAACAATGATGAATATTGTGCAAAAAATTCATTGACCCAAATTTACGTTTGAAAATTTCATTGAAGATTTTTTTTTACTTATTTAACTTTTCTGTCTTCACAATTTTTTCTTTTGATTTTTCGCCGAGCCCGAGAGACATTTTCGCATGCGAGAGTGAGAGCGAGACACATAAACCGATCAAGAAATTCCATTCGGGCCGCAATTATTTAGTGAGACAAATACACAAAAAATTCAATCGTCTCGCGCGCGAATCAGTGATCATCGCGAATTTGTGTGAACAAGATCAGTTTCAGATTGTAGAATCAATTGTGCTGCTTGTGATATTATAGTGAAGGAAATATAAGCGACTGAGGCGCTAAAATGGGAACGATATAAACGTAAATTGCGTTTATACTTTTTTTTTTGTTGCTTTCTATTTTTATAAAATAGTCATCATCTATCGCACCGAGATATATTTTTTTTTTTGTGATTGTATAGATCAGTGAGGAAAAAAAAGGAAAATTTCTTTTCATTGACGGAACACACAAATTCCTTTGTGCGATCTTGAAATCGAAATCGACTACAATATCTTATCCAGTGTCTGGCCTTTATATAAGCGTAGCTTCAATATTTAGTGGAACAAACAATTTATTTTTCTGAGTTTAAGAGAGGAATCATGGAAATGGAAGTTGAAATGGAAAAGATTGAAAGAATGAAAATAACACCTGAAATGGTAAATATTTCTTAACAAGTCAATCTTCTGTTTGATACCATTTGCGCAATCATTATCGATGAGGATTTATTACATAAAGCCCTTACAATCACGTTCATCGAATGTACAAAATACCTTCAATCAAATTGAAATAGTACAAAACGACACTTCACATAATCAACCTTCATCAAAAACAAAAAAAAAAATAAACTTCATCAGATCAGACACAAATATTACCTGAATGCAGCTAAATAGTCACGATACTTTTCTTTTGATTTTTTTTTACAAAGAGAGCTTTCGAGAAAGAGAGCGAGAGCATCTTGTTGGAGAGATTTATTTGGGAAAGAGAGTGAGAGAGAAACTTTTCTACCGACCGAAAAAAAAAATTACATTTTGAGCAAACAAAAATTTTTTTATTTCATTTTCGTGAGTTTCAGTTTTATTTTTTCGCGTTTTCTCAAAAGGTTGGAAAAGTTTTCCGTTCCTGGGTTATCCAACAAAAAGCGCGATTAGTTTCTTATTATTTTCCACGACGGTGGTTGTGACCTCCGTTCGGGCATAAGCAGACAAGGAAAACTTTTCATCACAGTGAAGTGTGATTTGTATTTGCTTGAGTTTTTCCTCAGTTTTTTTAAATTCTTTTCTTCAATAACTTTTCACAAATACACCGAACACAACGAGAAAAAAAAGTGTTTGAATATTTTTCACAAATTGCCAATTTTGTGCAGTGAAACAGAGGAAAAGAAATTATATTAAGAAAATTCGGGAAAATTTAATAATATTTTCCATCTCGTCACAACAACAACACTATACAGAAGACGAGCTGAACTCTCGTTTTTTTTTACAAAATAGTCGTGTGATGGTGCTAAGATTATAGTAGTAAATTTTACGCAACTTCTGAGCGAATTTTCACTCTAACCTAGAAAAAAAAAATTCAAATAATTTTAAGGAAAAGAAAAATGGTCGAGGAAAATGTAAGTTCACAACGAGCAATTTGAGAATCATTTCTCATCTGGAAATAAAAAAGAAATTCATTCAATTTTACACTCAACAAAATCACACAACAACCATTTATTTACATTAAAAGTGAACACGCTCATTCTTTAAGAGAATCGATGACTTTTCATAATTCACCCTCCCCATCGTCCGTCTCGAATCCTCTCGTAGAAGAAAATCCCTCGTTAAATAGTAAACGTTTTTGCAAAAGAGCTTCCTTTGAAACTCATGTAAATAAGTAATTTACACATCGCGTTGTGGTGCTGTGTCTTTTTTTTTGCTGAGGAATGTTCTGTGAAATATTTTATTATTTTAAAAATAAATACACATTCAGCTTGTAGATCCATCAATGAAAGGGCGAGACGCTTCTTCTCGTGTAATCGAGCGTAACGTCTCGTGCATGTGCTCGCATAAAAAAAATATGGGCAGCCTCGGCGTTGATTGGGAATGGAAATGGATGTGATGTTTGATCGATAAATGAATAAAAAAAAAATGTTGCATTGGAAAAAGTTCAGTTTTCGAGTGAAATTGTGTTGTTGTTTTTTTCCACCCGTTTATTTGTGTGCTATTGACATGAAAGCAACATTACACAAGTTTCATCAGATGGAGTAAAAGACAAAATGAAATAATAACGTTGAGTGCATACACGATGTAGAACAGTTTGTTGCGACTGGAATGTGTCACACAATTGCAAGTCGAGAGACTTTTTCTGATCATCGTAGCGAGTCGGTACTCGCTATTTTTATTTCGCGGTTACGGTCGAATGGATATTGTGAGATTGTGATTAAGTCGTGCGATGATGATTCCCAATTACAGGCATTGATGTCGTTTCGTTTTTTTTATGAATCACATGGATGAGCTGAAAGGAAAAAGTGGCTCAATAATTTTGAAAACACATTGAAAATTTTGCAAAAATATTGTTTCAGATGCTAAAAATAAACTGACAAACCCGCGGCGACGGGTTGTTTTGGTCATTTTTGTCACGTTTATGTAATTTATCATGACGGCTCTTCCTCAAAAAAACTTCCATCATTAATTTCCAATTCAACGACTTGTAAACAACGTTGTTTTGTTAAACTGCATTGTGCGAAATATGTCATTGACTTTCACCTTGAATTCATAATGGCGAGAGTGCTTCGCTACTCGAATGCACCACTGGCGTGACGCAATCAATGGACGTAACCTCCCGCGCAAACTATTTTCACATGAAAAAAAAAGTGATTCTTCTCTCGGCGCACAAGCTCTAAGCGTTCAATTCAGTCAGCAGACACACACAGTGGCGAGCGAGCACATGAATCTCCTATTTCTGACCTTGATTAATTTTTATTTTTATTTTCCTATAAAATGTTTTCTTTTTCTTCATCAGTTTGCGAGGTTTTCTTGTTGTTTTCAATTTCTTGGCTCGCGATTTTGGTCGCACATTTTTTTTTTATTTTCTGCATTTCTTTTTCTCTTGTCATCGAAAATTTTCTTTGGACAAATTTTCCATCAGCAGAATTGAAGCAAAAAAAAGAAAAAGTTCTCAAGCTCTCAAAACTCTCCGCATTTAAATTCTCTTCATTCTCGTCGATATTCTCGTAAAAGCTCTTTAAATTTGCGAGACTTACAAATTTTTCCGCCAATGAATTTTCCTCACGTAAATTTTTTTTTGTGTAATTTTCTTCCATCATTTTTTTAACAGCCAACGATGTCCCGCATATTTTTTTATCATTTCCTTGCAAATCATCAATTCAATTTTTTTTTTGTGTGAATGTTGCAATCAACATTCTCAAGGCTAAAAAAAAGTAGCAAATTGAATTTAATTTAACTTCATTCGAAATGTCACCCGCGTGCGCTAATGATTGAACGGCTAATTGCTCATTAATTAATAATTTTTTTTTCATGCCAATATACAAAATGCCAGCAACCTTCTAAATTTGTTAAATTTCTAGGGCAACTGAATAATCGAAGAACAAAATTCTCACATCAACACATTTTGTTTAATTGTTTTGTGTGAATCAAAAAAAAAAAAAATATTTGTGGTAATTCAAAGTCCACGATCCATCAACGGATTCACGATCACTGGAGCTGAATCAGCTGAATTCGTTTGACGATACTCAATAAAATTAGCGGAAAATTTGGTTCAATATTCGGATAAAATTTTCAAAATGCCCGTAATCTCATCGCGTAGATACAGCAGCGGTACAAGCTCATATCTGACGCCATCAACGACATCATCAGTGGGCAATTATCGTTCAACAAATTATTCATCATCACTGTCAACGAGTACAACTCCATCACCATCATTATCATCAACTGGCACTTCATCTCGATATAACAATTATGGAACTGACACAACATACCGCTCATCATATCGATCGGGTTTGGCTTCCTCGTCAATTGGTACTGGAACAACTACAAGTTCATATCGTTCGCGCTATGATTTTGATGATAGTAGTAAGGATTTAAAGAAATCATCTGCTGCAACAAGCTCATTGTCGACACGCATTGGTGTAAGTAAGACAAGTAGTAGTAGCAGTAGATTTAATTCCGACACATTGCCGCCATTGCCACCCACTGCATCTTCATCTGTATCATCTGCCATCAACAATAATCATCACACGTTCACAACAAAACGTTCGCTGAGTCGATCACGTGATCAAACCGATTCTGGTATTGGGTCGTTGGCGAGCGATAAAGGAACAAATGGTACAAGTGACACCCGATCGAGTTCCACTGGCAGATCAACATCATCTGCCTTAAATGATTTGGATTTTTATGAGAAATACAGTCCGAGTCGTTACATGACAAAATTCGAATTGTCCAGGTCAAGATCGCTCTCTGAAGCGGCCGCAACACCAGAAACACCACACGAAACACCATCGACACCCACATTGATGTCTAAGCGCGAGGTATGTTTCAACTCTTCAAATCGAATTGAATTGTTCCGTCGTCGGCTGCTGCTTCAACAAAAAAAAAAAAAAAAAAAACTATTTTTGGCTTTATTTGATATCTCTTTTTGGATGGAAATTAACATTATGAATGTGCGCGAGATGGTATCATTGTCATATATGTTATATTATTATACATTGGTCACATCCCATGGTGTATGTTTCGACATAATTTTGTTTTCTATATTGTGCAATTTAATTGTTAATAACAAGATAATATGCTCTTTCGTTTCCCGGTTTACCTTAAACTTTGTCAAATTATAATTCACAAATGCTTACGTTTTGTTGTGATGAAATCAAATTTATTGTTGCTGGATGTTGCTGGATGTTCTCAGGACGAATATTCCTGTTAATTTTGAAATATTTTAGACATGACCAGAAACAAATTACACTATGACGTCATCAGGCTTTTCATTAACAACTTTACGCGATCAATTTTAAAGCTTCCATTGCCATTAAACATTCTGCCAGAAAACACCTTCATCATATCACCAAATCAAATTGGAATGATGATTTTACTGTCAATTAAGAATTAAATTTTAATAATTTAATTTCTCATATAGATACGAAGTGTTGCCTTAAGAAATGCCCTTCCAACGACGACATCAACGTTAAGCCGCACATGGGACCGTGAATATGGAACATCTTTGTATTCAAATCGCTCATCAGCATCGGAATCTAAGAGCGATAAGAAAGAAAGCGACACACGAAATGGACTAAATGGTTCCAGTTATGCGGCTGGTGGTTTTCGGGCCTCAAATATGTCACCATCAAAATCACCTGCACGCGATTCTATTTATGATCGCAAATCGACATGCACCGTTGAGGGTCAGTGTGGATTGTGGAATATTGGAAACACCTGCTTCATGAATTCTGTGCTGCAATGTTTAAGTCACACAACAGATTTATCGAAGTTTTCACGCTCGCCATCAGCAGCAACATCAGCCGTCGATAAAGGTTCAACATCGTCAACAAAAGATCAAAAAATTTGGGCTGAATTTTGTAAATTGATTCAACAAATGTGGCAAGTTGGTGCACGAAGCGTTAATCCATCAGAACTGAAAATGGCATTGAGCAGCAAATATAAAATGTACAGCGGATCAGCCCAACAAGATGCTCAAGAATTCCTTCGATACCTATTGGATGCATTACATGGTGCAATAAATATCGGTGGACTAAAAGCATCGCTACATATTGATGATGAAATGAGGTAAATTAAATTAACATTTTCGGATTAAAACCAAATGCAATAAAATTTAATCTTTTTAGTGATCTACAAAAGGCTCATGCAATGTGGGATTGGTACACGAAGCGTGAAAATTCAATGATTAAAGATTTATTTGTTGGCCAATTGAAGAGTTCACTATACTGCACACATTGCGAGAAAACATCTGTTGTCTATGATCCATTCTGGGATTTGAGTGTGCCCGTTCCATCAACACCAAATTGTAAATTGGACAAGTGCTTAGAATTGTTTACTGTAAAGGACGTTTTGGATGGTAATGAGATGCCTTACTGTGATGTAAGTTGATTGAATAACATTTCAAATTCGCAATTGATTGCCATTTATTTATTTTCAGTATTGTAAAACCACAAGAAAATGCATTAAAGGATTCACGATCCAACGATTCCCGAAATATTTAGTGATACGTGAGTTTTGATAATTAAAATAATTTTTTTTAAAAATTTAAAATTTTCGATTCTTTTTTAGACCTGAAAAGATTCTCAGAAATGCGATGGACAAAATTAACAAACATTGTCGAATTTCCAACGGGCGTTGCGGAACTCGATTTAACACCCTATGCTGCTGAATCAATGGAAAGGACAGATCCACCTCCAATTTATACACTTTACGGTATCTCGAATCATATGGGTAAGTAAAAAATAAGAAAATAATAATTCAAAACAAAATTGGGAGCGAACGGTAGAGTTTCCATATAAAAGTTATAATTCACAATAAAGCGTTTTTGCTTTGCATCGAAAGAGAATGCTTTTAAGCAAGCGACTTTCAACTGGAGGGTTGGCGTCCTCTGTAATCTCAGCTTCTGGGAGGTTGGTTTATGTGGCTGATTTGAGGTTGGGATCACTGATTATTGGACTGGGCATGTTGACGGTTTGTCCGCAATAAGCTCGTCATCAACATAGATTATTATGCGGAGGCATTGGTGATCTAGGTTGCTAAAGAGAAGGGCAACGGGCTAGAATCGAAAGAGAGCAGCCAAAACTTTCCGTGGCGATTGCAGTATCGCGGATGGCGAACCAGAGTGAATCCGCCGGTAACAGCCCAATCAATATAATCACACCATAAACTTTTTGCCATTTTTTTCTACTGCATTTCATTTTCCACCTCGTTTCGTTCGTTGTTCGAATCTCCTCAGTAAAAAAAAAACTATAGTGAACAATTTTTTTTGATGTTTATTTCTTTTTGACTTAAGGATCAACACACGGAGGTCACTACGTTGCATCATGCAAACATCCTGTCACAAAAAAATGGATGGAATATAACGATAATTTGTAGGTTTTTTATTCTGTTAATTTGTGATTTTCTAATCTGCATTTGTAATTTCAGTGTCAGTGAAGCGAGAGAAAGTTCATTAGTATCGTCTAGTGCCTATCTACTCTTCTATGAGCGCGTGTAAAATGAATGATTGTGTACATATTTTTTTTTCTTTTCGCCCCCCACAATACAAATTACAAAAGTTAAAAAAAAATCTCTAAGTAGTCGCAAATTTCGACCCTCTGTTGTTGCCCTCCACTTAAAAATTTATTAAAATCATGCATGAAGGAAGAAGTTTGCTAAACGGAAATGTTTGTTTTCTCCGCAGAACTTCGCTAGTTTTTCAATTAATCCCAAAACTCTAATGAATGAGTTTATTCTGAGAATTTATTATAATAAATACCATACCAAATGGAAAAAAAAAATATTATAAATCGATGAAACCTCTCGATAACATGTTGACTCATTTAGGTGAAATACATCAATATTTTTGTTTTCTTTGTGCAAATAGCTACCACACCGAAAACCTTTAAAATAACTCAACAATGAAAAATATTTATGAGAAAATAATTCTATAGTTTTTCATCAAATTTATTATTTATTTTGTGAAACTGTTAAAAAAAATCAATTAATTTGCATTACTGAAAATAAAAGAAAATTATTTGAAGCTAAAATGAATTTCGTGTTTGTTTTTGTTGTTCTAAGAAAAAAAGGCACTTTCTTATCGGCGATGACAACAAAACCCTGAAAAATTAATCGGTGACTGAACAAAATAAAAATCCATTTCTTTGTTTACTTTTTTTATTCAAAAGAAAAACGTAAATCTTTGTTTCATTCTTGGTTTTGCAATATTCACAAATTTTCAGGGAACCGTCAAAGAAATGCGTCATTGCCATGAAATTAAAGCATGTCGTAAAACTTTAACACATTCCACTGAGAATGTTTATAAAAAAAATATTCGCCGAATGGAAATAAAAAAAAATTAGGTAATTTTGTCATCAATTTTGTTGCAAAGCTTTTTTTTTGTTGTATCTTCAAACGTTTGATGATGTTTCTGTTTCTTTTTTTTATTTCTTGTTATGCTTTTCTTTAGAAAATGAAGTTTTCTCTTATATTCAAAAGAAAGAAATTAAAAATAAAATGTCTTGGAATAAATCTCAAATTGTTAGGATTATTAAGCAATTATTAGTTGTTGTTCCATCTTAATTTCTACAATGTTTTATCACTTGCTATCTATCTTGAGCTTTCATTATGCGGCCTGGAACAAAACTCTTGATATCAAAATTCATCGTTCGTTTCTTGAGTGCTTTACAATCAAATTCTCACAGTCACAATTTTCCTATACAAACAAATCGAGTGAAAATTGTGTGAAAACTCTATACAAAACTGTCCTCCTATCAAGGCGCTGGAGTACAAAACTCACTTGCTCTCATAGTCTGATATGTTCAAACAAAATCGGAAAATATCGAACAGAAAACTAAACGTTTATTTGACGCTTATCATTTATCAATAAAAAAAAAAATGCTTTTTCTTCTCACTGGATGCCGTACGGATTAAACAGTAAATTTCTCATGGCTTTTGATTTGCGAGATTATTTGATTTTCAAGTGTAAATAAAGAAAACAAAAATTAAAAATGAAAATTTCGAAAACTTAATCTACGAAACAGATTGTGGATATGATGGAACTATATTTAACTAAGACGGCATTATTGAGCCACTGATTAAAAAGCAACTGAAGAATTATTAAAAGACAAGAATGATTACGACAAGGCGGCAGAGATTATTATTCATGTAAAAAATTTTTTAGTAAATCTCGAAACAAAATCAAGGAAAATTTTCTGCATATGTTTTTTTTAGATCATTAAAGCGGTTGCGATAGATTAAATTAAATTATTGATGGTGATAATGATAAATGGTGATCGTTTATACAAAATTCAGCGCTTGCCGGGCATCATTTTGTGGGAAATTATTTCTTCTTTCTCCAATTTCGATTCCAAATCGGCTAGCATATCGGCACAAGGCTGAGCATAGTAAAAGAGCTGCCGGAATAGTTCTTTGCCACGCTTACAGAAGGCTAAACATTATTGAAAATATTATCGTTATATGGCTCATTACGCTAATAATTGTACAATTCTCACCATCTTGATCATAATCTGGGTCATTTGTCATGCGGCAAAGTTCCATTAATTCAGGTCCGAAGCGTTGCTGGAATTCTCCCATCAATTTTAGTTGATCGATAGTCTCATCTTCAACTTGTTGCACTTCAGAAATGGCATTATGTTGATTGTAGAGTTCAACACTCATGTCGTGCTCCTGGAAAAACTAAAAGGATGTCAACCGGTCAGACCACTGTTCAAAACCAATACTTACATTCAGCGATCGCAATTGTGCCAGATCCATATTCTTTCCGTTACCGTTTTGTTCGTTCGGCTCCGAATCCATCGGTTCCTCATCATCAATCATTTCATTGCGCTCGGATGGATCGATGGCCACCAATTCTTTGACTCGATTTGCATAACGAAGTGTATTCAGTGTGTGCTCGCATGATGAAAGACCGGGACTAATCATGGCAATCATGCATGTTTTACTCTTCTCACCAATGAACGAATCGCGCAGTACTTGCGTCAATTTACTGACACGGAATGGCAAATGGGCATTTTGTTTACCCAACGCTCGAATACATTCCTTCAGTGCCAGTAGAGACTTGTTGATTTCAGCACCTTCCATGCGCGTTTGACGATTAGCCGAGTTTGTATCGGCACCTCGTTCATTACCAGCCAGATCGATAAACGAAAATTTTCCGTGAATTTTTGCCGATCCAGCTGGCCGTACGACAATTTGGAAAACTGCATGTGAACGCGACGAATTTGCATTTGCTGATGTTTGTCCTGATGTTCGCGTGAGATTACCGTGTTGAATTAGCTTCAATACTTCATCCACGCTGTCAACAACGCGCTCCGTTAGTCCTACAATTTGAACCTGCTGTTTCCCATCCTCCAGCACGCGCAATTTATTCTTTTCCGATAACAAATCAAACACTTTTCCACTATAAATTTCAAAGAATGATGACGACACGGTGAGATTCAGGTGACGATATTTTGGACTTCGTAAATATGTAAACACATCCTTTGTAGCCAAAGCATAAATACCCGTCTTACAATCCTGTACTTTGCCATTGAAATCGCCGCCCATAGTGTGAGTTTTACCTTAAAAGACAAAAGTAGTGAAATTAATTTAACGAATGAGCAACTGAATACAACCAAACATACCAGATCCCGTTTGTCCGTAAGCGAAACAAGTTGCCATGCCGCCATCAAAGATTGTTTGCACCAGCGGTTTTGCAGTATACTTGTAGACCATCTCATTATTGCAGGTATCATCGAAGGCATAATCGAAGCGAAAATTGTGATTTTCCAGGAACTTGGTGAGGTCGACTTTTGTTTTTGGTTCGTGTACAATCAGCGTGTCCTTTGTTGGAACGGTGATGACGTCGAGCTCCTTTTTATTGATTTCTTTCCGTGCTAATGGACGCTTGCGAACGCAAACAGTAATTTGATGGTCTTCTATCACTTGACCGTCCATCAGCGGTCTGAAGTCAATTGTTGATTGATATTCTCTGAAATGATTTAATGATTCTATTAGTGAATTCGTAGAAAAAAAGAGAATTTAATTGAAATAACCTAATCATCGCCGCCAATTCCCAATTCGGATTACCCGGGTCCATATTCATAAGGGCCGTTTTCTCTTCTTTCAACTCAATTTGGCGCGCTCGACGCTTTTCACGATTTTCTTTAAGTCTTTCTACCTCCTTCACAACATAGGAACGGCGTGTTCCTGCGTTGTTTGCCATCACTTGTTGTTGCTGTTGCTGCTGCGTCTGTTGGGCTGCCAGCGACATTCGATTGTTGGTTAACTGAATCGATTGAAAATTATTAGTTTTCCAAAAGAATGTCCATCAGCAAATTAATTTACCTTCTGCTTTGTTGCCACCGGTGGTATGTTTTCTGATTGATCAGCGCCGTTTTGGATAGCCGTTGATGTGGCGATTTTTGTTGGTCGATTGCCTGCAGAACAATTTTTACAGGAAAAATTTAATGAAAACAGAAAAAAAATGTTTTTCATAAATAAAAATAAAAAAAGGAAGAAAATTTGAAAACGCAAACAAAGAAAAGCTTTTGTTGTTTGTACCCATCACAATGGAACCCATTTTATTTTCAAGGGTCGAGTTCCTTTACCTTTGCCACCAAAAGTTATTTAGCTTGAATCGATTTTAATCAATTTTATTTCTCGATTTCCGTGGAAATATTTTTCGGGGCTTTTTGTTGTCAAAATCAATTAAATAGCTCACTAAATAAAGGCTCAACAACCCTAGAGCGCGCGAGTTCGTCAATAAAGGCTTCAACTAGTTTCATCGAAAACTTTTCCGACTATGAAATTTTTTCCTTTTTCGCCATGTATTGAAGAATATTTTTCTGTCCGACTCAAAGGCTGTTTGTGTATTTGGAGACACAATTGGTGGCCTTGGCAACAGTATGAATGCCAATACAATTAAAAGCTACCTACTAGTTTATTATTATTTCTCCTTCTGACCCACCGCCCACTATTTGATTCGCCTGACGATTACGATCAACAATGACGCTCATTGAAGCGAGCCGAAGCCACCATGCAAACGAAGTGCCCAATTTTGTCCAGTAACGCGAGACTTCAATAAGCGATAAAACACATTGTTTTTGTATGGATTTTCATGTGGTAGAGACCATACATGGAGCCGTCAATTTTTATTAATTTCGATATTGCAATTAGCGTGTCTCGTGTTCCATTTGTGCTTACTTATTTATGGCTTACTTGTTCATGTCACATGACCTTATTTATGTTCCTGAGCGGAACATGTAATGAGATTTGACATTATCGACCACCCCCATTGATATTAGTCTATAGCATAGTTCTTGGCAATATCAAACACTATGAACATGAACCTTCCATCATAATTTTTAACTTACCATTGAGGGCAGCACTTGATGCATTTTGAGCTCGTGTCAGTCGCTGAATATTTCCTTGCGTTGGATTCTACGAAACAGAAAGCAAATATTTCTAATTACACTTTCAATCATTACAATCTATACTAAAAACATCATAAATCTACCATTTTATACTTAAGAAAATATCAAAATAAGACCGAAAAAATTTTCAAAACAAAAAGAAAACACCAAAAATAATGAAACAGAAGCGGTGAATAAAAAAAATCCACTCAACGATTGAGCCACTGTACAACTAATGATAGTTGTACTTGATGAGCTTATTTAATGGGGTTTGCAAAAACAAAACAAAGAAAAGAGAAATAAAAAATAAAGAGATCTAGATTGAAATATAATCGAATATCTAGACACTTCATGTGCTGCTTGCTGTTCATTATTTATGGTGCTTTCATATATATTATTTACAGATGCTCATCTTCGTCTTCTTCAACAGCTATAGCCGTAAAAAGATTTCAAATGAAATTTTGGTGCAAACAAAAAACAATTTAATGAACAAAGAAATTAAATTGTGCAACAAAGAACAGACAAAATAAAAAAAAAACCGTATTTCGATTCAGATGATGAAACATGTGAAATCATTGTGTGTGGACCAGAATTGCGAAAAGAGGAAATAAATCTTCATGACGAACTCGAGGTTCATCCAGATAACCTTGACCCATTCTCCTCTATTCCAAGTCAACTCCTCTATCCAGTGTTGTTTCGAACCGAAGAACAATACAATAACAGAGATAATAATAAAACAAATAATATTCCCAACCATAGCAAACGAAAAGAAAATTGCGAAAATTGCTTTTCTGTTTGTGTGTGTCATTTTACCGATCGTGTGGCATTTCCCGTTGCTTTAATGGGCAGTGTGTTGTTGCCACTTGCCGTCACTGATGATATTTGATTGTTTTGCGATTGTTGATCCGTCATTTGATCTTCTTGCTCATCCAAATATGCATCGTCGTCAATTGATGACTCAGATGAATCCTTTTTTTTGTTAGTTTCACAAGTGATATGGAGCGTAACATTTTTTTTGTGTTAATTTTGCATAATTTTTATGAGTATCGGAAAGAGATGGAAAAGAAAAAATAGGGAAAAATTGAATAAAATTTTGACGCAATCGAATAATCGTTATTGCACTGGAGATGCATAAAATATATACGAATGATCCTTGACACACTTCTATCGAGTGCCAGCTAACACTGAACCTTTTTCGTCTTGCCGTCATCTTTGCACAGGTTAATGAAAATCGAAAACATACAAAATTATCAACTGACACTATCCAGAGCTCTTTCACTTAACGTTCCAACTCTTCAATGATGCCCGTCCCAAATGAGTCAACGAAAATATAAAATATGCTTCCGATGATGTGTTGAAAATTCCATGGCGCAAAATTAAAATTTCACCATGTCGATGGAATCCTTGGCAACACATAAACAGTCATTCAACAGTAAATTCGTTTCGCGAGCCCTCTAGCGCTATTCATTGTTTATCGCTTTGATCGAGGCGCAACAATATTGGGCAATCCCTAAAAATAGAAAAAATATCAAGGAACTTACTCGTTGCAAGTTAACTGGAGCCGGAGCTGCTGTCGGTGGCGGTGGAGCACTGAATTGCGGTTTTGTCTGAAACAGTTCAGGATTCAGTGCTAGCAACATATCCAGTTCGACTTCCTTGCCTTTTGTTTCGCCTCGTTCATACCATTCGACAGTGACAGATCGCTGAGCTGGGTTTAGCTTTGACACCATCGCTGAATGAACACGGCCTGGAATCAAACAGAAATTACATAGAATATTAATCGATTAATGAAAAATTGCGAAAAATTTTGTATTTAGTGAAGAAATTGGAATTAACACAAACTCAAATTTTTATGTTTCGATGACTTGTCCTTTCTGCGCGGCACACACGAGAAATATTTTTGCAGCCATAATGGCATAACTATATTCTTTTTTTTACACAATCAATCAACTAAGGGATATAAACAATAACAAGAAATAATAATTCTGGGATTGTCTTCTAGTCTGAAGCTTTAATTTTGCGCTTTAATACAGCAAAAAAAAAGTTTTCCCAAGACTTTTTATATTTAAAAAATGCTCTCCGTCATATGCTCGCGATGTGCACTTCGCGCTTGTTTCGTGCTTTTTGGTTGTTTGATCAATAAAAGTTATGTTTCTTTTCTTTTTTTCGTTTCGTTCTATTCGTTACGCTGACTTCAAATTTTTTTTTTTGGGCTCAGTTTTTACGAGGCACCTCAGTGCAATGTACTTGATGTCGTTTGGTATCGCGAGCATATTAATTGGTGGGGAAATAATTGAAGTGGGGATTGATTAGTGTTTGCCGGTTGAGTTATTTATTATTAACAGATGATTTTGGATAATTTCCGGCCACAGAGTTCATTGTATTTCATTTGTTATGATGTAACATTATATTGACACAATCCCCATCCAACTGGAAGTTACGTTGAGATCATTATCTGGCATGATATGCTTTAAAGCGAGAATGAGACGGAAACTGCATCAATTAAACATCAACTTCCAGTTCAGGAATCTGTCCACCTACACCGGAATCCACTGCGATCATCAATAAATGGAAATTAATTGAATGGAACTAATTTCAAAGCCGTTAATTAAAATGGCACAAAAAAAGCGAATCATTTATATCTACTGGATTCGGATCGAGAGCATCAAAAAATAGTAACACATTGTGGAATTGGCGTGACGAAGAGCAATTACGTATTCCTATTATTCAATATCAAAAAGTGGATTTACAATTTCTTCGCAGCTAAGATTGCAGCATCGGATTCATTGTGCACCTGGCATCAATCGCCTTCAATAAAAATCATTTTATATTTCGCATGATGCAATTTAGAGCTTCAATTATATGCAAAAACGATCATGGTAACAGAGTCTGTAGAAGTGCAGACCAAAAATGAAATAAACCAAAATGAAAAAAAAAAATAAAAATAAATGAAATTCTGTGCAAAATCGATTTGTAGAGCTACAATTGAAATTCCAAATTCAATTCATTCTGAATTTTATTATTGCTGTTTTTTTTTTCTCTCGATGCCCATTGATGGAACTAAAACAAGTGGTGTGGCTGAGAATATGTAGTTGTGCAATATATAATTAAACAATCAAAAAAAAAAGAACAAATATTTGGACTTTTTTCAGATGAAGTTTTGACTGAGAAATTGCTTCTGTACATGCAACAGAGCGAATGTTTATTATTGATGATGATTCAATAGAAGTATATTAAATGTTTTATATCGACACAGCCTATAAATCCAATTTCGAAATTTACCATACCCACCGGCTGGGACAGAAGATAACAAGAATATACTGAGAACACATGTTTTAATTAAATTTGATGTTAAACATCTTATAATTAGTTGAGTACACATGAACGGGTCCAATTTTATAGACCGACGACATTCGCATTCTTTTTTCTATCTGGATCTTTGCTGTGATGATATTTCTGCATGTGAGGAATATATACGACCATGGAAGGAACAATTTTTATTCCATTTGCTGTTGTTGTGCTTGGTTTAATGACAGCACCATTTCCATCTCTCTCTCTCTCTCTCTCTCTCTCTCTCTCTCTCTCTCTCGACGTATGAGTTTTGCTGTGTCGGAGTAAGTGTATATACAGCACACATTATTTTAGTTTTCTTCAATATTTTGTTGTAAATCGCGCGCGGCCCATTGCTACAGTTGAGATGTTGGAGGTGTATAAATTCCTTTTTTGGTTATACTCAAGATTATCGATTGTCTCAACGTTTCGTTAGCTGTGTTGTTGTTGTCGTTATTTTGGCTGATGTCGTATGAGGCCGCGTTAAATAAAATTATATCGTTGATTCATTCATTCTGCCGTAATAGTATTGGTGCATTTCATTATTCATCGCACATCTGATGCGATTCCAATGGACAAAAAAAAAATGAAAAGAAAGAACCGTCCTTAGACCAGACAAGACATCAATTTAGTAAACTTGTAACGGCATCGAACGAATTTCCGGTCTTTTAATGTACCCGTCAGCAATGGCAATGACCCAAGCGAAGGAATGTTATGGATTTTTAATAATGATGATTAGAGTTTAATACAGCGAGTAGGTAAAACACATCGTCAAACAATTATGGGCTTTTGCAAAAAATGAAAAAATAAAAAAAACTGAATTGAATAATTATTTTGGTAGCTAAGAACAGAAGAAAGAGAAGAGTGAATATATTCACGGGAAATTATTGTGGATATTTGTAGTAAACACCAAAAATCATGCAGGGCCTGATGAATAATTTATATCAATTTGTGGGCCAAAACGATTAAAGAGAGATGGAGCGATATGGAATTTTTTTCTTTCTCCATATTGTTTTCGTGTATTAAAGTTCCATTGATGGATATTTTAAATAGTAACTTAACAACAACAAATAGACAAGCAGGATCCAGTGCAGTGAATCTTAATCTTATTCCTGCCCAAAACTGCAGCCGAGTACTTTCAGCCATATGTGTGCTTATAACAAAACTTCATTGCTGTCCAAATATAGCGAGCTATTTTTAATGCAATCACGCATGATGTTTTAGTTGAATCGCGCAATTTGTCATATATTTAGTGTCACTGAAAAGAGCGACCAACGGCAAGCAGCGTTCGTTTTTCGTTAATGAAAGGAACTCTTTTTCATGCAAATTTTCTTCTTGCCTTTGCCTTAGATTTATGCTGTAGACGGGTGACTGGCCTGAATTGAGCAAATTAGTATGGGGAGAGTTGCACAAATGCCGTTCTCGTAGGCAACGCAATGAATCACTTTAGGTAATCGAATAGGAAATTGGTTGTTGAGATAGTTGTAGATCGCGAAAAAGAACCCGTTTACGTTGAACCATTTGCAGTAGAAAATGACATGAAGAAGCTCAATCATTAAAATTCACTCACCATCACTTCTTTTGATGTTAACACTGTTTCCGACCTCGATTCCACAATTCTCCATTGTTTATTCGATGCACAAGCTATTTAATCCTTCAGTTATTTAACATGCGAGTTTAGTTTTCCTTCTAGACAGTGGAAAAATAAGATTTTCCGGAACAAAGCAAAAGCACTCTACGAAATTCAAACTGATTTTTTAGCCTTCCGTACTGAACGAACTTTTGACGGTTAATTTTGTGTTCTGAACGTACACAAGAAGATTTATTCAAACGGACCGTTATGTGTATTATTATGTCGGCTTTATGTTGAAACAGCAAAAACTTACTTTTCATGTAGTTGTCTAAAATTTTGGGAATTAAAAGAAAATGAATAAGCCATAGCCAACTGAAACTGATAAGAATCTTTTAAACAAAAAAAAAAAAAACAAAACAAAACAAATTACCTGCAAGAAATTGTTCCATACAATCATTTATTTTCCCCTTGAATTTTTGGTAGACCTCATTTGTAGATATCAGAAAAAAATTCGTAGTTCTTATATTTCGAGAATTGCCATCCTCAGAAATATTCTGACAACCAATAAGCGAGCTGCTTGTAACCGCACATTACAAAGTTCTTATCTAGTGGACGAAAATTACGAACGATATATAAAAATGGAGGAACCTAGAACTGAAGACGTTTTAAGATTTATCTATGATCTTTATGACAATCCGGACACATCTCAAAAAGAAAAGGCATCAGCTTGGCTCGATCAGTTTCAGCAATCGGTACGAATATTGCCGCTATTATAATATTAACTTTCACTTAACCAACTCCGTTTTACTTTAGATCTATTCATGGAAGATAGCTGACCAGCTTCTACAGCAAAAGAACGACCTGCATTCGTGTTATTTTGCTGCTCAAACGATGAGAAACAAAATTCAAAAGTCCTTTCATGAGCTACCCGAGTCAGCTCACATTTCTCTGCGAGATTCACTGATGACACACATCGAACACATCACGCTAGATACGAATCCAATAATTACTAAGCAATTATGTTTGGCGCTGGCAAATCTAGTGCTGCTCATGGCATCATGGCAAAAGCCCGTACACTCATTACTCGACAAATATTCAACAAAACCGGACTCGTTCCAGCCGCTACTCATCACTTTGACCTTCATACCTGAAGAAATCGATGCCCGCTACCTGAGATTAGGCGACAATAGAAGGAAGCAGGTACAAAAGGAACTGGAAATGAGCTCACCTGTGCTGCTGAATTTTCTACAAACATGCCTGATGACCAGTGATAGTGCAGTTGTACATCGACTCGAGGTTGACATTATCAAGTGTTTTACATCATGGGTCCGGATAAATTGTATCCCATTAGCTGAAGTTGCAGGATCTGTTGTCTTCTCATATGCTTTTCAACTTCTTATGAACGCCGGCTCTAATGCAAATCAACTCGATCATGCGTCCGATTGCATCTGTGCTGTTCTGGAAACCATCAATCTTGAACAAACAACGCCCGATCTGGAAAAGAATATTTTTATGGGCATTATGCAATTGGAACGAGCCTATCATGACTCAGTGGCTCACGAAGATTCTGACAAATCATTAGTACTCTGCAGAATATTCACCGTTGTGGCGGAAACATTTCTTCCAAGAATGGTGAATGATAGCACCCAAGAAGCACCTCATTACACCGTCAAAGCACTAGACATGTTGCTGATGTGCGTAGGGCATTTTGATTTTGAAGTCGCTCAAGTTACCTTCAATGTTTGGTACAAGCTCAGTGAGGATTTATATCATCGCAATGATGATTGGCTCACCAAGCACTTTCGAAATTATATTGAACGACTCATAGAAGCACTTTATAAACATTGTCAGCTGGATGCTGATCATGAAGGGCTGTTTGAGGAGGAAGATTCATTTTCTGTGAGTTGGAAAATATTCTCTTGTTTTAATGTATCAAAACATTAAATTTCATTCTTATTTCTCTTTTAGGACTTTCGATTCAAAGTGTCTGAACTTATTAAGGATGTAATTTTCATAATTCATAGCATTTCATGTTTTGAACACATGTTTAGAATCCTTCAAACGCCGAATGTAACGTGGGAGTCGACTGAAGCAGCACTTTTTATAATGGAGTGCGTAGCCAGAAACATATTCACCGAAGAGAATGAAATTGTTCCAAAGGTGGTTCAAGCAATTCTTCAGCTACCAGAAAATTGTCACATTACAATCCGTTATACATCTATAAATATTTTGGGACAATTGTGCGACTGGATTTCAGTTCATCCATCAACATTAGAAGCAATTTTGAATTTTCTGCTTGCTGCACTACAGAAGAAGGGTGCATTGGCATCGGCAGCTGCACAGTCATTGCAGTTGATCTGTTCGTCGTGCCATGAAGCCATGGTTCATCACATAAGTGGTCTCATCGAGATCGCTCGTTGTCTGGAGATGTTTGAAGTTCAACCGGATGCAGCCATTGTTTTGTTAAAAGGAATATCAATAGCTGTCAGTAGATTGCCAAACAATCAAATTCAAGATGTTATGAGACAGCTTTGCAGTTTCCAAATTACACATTTGTCAATGCTGATGGATGAGAAAGGAAATAAAAGGGATCCATCGCATTGGCTTGACCGCTTAGCATCAATCTATCGGCATGTCAATGCAAAAGTTTCGGAAACGGAAGAAAATCCAGCAGTGGCAGTGATTGTAGAGAATTGGCCAGTGCTTTCAAGAACAATGGACGTTTATCAAAAGGACGACAAAGTGATGGAGAGAATTGTACGAACCATTCGTTATGCAATCAGATGTATTTCACATCAAGCCTTGCCCGTTTTGGAGCCACTAGTTAAGCAGATGGTTGCTGTATATGCAGCTCACAAGCATAGTTGTCTTCTATATCTGGGTAGCATTTTGGTTGATGAATTTGGTATGGACGCTCGTTGCATCGCTGGACTCTTAAGCATGCTGGAAGCCTTTATTCAACCAACATTTAGCATTCTACAATGTGAAAATGGTTTAAAAGATCATCCTGACACTGTTGACGATTTCTTCCGCCTTGCTGGTCGTTTCATTCAGCGAATGCCATTGCACTTTCTTCAGAGTCAAATAGTAGCACCAATAATTCAATGTGCCACGCTCGCTTGCACGTTAGATCATCGAGATGCAAATATGTCAGTAATGAAGTTCCTTAGCAATCTACTGGTACATGGAAAGCCCAATGCGAGTCCTGAAATTCGGCCATTTGTTCAGCAAATTGTGCAATTACATGGCGAAACGCTGATCGGAAATTTGCTATATTCATCAATATTCTATCTGCATTCTTATCAGCTGGCTGACGTTTCTGATGTTTTTATGGAAATGAAATTCATCGCAAATGATTGCTTTTGTGATGCACTGAAAAAGGGACTTACTCAGTTGCCAAGAAAGAATGCCGGCGGTTGTATAACAGCCACAGATGTGCAAATGAATGAATTTTATCAATCTATTACCAAGTGAGTATTGCTATCAATGTTTGATGATTTGTGATTTTTGTTACATTTAAATATTTTCTTCCTTTTTAGAGCCAATGTCAGCACCCGACAAATGACAAAATCACTTGAGGAATTTTGCCGACTATTTCGATAGATCGCTTATGCATGAAGCCAGTGAAATTAGCCCAAAATGACTCTGATATAAAGAAAATTATTTCATTTTGTGATGGAGATTGCTGAATTATGAAATCATATGTTAAATCTCTAATTTAAAAGAAGAAAACAAAAAAAAAAAAAAAAAACAATAAAAAGTTTCTCAACGTATCGCTTCATGGTCAATGGAAAATGAAACGTTTCTGTTTTGTTCTGATAAAATTTGTGGTAAACAAAAATAATTGTGAATAAAAAAAAAATAAGGAAATTTAAGGCAAAAAATTTATTGTTTTTCTTGGTGATTTTGAGGAAAGATGAGAATGCGAGTAATTCTGGTTGATTTGAGTGAGTAAAAAAAGTTAATTAAACCACGATTTTAATCATTTCTAAATATATTTATGATGAATGAATAACAAGAGTGGTGGAATAAAATTGTTGTCATAGCAATGAACAAACTAACACAAGCGCTTGAAAAAATTGGAATTAAAAAAAATGTTCTGAATGGAAAAACTCTTTTCAGTTTAATGTTCGAGCTTGTGCTGATCACATAAAAATACTTACAGCATAAAAGTTTTTTTTTGTAGAATTTTTGGTGAAAATTTCAGAAATTTTTTTAATTCTTTTATTGCCGGAAACTTTTTTTTCAAATGAACTTTTTGAAAAAGCGGTGAAAGAATATCAAAGAGAAATGTGAATTGATGGACATGAACAAAATCGCCATTATCAGTGCTTGAATCATTTTACGGTGGACAATGAAGGGCATTCATAAAATTCTATTAATTTTCATCGCTAATTGCATCAAATTTGGATTACTTTTGCATGTTAGCGATGTAAACTACTTTAAGGATTTCAAAGCAGAAGGTAAGTTTTTGTACCACATGTTTCATATGCAGAAATCTCTTGGACAATAACAATCAAAAACATTTTTCCCGCAATGACCTCGGTTGATGTACCGACATGCGTCACTTAATTTAGTTTCCGGTTCAGTTGGACACCAAACAATAAACGATGTCGTCAACAGAATTTATTTTATTTCTTCATCATCACATTACTCGCCATCTAACATTCCATTTATGTTTATTTTGCTGCAATTCGGTCCATAATTGTTCTCGTATTATTAAATTATTTAAATGACCCCCGCGAATGAGTCAATTTGAGTTTATTTTGGACGAAATTCTTTTGTTGTTAAAACATTACTGCACAATTTTGACATCTGGAAGCGGAAGTTGATGAAAGTTCCATGAAATTATACAACAATGAACATAACTCGAATGATCTTTAATTCGATCAGACGTCTCGAAATTCATAGCAACCGCAATTATTTCGTCAGTTATTCACATAATGTTTGGCATTTGTTTTCTATTTTATAACAAACACTGATGAATTCGCTAATGAGGCGGAAAAATAGCAGAGCTTGAGTGTCATGTAAATGAGCTATCAACGTAACTAAATAAAACCTCCATGAAATTTTACACAATCCAGAATTTTATTTTATGCTTTTGGTATCGTAGTAAAAAAAACCATAAATAAATAATCGGTGGCACTACCAGGCACGCGTGTACTTAAAGGAATCAGGGACTTTTTTTATTCAGGAAGACACTGTCGAACATCTTCCGACTTATTTATGTTGAAGTTTTTGCAATTTTAGGGGGGGGGATCATTGGAATAAATATTATTATGCAAATTCGCGCATAATAAACATTTCTTTATGTACATAGATAAAATATTGAAAAAACATTTGACCGGAAAATTTATTTAAGAAATCGGCGAGACGGCTTCAAATGGATCATTAGGTCATAGGTCAGTCCTGCCATAAATTGTTTAATGAGTACGCATGAATGCCCATGGTGATTGAATTGATTTTTGTAATATTTGCCACGACAGTTGCTTCGATGGCTTCTTCCCATTTAAATACCATGTGCTGTACAATATGTTAACAATTTTGCGCGCAAGTTTACATTTTCCACACTTTCCAGTAAACACTTGGCAAAGTGAACGCAAACATAAACTGAAAAAGAAATATATGGCTTACAATTTCCTGAATATATTTTATCGCTACTACCTAGCGAGCTGTTAATCGCTAACAACAATGTAGGGCAAGTCAATAAATCTCATTATTGGGTGAAAGTAAAAAAAAAACGTTTAGTTGCTGTATTATTATTATGTGTTGACTTATCCTCAATATTAGTTTTTTTTACATATATTAGTCGGCATAAATATGCGGCAATAATTTTCTGCAATTAAATAAATTGAAATCAATAATAAAATATATAAGCACATCAGTAACAAATTTGGAGTTTCTGGCAGCTAATTAAACATTAGAGCTCACATCCTTATTTGGCTATGATGGCTCATCATTAAACAGTCGCATATCTAAATTTCCATAATAACTTTTTTTTAATTCTCCCTCGCAACGATCGAAAGAAAAACAACAAAACTTGTCTAGTCGTTGTTGTGACGATGCAAATGTATGATCAGATTTATCGATAAAATTGAAACTTTTTCAAAAAGTAGACCTCTAATTCTTTTATTTTGGAAGCAAAATTCAATGAACCTTGTTGGCGTGGGTGATTTCATTGTTATATTTCATATGGATGGAATGAGCTGAAAATCTATTTTAATTTTCCAAATTGATAATGCATTTCGTTTATAATTTTAGAAGGATATTTGGTTGAAAACAACTTGCAAGCATCAGAACAAGATGTTCCATTGGAAGAATTTTTCTGGACTGGTTCAGGCGATGGACCGAGTTATATAAAGCCCAAGGAACCATCTGGTCCACAATATCCGAATACTATCATTCGAACTGCTACAATTTTAGCGACAGTTTATGTTGATGGTAATTTTGAATCTGATTTTGATCCATTGTGCATTTATGACTGTGATAAGAAAGGTGATGATAGCGGAATTGTTGAATCGATTGATCATATTCCACCCACCGATAGACGCTATTGGTTGCTAACTGTAGTCGCTGGACTTTTTGGGCCCCAAGATTTTCCGATTTTGGAAGAAAAGCTCGCAAAACTTTATCGAATTGCATTTTTGAGACAACAAGCTAAACATTTAGGAATCGCCAATGGACACAATTCAAATGCTAATCGAACACTTGACGAATCTGATGGACGCAAAAGAAGGTCAGTTGATGATGATATTGTAATAACGCCAACACGAACATTCAATAGCTCTGAAATGATCACAACAAGACGTTTCGAAATCAACAGACAAGTTTATGAGCGTCAAGTTATACGAATGAAGCGTCAGCGCATTACCGTTAAACGTGAATCACCACCAGATGAACCATCGAAAACTCAACGGTTGCCATATGATTTCATTTCTAAAAGTGATGGTAACAAGAAAAGCCGAAAGCTTAAGTCCAATCAAAATTTTATGCAAAAAGTTTCAGTAATGATTCATAATGTCTTGCATGGTGATGACGAAAAAGATTCCCTCGCTGGAGGTGACACAAATCGATTGGACGTCGACAAATTGATGGCAAATCAGAGTGAAATAATTTATTCGGTAATTGTTGGCAACAAACCAGTTCTCGCAATAACAGCAGCTGAGGATATGCGATTAGTGACACGGGATGAAGCAATTAAAATTATGGAAAATGATGTGGTCCTAAAGGCAGAACGTAAGATGAAATAAAATTTACAGGATTATTTATAAAAGAATTTTCATATTTTTCCAATTTTCCAGCTTATTTGAGAGAGCCTCAAGCGACACCTTTAATTCCATCTCATATGAATTCAAATGTCGCATATGTAACTGAAAATCCGTTGCTCATTGCTCTGACATCCATCGCGTTAATTCTGCTTATTCTGCTATTAATAACACTGTTGATGTTTGGAAGGTCGAGGCGTCGATTACAGGCGGAAGCCAAAAGGCAAAGTGCTACTCAAGTTCTGGTACAGAAAATTAATGTTGATGATGATATCAACACAATACGATCTCATTCACTTAATGATGTAGGAGTCGATAATCCCGCGTATGAGAATGAAACGAAAGAAACAATTGGTAATCAAAAGAAAGAGCCGCCAGTGTTGAATTTTCCATTACCACCAATAAATCGTCCATCATCAAGTACCAGCACAACATCAGATTCGTCTGTTTATTATCCAAAAAGAAAACACAAATTTAGCAGTATTCAAGATTTGTTGGACGAAAAAAATGGAAAAGCTCACCGTGACGATGAAGATGAATTTTACACGAAAGTTTCAAAAAGCTCTGGAAAAATTTTAAAGAAGGATCTGAAAGCACATAAAAGTCGGAATCGACGTAAATATCGATTGGATAATAATCGCGTGGGCTCAGTTGAACAAGTTGAAGTTCATTCACCGAATTCATATCAGAGCGATGGCGATGCCGGCTACATTGATGATTCCCTGTTGCCTTATCACGAGCACAACGAAGCTTTCAACTTAAATGTATCGCATTACAATACCAATAAATTAATGTCTGACAGAACTTTTACTGTTATTGAAACTGAACGTAAACGTGGTGGCATAAAACATAAAAGCAAGAAACCAGAAACACCAACAGAAGCATTTAATAAAGAGCTTTTGCAACAACATGGTCGAGTTCCATCTGCTGATAGCAATAGCATAGGATCCTTTTTGAGCATGGGATCAATAAGAAGTTTTCCCAAGTAAGCACTTAATACATTTGAAGCTGTTTTAAAGATTAATTTAATTTGTTTATTTTAGATGCACCGTTCCAGAGCCGCTGTCACGCGTTCTGGAGCCAGTAAGTGTGACGCATTTAGATCATTCCGACGCTGATTACGATACTTTGAAGAATTACAGAATGATGGACTCACAAAAGTCATTAGATCTAGATGAAACTGATGACGTTGAGCGCGATGCTCGAACGCAAAGTGATGGTGCCGATCCGGGAATTGTTGGACCTGTTGTGTGGGAAATGCATAAAAAAGGATTAGATATTTCCACGAATTCATTGGGAAGCCCGATGCGGGATCCACATGCGACACGAAACCGATTTGAAGGTTTATTGGAAGGAGCAATGAAATTATATGGCAGTAGCAGTCACTCGTGCCACTCGCTTATAAATCATCAAAATGAAGATCAACTTGGCCAAATGCCAGGTGCGATAAAGGCAAAAGAAATTCGTGGAAAATCAGCAGCGACCATTCGGTAATTTAAAAATTACCAGAACGCTTCAAATAAATTATTTTCAAATTAAATATATTTAGATTGACATCAAGAACATCGGGATTGCTATCAAGAACCGATTTCAATCCAGCTCGGCCAATGACAGCCGAACCTCATCAACCATCACAAAATCCTATACCGTCAATAAGAGCTTGGACTTCATCTGCGAGTGGATCAAATTCCATGCGGCCACTAAGTGCGGGCATTTATCACAAGCCTGAATTGCCTGTGCAATCTGGTGAGAAGCTTACCATCGATCGAATGCGTGCTATGAGCGCAAGTCCTATCATAGACGCCATTCAAAAAGAGCTGAGAAGAATCAATCAAGATGAAAAGTGAAGAATATTTGTGTAATGATTTTTCCACTGCCATAAGAAACGTTTTACAATTTTAATTATAATTAAGTTTTGTTCTTTTTTTTTGTAGTCGATTAGAATGAACACGATTTTGAAAGTTTTTTGATAAAATAGAACAGAAATTCTATTTCGTGCAATAAATTTAAAGAATAAAAATCTCAAGTCCTTTAAAAATGAATTTTTCTGTTTTAAACTTTAGTCGTCGAGAGCTTATTTAAGCTCGCTCTTACTAACAAGCGAAAGTCCTGAAAATTTAGTTTTTATTTAATTTTATGTCAAATGTTTCCATCAAATGCATCATAATTATTATACATTTCTCATTAAAATATATATTTTTCTGCTAATTGTTTTTATTACAATAATTTAGGGAGACTTTTCATTAATTGAATCGTTTTTTTTTTTTCTTACATTGAGTTATTTTTTCTTTTAAGTATTTCAACAGTTTAAATGAGTTTTCTACTAACCAAAAAAGAAATATTTTCACTTCGTAATTGATGAATCTTCTCATGTTAGTAAAAATAATTTAGAAAATCATGGAACAAAAATTAATTAAGATTGTTGATTTATGCATCAAGTGCCTGATAAAGTGAAATGTTATTCATCCTGTGATCATTTAGTTTTATTATGGAAATTTATTGCACAAGGAAATAATTTATTTCCTTACTTCACTTTCTCGTGTGATTCTTTCGTTTTATGTTCGAGAAAAAAAATGCACCTACAGTAACCGAGCGGCGTTTACATTGCACAATAGCTTTGATGATGATTTTTTTTTTTTTTTTTTTTTTTGAGAAAATGAAGTGAAAAATAAATTTCCACCAGCCTTAATAAAACTGAACGATATAGTCCGGATTGATGGATAACAATTCATCAGTCACATAGATTTTTGTTTAATTGTCAATTTCTTCTTTAAGTAGTTTCCTTAGCATGGCTCTTGTTTCTCCGGAACGTCCCAAACGTGGTGTAAAAACTGTTTCCTGACCTGATGGATTTTTCACATGAACAATTTTAATGATTGCATACTTTTTAGATACATAGGACATCCATCATTGACTGTTACAATTCGGTTGCACACTCGACACGCTTCGCAGGATGATTTTCATTCCTTTCGCTTATAAAATGTTGAGCAAAATATTCACGTGCTTATAAATCAACAGTTATCAAAATCTTTGTCTTCATCATCTCAGATCATGCTTAGAATGAATAATTATTTAATCAGGAAACAAAAGTTATGCAATATGGTTAAATCCACAATTCTTGATCATCAAACAACAAAAAGAAAATATTAACAAAATTCGGCACAAAGGGATCTCAAAAAAAAAAAAAAAATGAAAAAAAATGTCCAATAATTGCAAAACGGACATCGTCAAGCACCATTTTAAGATGTCTTTAAATAGCATCACCTTGTCCGCGCTTTCCTAATCTAGGACCAAACCACATGTGTGAAGATGCTGGGCTTGCTCCAGAAATAGCGCGTTTATTGAATTCCGGATACATTTGTCTGAACATGCGAGCATTGTTGTATGCGCCTGAACGTCCTACTCGTGGAAATGGCACTAGCCCCTGGCGTTTCATCTCATGACGAGCAAGGTCTGATAACATTTATCGATGACTTACAAAATTTCGGAAAACGAAAAAATTTACTGACTCACCATCATAATTTTCCATAGAATTGTATGTATCCCACTCAGGTATTAAGTCTGGATCGCTACGCCCGACTCTTGGAAAGGGGAATAAACCAACCGATTGGCCACCAGCGCGTTTTGGTTTAATGTCATCAAAGTCTGGTTGAATTATAAATAAGAAATTTGTAAATAATCCATGGAATGTAATTGTTGCGCAATTCGAATGATAAACAAAAAGATTTCATACAAATTGCCCATCGGCAACACCACAATTCAGTGATAACACTGATTAAAGACGAAATGAGATCTTCACCAAATCGTGACTGTTCATTTTTTGCCCTCTGCTTTTTACCCTGCAAAATGATTCGTAATCATCATTCTGATTTTCCGGTTATACATTACACGAATTTTCATTTATTCCGTTCTTATTGTCTGCTCATGAACGAATTGAACTTCTATTTTTTTTTAATTAACATTGGAAATGTATACGGGAGAAAATGAGGCAAGGAAAATTTCCGATGGTTTTTCTCCTTTATTCTTGAAAAGAGTTTAGGAAAAATTGTTGTGAGTGGCTTGAAGGTTCTTATGATGTGTTTCTGATATTTTATCGCGATTGCTATATATTTATAAGGCAACAACAAGTGCCAACGGCAATTGAATATGATTCTACGTTCGTGGATGCTTTTTAGATATTTCGGTAACGCTTCGAGAAGGTCTTTTTTTGGAATAATTGACATGGAAAAATAATCGGTCATAGGATTTTTATGCTTCATAGGAATTTAGGCAATAAACATATAAAACCACAAAGTTGTCTTTAATCTAAGATCACCAGTTTGCGAAACGATTATGGATGTTTTTTGCTCAATTTCTTATTCCATTATCGTTCGATAAATTTAATTCAATTATCCTTTTAATGAATTTGTCATAACAACGAATCACTGTTATTTTTTTTAGTTAGGTAATTTGTAGAAATATTTTTAATTTCACTTGGAATCTGCTTAAACCGAAATTCACCTTCATCAGCTATACAAAGCCTCGCAGTTAACAGCAGCACAAAAATTGTGTAACAAAACATATCCGATAGTTTAACTTCTCGATTCATTTTTTTTTGTGTGATAAAATTTCAACAAATAAATTAATTTTGTTTTTTTTTTTTTTTTTTCACTTTTGTTAAGAAATCAAAAAACTGAAAAAATATTTTATGATTTCCTCAAAAAAAGTGTCGATGGAACTAATTTATATATATATTTCTTTTTGCTCCGTGCACCACTTTTGACTTGTTGAATATCTCGCTACGATTTAACATGAACCATCAGTAGTGCTGTTCCTTTTATACTCAACAAAAAAAAGAAGCTTCATCATGAATGGAACAAGAATACCAAAGCAAACTGTTGAATTGCGATTGGCGCGCAGTCGTGTATCATGGATGGGAGATAACATTGAATCTGAGGAGGGGTGTAAAGGATGAGAAGATTGATGTAATACTACAGCGACCATCCAATGAAGACCAACTGTTGAATGCTCTTTCGATTACGATTGCCAACCGATGCCTGATTGATGCCCACTTTGAATTTTTTGCATGTTCCGGAATGTTGAAGAAATAATTTAATTTTTGAAAAACTTTTTTGAATTGCCAAAAGGGAATTTGAAATTTTTTGTTCCCATATGGACGTTGAGCTCCATTAAAAATTCTCTTTCGCTCAATCTTTCGTTTTCTCTAAAGAAAAACATGTTTTTCCTAAAGAACAAATAAATATTACTGTGCTCTGATTGCTTGCAAATTTCATTACAGTAAAAGTTTTCTGGAAAAACCTGAAAAAAATTAATTAAGTACTTGCGGATCTGGTTGGAAAATGAATTTTCAGAAAGACTGTTCCAGCATTTTTTTTTATTTATTTTCTTTCTAAAGTTTGCATAGTCGTTTCTACTGATGTTTGACCATATTGCTTCCAGGACAAACATCAGGCGCCTAGAAAAATATTTACAATTTATAGGCAATCAATGTGCACTTTATGCTTTATGCTTCTTTTGTGTAGGCTTTTCAAAGCAAGTAACGAAATACATCTGAATTGAATTTCAAGCGCGTTTTTCGTGCATAATTGTAACTAAATTTATCAATTTGTACTCTGAATCTATTTTAAAGTATGCACTTTGGAAACAAAAAGGCTGTGCATTAGTGCCTATATGACTACCTAGCTACTAATAATTCAATTCGTTTATAATAAAAGGGTTTGCACATAAAAATTTAATTAAACTGTTTTTTTTTTTTTCAAAGCGGGATTCCAATATACCTGATAATGTTGCGTTCAATGTATTTCATTAATCAGATAGGCAGAAGAAAGGACGTCATAACATGTAAGCGGCGGTTTGTTTTTTTTTTTTTTTTTTTTTTTTTGGATGAAAACACCTTAAAAAATATTGTCTCAACGAAGCTGGATAAGAAAGAAAGCGAAGGAGATTTTATTTTATAACATTCAATAACCTTTCTTGCAATCAGCAACCTCTGTCACAGCAATTCACATCATTAATCCATCAGCATGCCTCAACAGGTGAATTTCATTATGAAAATTCAATTTATTTCATAGGATAAGAAGAAAAAACGATAGAAAATGGGCGATTTTATTTAAATTAAATTTGTGTAAAGTTCAGACTGACGTCAAACATCTGAAATCAACAAAGTTTTCGTTTCGTGCTGTTAATAAAATAAATCGACCAAAGAATGACAGAACTGAAGCAACGATTAAGACAAATTTCCACTGAAATCAAAACAGATTTAACACCAATCAATACTAATCATCATTCCATGTTGTGTTTGGCATACGAAATGAGAGATCATTGAGAATTTTGTGCGGGAGTATTGTAAGGGAAAGGGCTGTAAGAGTTTTTTTTTTGTCGCTTGTTATTTATCTGTTTAATCTCGACATGAAACGTGATAAGTTTTAAGAATGACCAATTCTCACGTCAACGAATTCATAACTGAACAATTGTGGTTGGTGTGCAAAATACTTTCGAGTCATTGCAATATTTAGTTGTTTAGTTAAATTTTCATATGGAGAAACATGCTGTAAAATTTTTTGACAATTTTTGCCTTGTAAATATTTTTTACTTTTTTTTGGCGGTTTTGAATGTTATAAAGGTTGTTTTGTGATTTTCAGTCACTCACTTTGTCCAACAATGGTTGATTTGAAACCGATTCCTTTAGTCGTTCTAATAATTGTTAAGCTCGTTTTTGCTCAAGGTCAAACGGAACTTGACAGTGCAAATTCAAGTAATATTTCCGGGCCCAGTGATCATCAAACTGACATTAATGAGGAAACAGACACAACAATGATCTATTATACCACAGTTCAAAGTTCTGTTAACGAAACACAAGTTAAAATGACTGAGAAATCTTCAATTTCTAAGAAAAAAACCACAAAAAAGTTAAAACGACGCATAAACCAAGTAAAAAAGCAGTTAAAGGAAAAACAGTGAAAAGCAAACGCGTAGCAACAAATGCTGAGATGGATGAATTTAATCAGTGGAAAGTGAGAAGTATTTTCAGTCGCATAACCTTAAAATTAACATAAAATTATCTTTGTCCTAAGTAGCATTGCTATAATAAAACATATGAAAACACCACAATGACAGAGGATCAAGCTATGTCTAATTATTTAGATAATAAGGATCGAATTGCAAAGCACAATTCAATGTCGAATGAAACATATAATCAAGAAATGAATAAATATGCTGACCAACGAACTCATGGAAAGCAGGTAAAATCAAAACGAGGTCTTAAACAGCCTAAAGGCAATCGAAGTTATAGTTTGTTGTCTAAACGTCTGCTGACTGGAGAAGGATTACCAGCGAATGCAATTCCAGATAAACTTGACCTCAGAAGGTGGTTTCAGCCTATTCGCGATCAACAGGATTGCGGTGCTTGTTGGGCTTTTGCGTGCGTTTCTGTTCTAGAATATAATTTAAGAAAGGCGAACAGCAGTCAAAAGCTTGATAGATTGTCTGAACAAAATCTAATTGATTGTGATACTAAAAATGACGGATGTGATGGTAAATTAAGTGACTTGTTGCAGATGATATTTGCTCTTATCTTATCATATAACTTACAGGTGGGTGGCCAACAGATGGATTTTTTTATATTAGAGACTCAGGAATATCAGATGGAAATGATTACACTTTTGCGAATAAGAAACAAAAATGCAAACGAACGAATACAATGTTTCCACCAATTGCTTCAATTCCAAATGCCTGTGAGGTTGAATTAGGTGGTGACGAGAATGCCCTTAAGCGTCTTATCGCAACGGTGGGACCAGTCGGTAAGCATTTTAGATAACATGCAAAATATCATTTATGAATGAAATGCTTTTAAGTTGCTGGGATTCGAGCAACTGACAGTTTTATGTATTACAAAGATGGCATCTTTTATGATCCAACATGTTCTGAATTTCTTGATCATGCAATTGTAAGTATTTTCTTAAATTATTTTAAAAGAGGGAATCGAAAGATTCTAAACTAATATTCGTGTAGACGATTATTGGATATGGAAGAAATGAAACAACTAATCAAGACTTTTGGATAATTCGCAATAGTTGGGTGAGCAATAATTTTTTTCTTTCACCATTAAATCAGCATAAAATGTATTTACATATTATTCAGGGTCGTGATTGGGGAATTGGAGGCTATGGTTATATGGCGAGGAACAAGGGCAATCATTGTGGAATCGCATCTTTCGCAATGTTTCCATGTCCTTAAAATCAAAGCATTTCAATAAATATTTCAAAACACGATTTTATTTATTTTTCTAATTTTTTTTTATTAGTTCCAACATTTCATTACACGCTTAATAAATTTTGAAAATTTAGAAATGAAATTCAAATATCCTTTAAATTCGACAATAAGTTTAGAGACGTACTAATGTAAGCAATGTTTAAGGGATGAGAAAATTTTTAAACTTTTCTCATTCAATTGGATCATTTTTCACGATAATTTATTTCACAATTATTTGTTCATGTTTAATTAACGCGAGGAACGAATATTAAAGGTTTACTCTGCTTCTTGTTTTTCTTTCTCGAGTGTATAATTAATTTTATTATTTAACTTTCAACGAGACATTTTAAGTGAGTTATTTGCAGAAAGGAAAAAAAGAGAAATGAAATGGAAATTAATTTATAGCCATCCTGTCAAGGTCTTGCCAGTTATTTTAGATTTTCCTTTATCGCCGAAACTAGGCGATAAAGAGTTGCGACGTGATGGTGGCGATGGAACATGAAGTTTCACATCATCGGTATCGTTTTCTTCATCGCCTTCAGTGATTGGGACTTCCGCGAGCTTTGACGAATCAGCAACATTTATTATTGGCAGCTCAGGAGAATGAATACTTAATTCTGGTGATTTACTAGTTGAATCTGAAGTGTTTGAAAGTGATTTTGGTTTAACAATTGGACTGTCGATTTTTGAAATCTTTTGGTGAATTGGTGATGGAGAACGTGTCAACGGCATTAAGGGTATGGGCGATGGGGAAATTTTAGGAACTGACTCATCAATAATATTTTCCGGCGTTGAAGGAGAAATTGGACTACAATCTTCATTTGGATCTTCCATAATTGTTGTTGGCATGCGAATGTCTGTTGCAAGATCCGAAGGCTCAACTATAGATTCAATATTCTTTTCTTTCACTCCCGATTCTGACGTATTGCCCTCAGCTTTGGCAGTACTTTCAGCGAGTGATTTCTTTAATATTCCAGCATTTAATTTGAATTTATTAAAAGCTCGTGTTTCACGTGCATGCGTCACTTCATTTTGAATTTGCACTTGCTCATCCTCGAACATTATTTCCTTCTTTATCTTTGTGGACATGAATTTAGCGTAAGCAACACGCGTAGTATGAGTGACATCAGCCAATTTTGGATTATATTCCAATAGATTTTCAGTGTTCATTGATAAACCAGCTTCTTGACATTGCACGATGTGCTTGCGCAAGCTTTGTCGAGTAAATTGACGTTGTAAAGCTTCCGATGTTGATCCAATTGGGTTACGATGAATAGTACTTTGACGTACTTTTGCATTCCAATCCTCTTTTCTGAATTTTATATTTTTGAAAGTGCGTTAAAATAAATCTTATTTAATAATTATTAATATAAAAAAGACTCACGATTTGCTGCTCGCTCTTTTGCCAATAGCTTTTGCAATAGTTGTGAAAACATCTTTCGGTTCTTTGGCAGATTGTAATGATTCATTGATGATACCTTCGACAATACCAATTTGAAAATCTTTAAGAATACGACGCTCTACCATTTTTCCTTTTTTTCCTGAAACAGCTCCTTCGTCCTTGTTAACTTTTGGTGTTTTCATTCCATTTTTATTAAAGATATCAATCAATTCATAACGCATTGAACTAATATCCTGACGAATTTCCATGACGTCATCTTCGGTTACACCAAAATCGTCACGCTTTCGTTGTTCATCACAAACATATCTTCGAACAAGAAGTTTCATAACATTGCTATGACGCTTTTTCGCTTTGTCGCGAGATCGTTTCTGTTAAGGCAAGTATTTAAATTGAATCAAACATTGGAAAATAAAATAATTGGCACATAATAACTCACAATTAAGCTTTTCGTAGATCTTGAACCCTTTCCAAATCTTAAAAGTTTCACTGTAGGAAATAGATTGAATGGTGCCGGCAGTGTCGCACCATCATCAAAATAACTAATCCACAAATGTGAACGGGCGAATTTCCATTCTGTATCTGACCTTTCCGAGATAATTTGATACGAATTCGACATCATGGCGATGAGCATGTTGAGAAGTACAATGATATTTATAACCGAGTATGAACCGAACATGAGTAGCGCCCAGAAGCGTGTAAAGCTTTTAATGCCCGTCAAATCGAATGCCATCAAGTCAACTAAACCAAATGACGCCCAGAAGAGCGATTGAGATGTTTCGAATAAACTTAAAGTGAAATAAGAAAACTTTATCAATTCAATTTTAACAAAAAAGAAAAACTTTATAAATCGAATTCAAATACTTTGCAAATCGTCTCCATATTGCGCAAGCTTTTTCATTGTTATCAAAATCCGGCAATCCGTTGGGCAAGTGATAACATTTATTTTTCTCCAATTCCGCATAATACCACATCAATTGATTCAATCCACATCCAAAAGCAAACAACACCAAAGTGTAGATAAAGAAAAACTTGATGATATCGATTATCATTCGACCAAGTGAGACTTGCAATGGTCTATGTGCGAAAGATAATTTTCATTCAATGCAAACATCTTTCTAATTAGTGACTCACCCAAGATGTGGATTTATCGAGAATATATGAACCAATTTCAAAAATGAGAAAATCATTCCAGCAGCAAAAGCACCTTCCGATAGCAACATCGGATCAAATGGCGACCAATCTTCACGCGGATACCAAGGATTCAAGCCAGCATTTGCATCACGACGGACAGTGTACCATGCAGTGAATCTTAATGATATCCATGCGACATAAAATGAGTTTGATATAAAGTCGACAATGTTCCATAAGTCTGATATGTAATCCGTCAATCCATCTGAATAAAGTGAGCGAATTTCACCCCAAATCAAACCTAAACGAAAGATGAAATTGCAGTCAAATGAAATGCTGAAATGATAACGAAACTTACTTATAATATAAATCATACAAGCAGATTCAGCTAAACCAGGCAAAGCTCCACGTTCATGTTTTTTCCACTCTTCAAGTATAGAATGAATCCAAGGATTGCCAAACCACTCCAGCAACAGAAATTCAACACGTTGACTTGCAGCTCCCAATAAAGCTATTATGTAAGTATTAAGCATGCAATTTAAAGAAGAACATCGCTAAATATTTCTCACTCACTCAAGAAAAATGCATAACTTGCCGAATGCGTAATAAACTTAACGAAAGGCTTCTTCATGAATTGTCCTATTTCGGAGTTTGGCGCGAGCTATTTTTAGAAATTTTGTAATGACATAATAAGACTTAGCAGTTTATCGATTGTGTTACCATGTAAACGGTGCAATAAAATGGAAACATTGACGCCAACTTTGCAACCTGAAATATTTGTCCGAGCATTCCTTTTCGCCGAAATCCCGGAAGTCCTTCGTACCAGATTTTTGCCAAAAGTTGTTGCACATTTGGGTGGGCAACAAACATTTTCTGCTTGTATTTGATGGCGAGCTTTAGACGTTCCAATGTTTGTCGTTCTCCGGGCTCCCAATTTTCACCATTCGGATTGTAATTCAACATAATTTCAAGTTCATTACTCGTCCTCGCGTGATCAAGTAAAGCCGTTGCAAATTCCTGGCAGTTTTTTCTCATTGCATTGTATTCGGCACGAAATTCAGTTTCCATTCGGCTTAATCGACGCAATTCCCAGCTCAATTCGAAAGCTGTTAAAATAGGGTCTCGTGAGCTTAACGCTATCAATGAACTGGCAGATAGAGCTTTATATGCGTTGATGCGTGACTGTTTCAATTAAGATTGATTAAGTATTATGGTTAATAATTTAATCCTAAATGTAAATCAAACGCTATAAACAGGTCACCTGCGAATGGCGAAGTGAATCATTTTCACTCGATATAACACATTCATCGCAACCGCACCTGTAACATTTTTTTTTTTTTTTTGGTTAATTCAACAGTTCTGTCGCGACTTTTTCAATCACTTACCTGACTGTTATTTACGACAGGAGCAAGGAAATGAAACAGTTAAGAAATAATTTATTTTAAGTTTTCAAAGAAAATTTCGACTCAATTTGATAGCAAGAAAGAAAATTTATTTGCGACTCTTTATGAATGCCTTTATTTTCAATTAAGTTTGATGGACTAGCTTACAATGTTTAGTAAATGCCCGCATATATTTAAATAAGGAATACAACAATGTCGAGACTACTTCTAAAATGAATTCATAGTTATAAATTTTGTCTACACATACATATACATAACTAACAACTTTATAATAAGCAAGCAGTAAATATGCATTGTATACTCGCCATCATGAGGCAGTGGGAGACTTGCGCCCCTGTCAAGAAGAATCTTCAAAATTTCATAATTATTTTTATGAGCAGCTAAAATTAGGGGCGTTATATCTTGTGTGAAAGCCGATGATGATCTATCGACCGATTCCCAGCTGTATGGTGTGCCAGGGGTGTGATGTTCTTCTTCCCAGTACAAAAGTGTATCGACAGCTTCAACATATTCTTCTTTTATTGCCACTAAAAGTGCATCCTTTACTTTAATTCCTTCGCTAAGTAGCAATCTTATTAATTCAATGTTCTCATTTTCAATTGCCGCTATCAATGCACTTCTCTCTAAAGGATCGACACAATCAATATTAAGTTCTCCGGGTTGATCCTTATATTCATGTATCAATTTTAAAACAGTTGCACAATCACCACGTTCAGCACTCAGCAAAAATTTCTTTTCAACAGCTGTCAAAACAACTTCGGGCACATAATCAAATTCATTTTCCAAATGCTTCGGTGGAACTGCTTCAATAGAATTGTGAGCCAGTTCAAGATCCGAATTGGTGTTCACCAAGTTTTCTTTCGATTCCGTTCTCATGTTTGCACACTTCCTTCTCAACGCACGTGTTTCTAAAAAAAAAAATATTATGTCTTACTTCTGGGTTATGCAAACTTTCACATCCACTTTTATTGATTTGTCTTGCCCAAGAAGTCATTTGTGTGGATTAGAGTTGTTCTACTTGTGTAATATATTTAAAATGAATTTTCTAAAATATATAAATCTTGCGAGGAGCTTTTTTCAAAGACATGCATGTATGTTTAATGAATCGATTTGTTGTTTGCGCAAGGAGGATTAAATATTATTTGAAGTCTATTGATATGTATGTAAGTGGGTGTTGCATAACATGGTTTAATCCAGGCTATGAAATTATAGGCGGCATTTTTTAAAACATCGCTTGGACGCTATTCCTTGAGAAAATATGCTCTTTTAAGCTTTATCTTAGGAAGAAAAGACAAATTTCCCTTTGAATTACAAAAATATTCGAAAAAAATTTAGAATTTTATGGATTTATGATATTTGCTTCTAAACTTTGCTTGAAAAATTTATTGAAATTTTACTTCTTTTCCCTGCACTAATTAAATTAAATATCGTTGCATAATGAAACTCGAATAAAGAATTACTTTTTCAGGTTGCTTTCGAGAATTTTTGAGTTTTTAATTGCTCAGTTTACAGAGAAATTAGCCTTATATCATGAGTGGCGTCTTAGTGTTCACTTGAACTGATTAATCCAAGATTTTAATCCTTTGAAAAAAGAAAAAAATTCTGTCACTTTTACTGCATTCGTTTCTATGTTTTTCATGTCCGATTGTTAACGCACTAAAGTCCCGGCACTAACTGAACACTGTTATGACTTAACTAAAAAGTACTTGAGGCGCTTAATTAAATTATTTGAATTACCTTTTTATACCTTGTTCTTTGAGTTTATTCGTTGAGTAATTTTTTGCACGTAAACTCATTTTGAAACCATAAAATCAACCATAATATGATGTACCGTAGCATATAAAACATAAATAAATGATTGTTTACAAATTTCATTTGCATATCTTACAGGAATTTTTTTTGTATGGTCTTGAAGCTTTTTTTGTTTCACAACATTGGTTACACACGCATGAATATGAACGTAAATCCCGAGGTATATCCAGACATTCATTTTCCATTGTGAAATTTGATATCAGCATCGTGGTATAGAAACGACAGCGAAATTCGAGTTGAAGGTCATTGCCGCCAGTGGATAGACATTAAAAGGAATTTTGCTGATTAGCTGGGTGGGGTGGGCGAGTGGCTGAATCAACGCAAATACCATAAACAATAATAAATAAAAATCGATAAAAATATTTCTCCATTCGCAAAATATTTCTCGGGAAAAATATTTATATTCAACAACAATAAAATTCAGAAGAAAGAAGCAGAAAATGTGAATCGACGGATTTAAATTGAAAATTATATGCAAGCTTTGTACATATTTACGATAAAAAGCTCAAGTTCATGATTAATAAATTAAAAGCTCCACTGGAAATAGATAATTTACCATCGACATAAATTTTCGAGTAATCCCTGTATATGTACTGAGTCCGCTAATCAACCGGAAAATGTGCTGCAATGAGAAAAGTTTTGTTTTTCCAATGAGAGTAAATGAAAAAAAAAATGCGAGTTCTAAAAATTATTTTCATACCTATGGAAAAATTCCTTTAACTAAAAACTTTTTTTTTCACGTTTCCCGCATGCATTCACTTTTGTTCTTGGCCTAATTCTTTCGTTGAAGCGAACAAAAATCACATGTCTCGCTTGTTTTGGTATTTTGCATCATTTTCGCTAGTTTTCCTTCAAAAAACTCGCTCATAACTCAAATAATAAATGCCCTACAGTATGTTAATGATTTTCACACAAATCAGATGTGAACTTGTGTTGGACAACATGCAATTATACGGTCAAGTCCAGCTCTGAATTAATTTCATTATGATTCGATTTTAATATTCATCGTTCCACCCTCTGCTAACTTATATTATATTTAGCGCGCCGACAACCATCTGATGAATGAGCGTAAGTCATTTGAGCATGAGAAGAGTATTAGGGGAAAAAAGTGGAAACGTGTGCTCGAGAGTTTTCCATCGTCGCAGTTGTTGACGAACATTCGAATGAGTGGTTTGCGAAACATTCGATTGACATAAAATTCTGATCGAATATAAAAAAGAGCTTTTTGCTTACGCCATATTTTTAAATTACCTTCAAACACGGTTTGTAAATAATAATAATACATTATCGTGTAACATACATAGTTGGAACGATTGATTACGATAATGAAACTGAGCTTTTATGTCTCAGTAAATTAAATACTCTAATAATATTAATTTACCACCGATTTTGATTTCTACAATTTAGAAATTTTTCAATGTCAAATTGAGAAAAAATTTTGCGTTAGATTTTCATAAAGCATTAAAGGAGAGACTTTTGTGTAACCGCACTCAAGTGAACTTGAAAAAGTGGAACATCGCGATTTGTAAGCATGCGGAAACTAAGTCACATCTAATCAAGATCATTTTCTTCTTCAACCTTTCACCCAGTGAAATGATGGATCGAGTTTTGTCCTACGAAACAGCTATGCGAGCTAATTCAAGTTCGAGGTGAGATGTGACAATTTCCTCGCAGAATATTAAAGTGTTCAATACATGTTAATTATTTAATTTCAGTGGTTTTGATATCAGACAATATATCAGCAAGCGAACTTGTATCAGCGTGTCTATATCATTTACATTTTTGGCACTCATTTTTGGATTTTTATTGGGAAAAAATTCAAGTGATCGCTTTCATGCAAGGAAAGAGCTCAACAAACATTTTAATGAACCGAGAATAATTCTCAGCGATATTGACAAGCTTGAAAAAGAGCTTATTTATATGGTTCATGACAAATCGACCTTTAGTGATAATTACTACGCTGCTCATGAATCGATTAACAGTCGAATTGCAAATAATTTTACTGATTGTTTACAATCCCCGGCAGTCAATACAGCGTTTGAAGACATTGATGAATTTTTAAAACATCTTATCAGGGAAAATTACAAAAGCTTTTTTATGTGTGCTAATAATCTTAAGACGTTTCTGCAAAATTTCAATTAGAGCTGAAGCAAAATAAAAATATCATGAAAATTACTCAAAAATTAACGGCTTTTCATATCGTTGTGTACTTTTTTTTAAATAATATTTGTTTTTCACTTGGGCAGTTCATGTGAGTGTGTTAGTTTATTACATTTGTGTAGTCTACCACTGCTTTTTCTACTCACAGTCTCTGTTTTAATAAATTTAAGCCATTTGGAGCTATAATTAATTAACTGTGCGTCGGCAAGTCAAGAGGTCTATACATTTAGATCATTGTGTAAATGGAGGTTGGTTGAAAATCTAGTGATTTATTGCCAAAAATCCTACCCCGCTACAGTGTTTACAAATTTCATTACAACTTTTATTGGCAAATTCCAAAAAAAAAAATCGGAAGCTAAAAAAATTAATTAGGAAACCAAAGCAAAAATGGCCTTGTCCAATGTATCACTACAATTTTGTGATTTTAGTTTTTATGTTTATTAATAATTTTGCATGAGTTTGTATTTTCGCCAACGTAAAGTCAACAAAACTCGTAACAAATATTCCAATCAAACGAAATAATAAAAGTCATTTCATACGCAGAAGAAATAAAATAAAATTCAGAGAGATTGTATAATTTGCCTAAGCAAAAATATATTTCTATATATATATATTAAAAGGAATGCCGTGTGAGTGAGAATCGAAACAAGTTCACAATATTTCTCCATGTGAAGTGATGATGGTCATAAAAATTGTGTAAATATAGAGAGATGGAACAGGACAAGGAATGTCTCAGAAAGTTAAAGACGATCATAAGTGAATGAAAAATTGTCAGACAATTCTTGCGCCGTTATTTTAAGTGGTATTGTGCAAGTATATAACATTGAGTATGATTGAAAATTTCTTCCGCTCTACCGCATGACTTTTGATGTTTTAAGCTATTATGAGAAATATTTTCTCATGCTTTTTACATTAATTACAAGTTTTTAAAATCTTCTATTATCATTCTGCGCGCTCACAGCTCGGCAGCAACACAAATAAGCGTGTAGAAAGACATACATCAAGTTGAAGAACCGTTGGAATTGTAAGATCATTAAGTGAAGAAGGTGTCGAGCGACACGAAGAAGCAGGAAATTTAAATAAGCAAAAAAAAAAAATGAGTTCATCAAACAATAACAACAACAGCCAGACCAATGGCAACAACGAAAAATCAATTAATGGTAAATATTTCATAGAGATTCATGTTTGCGTCTAGCTTTTAAGCATTGCATTGTTGGCCTCGTGTGAACAATATCGATTCCAATTAGCCGCCCAACCCCCTCGAATATTTTATCGGCTCGCTTTCGCTTTTTTTTTTGTCTTGCCGGCCGCTTCCAAGATTATTTTCGCATTTCATTAAAATTAACACATCGCGACGATGGTCGTAATTGGTGGAAAGAAAAGTATCAATAAATCATTTATTGAAGAAAACAAGCAGAAATAATCGGATTTGATTTATATATAATTCCAAATTGTGTTATTCAATTTATTTAATTGTTGATCACCGTTGTAAATTTTCATTGTTGATCAATTAACTTAGCACTTAGTGGTCTCGTCGATAGATACTTTCAGAATTTCAGTGTTAAGATTCTTTCAATCTGAGCATTACGTTACAGTTGTACAATCCCCTCGGCGTTAATTAAAAGTGAAAGACGTCGTGAGTCTTATTCGTTATCATTTTCTTGATAACATTCTGTGGAATGTGAGCAATGCTTTGGATTTGTACTGCGTGTATTTGTGCTCATTATTTCAATTTTTCCACTCTATCATTCATCCATTCACTCATTCAGATAACATATCGCAATCAACGACAACACCTACAAATGTGACACGCAAGAAATCTACCAAAAAGTCACCGAAAAAAGACTCGCAAAATGTCAATACCAGTTACGAGCATCATTTGGAGAAGTGGCTTGAAAACACGGCAAAAATGAATTTTGACTACAATACTATTGACTTGAATTTACCATTTCTGACTACGCCCAGCGGCTATCAGCAGCTACCACAGAACCGTAATAGCAACCTACAGCAATATGGTTCGGCCGATCCAATTTCATTACCATCACATTTTGTAAGTTGAACTATTAAGGGAATTTTTAATTTCTTTTTTTTTTTGTCTTATTTTAAATAATAATTTATGGATGGTTTTTATTACCTTGAATTTATAATCGCAGATGTTGAGTGTGCCTCCTTCACTCTAACTAACAACTCTTAATTTTTTTCCCCTTCTGTTTGTTTGCTTACAGAATTCTACCCTCGATACTTCGCCATCCATTTCGGGCTTCATGAATTTTAATTCGTCGTTCAAGCAGCAATATCCACACTTGATGTATCGTCAACAGTCAGCGTCGCCGTTCAGCAATGATCCATTAACATCCATTAGTACACAACAAGATTTCCTTAGTCTTCCATCAATGGCAGCGCTCAAAAATAATGACAAAATGTTTCCCTCCACCGATCAGGAGAAGCTCAATGATGTCATCAATCAGACACGGCGGTGAGTAAATTTTTGTTTATGATTTTTTTTAAATAGTTTTCGGAAGTCAATAAAGTTCAACTCCACAGTAGAAACTTTATCCATCATAATAGCTTAATTAAACCCCGAAGAAAGAAACTTTTCTAATATTGCATTTCATCAAATTATGACTTTCGAAAGACAAAAATAGAAAAGTCCTAAACATTGTTTTTCCCCCAAAACAAAATCATTTGCGTGTTCGCTGATCGTTTGTGACCAGTGAAGAAAACAAAAAAATTAAACAATCGTAATGAATTGGGAAATTGAGTCGTAATGTCTCTCACAATTCTTTACACACACACAACAGAAACAATCTACGCAATAATTTCGCTCACGGCATGGTGTTTGTTAGTAGATTCTTCAAAAAAAAGGCCAATTTTATTTTCGGGCTATTTATTTGTAGTTTCGCAGCGCATGGCTAATTTTTAAGTATAATTTATTTTTTTTTTTCAAACAAAACCTTTTTATATGTGTTTTATTTTCAGTCTTACGGATTTCTTTATCGACGACACACCTCGCGTTATGAACGCGTCTAATAATAGTGCACGGCCTAACGAGTCCAGTGCTGAGGATGAATTGGACGATGACAACACCGATGAGGAAGAGAAACAGCCGCGATCAAAAATGGAAAATGGAACCAATGGAATTGATTTGAGCAACAAAACACTCATCGTTAGTCTGCTGAAACAAATTAACTTACTGCATGAGACCAATTCAAAAATCTTTCGCAATTTACACGAGCAAAAAGGTAAGTGGGTGCAATTTGTTTTTAGAATTACACATTATTGTTGTTTGATTTGTGCAATGGTGAAATTAATTTTTAATTTACTCAACGGCAACAATTACTTTTTCTTAGTTGAAATGGAAGCTTTGAAATATGCACCAAATTGGGGTTTGCGCCACCGTAGAGATAGCGTGAGTGGTATGAGTGTTCATAGTCAGCCGTTTGGTTACGCGGGCGGCATTGCATCACCAGCACCAACATACCATTCCCAAGGTTAGTCAAATTCCAAATTGAAATTTTAATTTTCTACTTAAAGATTTTGTTGCCATTTAAATTGTAATTTTATCTCTCTTGCAGGAAATTATACGCCCGGTGTTGTTACAGATCTGATTCGTGAAGTGCGTGATGCAGGAAGGATTCGTGATGAGTCACTAATGAATCGCGCAAAAGCATTAATTGAGGAAAAGTCATGGACAATAAATGAATCCAATATGAGAGTTCTTCGAGAAGTGGAAGAAGTCAAGGTGAGAATGTAAATTCAAAATTAAATATCAAATCAATTAATTCAAAATTTCGATTTTTAAGGTTCACTTACATAATCTCAAATTAGATCGTCAAACGTCTAATGATCGCTTGAATAAATTGGAAGATGAAGTGCGTTCAATTAAATCGTTCCTGGGTGCCAACATTCCATATCAACAGCCAATGCAATACTCACAATATCCAGCTACATCAAATTCCAATCTTGCCATGGGCAGTGACCAAATGAAACGTAACAACATGAACTTAAATTTTGGTGTTATCAGTAATCCCAGTGACAATTATCAATTTGACGATCATCAGACATCAAATTTCCATCAAAAACAACGATACACATCCCATTCTCAATCATCACCAAAGCGCCATGAAAATTCCATTAACGAAATTGACGAAGACTCGTTTGACGGAACTCATGTTATTCAGTTAGAAAAGGACACATTGAAATTACGACGAGATCTGCAGGACGCTTTAGCGAGCAAAAAACAAGCTGAAACACGAATTCTAGCGTATGTATAATGATTGAATTATACAAATAATTTATCTGTCTGAATACTCGGTAACTAACGAAAATTCCATCTTTCTCTCCCTCTCTCTCTCACACACCCCCAACAAAAACACATACAAAATTCCCATCAATCGAATCATCATCATCTTATACTTTAAAATTATGCTTTTCTTCTGGTGATTGGTTTTGTTTCGTAGTCTTGAGCACATGGTTACATCATTAAAAACTCCAACTAACACCAGTTACACGAATAATTCAAGTAACGCTAATAAACATTCATCATCATCGTCAGACTTTCATCAGCCCCAACAGCATCAACTACAGATTCAAATAAATGGTGGTGATGCCAATAAACGACGTACATCGATGGAACATTCAGTTGCAACGGGACAAATGACAGGCAAATTGATTTCACCAATAACAGCAAAAGCTTCGCTAGTGCAGCTTTCAGCTGCATCGGGGCCCGTAACGGATCTATAGATGTATATACTCAACAAAACAAAAAAAAAATTAATCTGAATGGAACTTTTGCGGAAAAAATTTGTGCCATCGAAAAAGAAAAACCATTCAACAACTTTTCATTCTACTTTACAACTCGCAAATCTTTCATTCTTGAAGTCTAAATCTACTTGAGCTTATTTTTTTCCTCTTTTTGGAAATAATTGCAGTAACTTAATAGGGAATTGATTAACAGACCTTCTAAATATTAATTTATTAAACGCATTTCTAACGAAGGAAAATGTATTTTTCTGATGACTATAATTTAGTGCCTTTGGTCTTATTTTACACCAACAACAAGAACATTTCACGTAAAGAAAATGAAACATTCGAATGTTATGTAGCTGTAAAAGGAAAATAAAAAAAAAAAATATTTTAATGATATAGAAAATCTTGCATGGGATTCAACAACTTTTTATCGTTTCTTTTTTTATTCAGACTGTTAATTTGTCTTCAGTTGTTTTTTTTTTTTTAATATAAAATCAAGTTTACAACATAATGATAACTTTTTAGATAAAAAGAAAAGAAGAACTCCAACAATGGACAAAATTGTTACTTTTTTTTCTAAATCTATTGAATTGAGGAAAAGAGAACGCTTAAATTTTTTTTTATTTATTTTCTTATCTAACTTTGATCAGCACATTCAGATCCCATAATACATCAATTAATGAAACGTAAAAGTTAATATTGCAACAAAATGACTTCAAATTATCACAAAAAAAAAATATATAAGAAACATACAAAATGAACTAGAGTTGAAATAATATTTTCTTGACTAGAAACAATGAAAATGGAATTTTCCTAGAGAAAAAAAAAACTTTCATGCGTTCTCGTTGAACAATTCAAACGACATTTTAAAAATTATAAATCTTAACTCAAATTTCTCATTAGAATGTGTGAAAATTTCTGCAAATTCCGCAACCAAGAGCAAACTCTTCACCAGTCGGTGGGTGAACCTAAAATTGGAATGTGTTAATTGAAATTGTAATTATTTTGTGGCATTTTAACTCACAATATGTAATGGACATTCGTCTCCCATCAATTGGGTTGCTTTTGGACCTGCTGGACATTTTGGTAATTTAATCTTGGGAATGTTTGTTAATCGTTGAAAATCATCGTGACATGTGTCACAAAAATGTGTCGTTCCGAAGCAGAAAAACACGGCTACAGAACAGCAGTACCGACATTTATATTCCAAAAAGTCCATTCCGTGCTTTGGACACATCTGACAATGAAGGAAAATGAACAAAATGTTAAAATGTCATCGACTAAAATATTTCATTGCTGCCAAACCTGAGCTTTTGCAACATCACTGCAACCACCGCAAACAAGTTCTTCAGGATTGAAATTGTCACCCATTTCTACATCGCAACGTGCCTCGCCGCCATAATATGCCTTTAATTAAGAATATTCATTAATGAATTTTAATATTAATTTTAAATTTTCATACCTTTTGGCACTTGCAACAAACGTAATAAGCATAACGCTCCATCGCATATGCCGCAAGATTCTTCTGATCGTCAATCATTTCTTTATCGACACCTTCGTATTTCAGTCTCATAACGGCTTTACGTTTGACATCATCCTTCAGTGAATTGATTGGCTCCAACAGATCTTTCAGTGACTCATGGAAAATGTCATTCTTACATATCGGACATTGCGAGAAGGCAAAACTTATGCGTGCACCATGCCAGCGCTTTTGAAGGATCGTTATTGAACAATGATAATGAAAAACGTGTCCACATGCCATTTGAATTGATGGTGCACACGACAGTGCTTCAGTGAAGCAAATCATACACATGTCATCGCCATCTTGTGTTAACTTTGGTTTTTTCGGATCTTGATTCGTGACCGATTGACATTTTTGATGAAGACATGGCAGACAATTAAGCTCATTCATGATTCCACCACAAAAATGACCACATGCGAGAATTTTTGAACAGGCATTCGCCGAATATTCCTGACACTGTTGTTCGACGCATACATTGCCAACAGCCAGCAATCCTGAATTTCCATAAACACCACAAAATCGACAACGTCCGATGGCATTTTGTGGATCGCATATAATGATATTGTGTCCATCACGAAATTCAATTATTCCTTTTAAGGTTTTGCTGTCAGCTAAACCCAACAACCAGAACAATTTGATTCTGCCACAGCTCTCGTGAAGCTCAACTTTGATAGATTCTTCTTCTTCCTTGCAGACCGTTCGATGATGTGTCCATGTCTTCCGATTTAAATGCAGAAAACGATCACAATCGCAACATAATGTACCACATTCAATGCATTCGATAACGGCATTTGTTATGCTGTCGTCATGATTAATGCAGAGTGGTCGCTTATCTCCCGATTTACTCCACTGACCCGATGACAACTTTGCCGCATGATCTTCATTAAGAACACATAAACTTGCAAGTGCTAGCCAAATTGTTGGCGTTTTTAAACACGTTTCAGGCTGACGATGAATTTCATCGAGATGCGCCAAATTTATGATACATTCAGCAACTGCAGTTTTTGTCACGTTTGACCATTTCTCTGAAAGTTTCCCACTGATCATGTCTTTGATGAGACAAATAATGTTTTCAGCTAACTTGGTTGAAGCACTTCCACAAAGGAACCATCTTTTTCGTGGATCTTCCTTAACACTAAATGAATTCTTGTCATTTGAATCGCGTGACGATCCCGAAACAACAGATCCACCATCAGTGCCGCTACTGGTTTGATGTTGATAGTGCGGCGCCAATTTTTGTGACGTTAATGTTGATGAAAGAGGTGCAGCAGGTAAAATGTATTCACATAATTTGACATTCATATTCTTATTGTTCAACATGCTTGCTCCATTCTTAAATTTGACTTGAATTTGAAGAGATTTTGCAATGATCGCGAGAAGAATGTCAATGATTCCAACATTTTGTGGATTAAGCTCTTTGGGATTTTGAAGTAAACTGCTGATGTCTTTATGAGGAGCATAAGTAATATCAAGAATATTACAAAGTGTTTCTGGTGAGATTTCAGGAAGAATTCTTCTTAACAGCAACGTCACCTGTCTCTGAACCCTTTCACTGCCGGTATGAAGAAGAATCAAAAGATCTTTAATAAGATCAATTTGATGTGACAAATAAGATCTTCCGACGGAACTTCCCGATAATGCAGACACCATACTAAGCATTTCAAAACAATACACATCATTCAACTTTGGTGCCACTGCCTCACTGGTGCTCATTGTGCTTTTAAGAATATTACTCGAACTCGTATTTTGAATGTGATATTCCCATTCTTCACGCGACTTTTGAGCTTCTTTTTGAATGGAATGTACAATGTGAACGATGATTTGCTTTTGCAGATGTGTCAATTTACTCCGACTAAACAAAATGCCAACCATATGTTCTCTTAAATCCAATGAATCACCACCCGGCGAATCCATCATGTGAGATTCACCCATTGGCATGAAGTTCGGATTACTCATTGGTCGTTCATGTATCAATTTGCCAAAAACCTGATTCGTAAGCACTCGAAAGACTCGTAAAGTTTCAAGTTCGCAATATTTTTGTTGAATGTGGTGAGCATTCGTGTTCTTCTTCATAGCTGGAGCCATTTCTTGATTGACTTTTGCATCATTCGAATATCCCAAAAGTTTAATTTGACGAATTCTTATGTTGTTCTCAACGCCACGCAACTCAATACGGAAATGAGTATTTGATTCTTCTTTCACTTGCACCGAATACCACGATCCAATGTTCGACTCAGTCTCAACAGTTTCCAAGAGATTTAATTCGCCCAACGTTGCGCCACTGTAAACAGTAAAGTTGGTGACTTTATGTGCTAAGTCACGACAGTTATCAATGTGAATGTTAATGGACTTGCAGACATAATGTGGCTTGATCATGGAAATTTCAATGATCTTTGGTTTATTTCGGTCTTCGTCGTCGCTTTCCCAGAATGTCTCAGTGGAATTGTCTGTCAATGCACTAACCATGGCTTGACGTGACGAGATTATTAGTTCAAAAACATCAGTTATATCAACGTTGTTATACACCACAACTCGATCCTTTGCTGAATGCTTAATATTGCTTTCATCAAGTTGATGTTCATTTGGCTCGAGCAAGGCAGTTGAGTAAAGTAAATTTTCTTCATTAAATTCTTCGCTTTTTGATAAAATCCTTGAAATATTTCCAAACACATGAGAATTGTGCAGGAACTGATGATCAGTTGGTCGAAATTTAATGCCAAAACATTGAATCGCCAAACGTTGAAGTGCTGAACCAGATGGAAGCGATAAAGTTATATCAGCAATGCTCTGAAGCAGCATGTGAAGATTTTGTGAAAGCATATTTTGAATTCGATCATCCACATTCGCAATTGCCACTGGATGCTCATAGCTCACGTCAGAATCTTCAAGTTTTAGAACGTTTTCGTTGTCATTCTTTGTCTGCACCAATGATGAAATGAACCACCACATGATATCATGAACACACATCGTTTGTGTGACTGTCCTTAGAAGCCAATTCAATGCTTGTAATCCATAAACGCTGCAGATTGCTTTACGCAAATTCTTCCTCAACAAATAGCGAAGTTTCTCAAGATCATGTTTCTCAAAAATGAAATTGATTGTCGGTCGATTGAGATAAGAAAATCCTTTTGCTGGCTCATCCTGATTGTGATGCTGCAGTAAATCCAAAAAAGCATTTTCCGAAAACTTTTTCTCCATGGCATTGTCCATTTCTTCTGAAATAAAAAAGGATACAATAAAATTAAAGACTCGAACACACCAGGAAAACTCACTTTCAAGATCATGTGATGATGATACTTCACTGAAGCCTCTAAAAGTTGGATTTAGCACATTATCTGGCACCAATTTCTTTAAGTTTTTCGATGGAAAATTCAATAAACTTGCTTCACTTGCTGTAAATAAAAAAAAAACCATAAGTTACTTATTTAAGAAACTCAAGAAAATCCAGAGAAATTTAGAATTTTCACTTACTGGAATCACAGAGACAAGTTCGCTTTCGTCTCATGACGACTTTGCTATCGTTAACCTGATAGATTTGATTGCCACCTGCTAGACATTCATGCGACAGTTGACTCGGTTCAACAGGATTATACGAATAAAATCCCCATCCTTGAATCATTGAAAAGCTTCGATGAACTTTATTTTCTATATTCGATGGACCTTCGTGCATTGCATTTTGATGTTGTGCGGGCATTGCCATTGGATCATAGAAATTTTTATCATTATCAATACTGAACACATTGCATGAATCGGAATCGCTTATTTTGGCGTTCAACATGTCGAGGCATGTGATGCTTTCGGGAGGAGTCCATAGAAGTTCTGGTGCAGTATTATCAGCTGCTATAGCAGCAGTTCCTGCTAGTTTCTTCGAATAATAATTTGTTATTGAATTTTGCTTCTGAATAGGCGTCTTCTTTAGATTCTCTTCCAATGCAGCTGCTGATAATCGATGTGCAATATTTGGTTGTACCATGAACTCATTTGCGCTGCTATGACGCAAATTTACTTTATTTTTCAATGGCATCAAATTGTTTCCAGCTGATTTATTCAATAGACCACCATTGTGCGAGTTGAGATCTAGCAGAAATAACGCATTGTCCTTCATCGTCTCGAAGAATTCCAAGCTCATGTTTGGGCTGAATTTAGATTTTTTACTTAGCGTTGCTGTATTCATGGCCGTTGGTGGTTGTAGGAGTTTTGGTTCTTGCGACACTGTAGCTCGGACTAACAGCGAGTCATTGACATTCAAAGATTTCTTATTTGGCGTCATGTACTTATCGCGACATGCTTCGCACATCAAATACCAACTTGTGGCACCGACACCCTCTTCACCGCATTGCCCTGCCCAACCTTCACAATAAACACCATTAGAATTGTATCCTTTTCCTTTAGCCGATTCACCACATCCCGGATGATTCGATTTGAGATGTTGCGTAAATGCATTTTGTTGATAACAGTTCTGTTGACTTCCAGCATTGACATCTGTGTCGCACAGTTCACACCAAATTGTATTGTCACTCAGTCCACCGACAGCTTCATTACCTTCGTCAATGAACTTCTTCGACTTTAATTTGCTCTTTTGAAATTCCATTTCATTGACATCATTCGGATTTGAACCAGTTTTCGGAAGCAGCAAATTATCTTTGTTCTCTTTATCCACCAACAGTTTACTGACAAATCCTTGGAAATCTTTATTTAGCTCATCCCACACAAAAACGAGGCATTTCAGTGCCGGCGGCAGTCCACCATGCGTTCCAAAGTCATCACTTGATCTTAAGTCCGTATGCTGCAATGGAAAAATAATTTTATGAATTTTTTCCGAAGGGTTTTGAACCTTTTAAAAATTTGCTAACTGAATATTGTAAAGAAGTGTAAAATTAACAAACCTCATTGATTTTACCACGCTGCTTACGATAATGGACACAACAATAGCCACTTTTTGTTAGCGCCTCCAAGGTCGATGGCCGCGCATTCAAGTAATTGCTTGTGTTTGTTATCTCGACCGAATGTCGCTGCTGAATTTTCTCTTCTTTCGTGAGAACGCCATGCTTCGGTTCGGTTATTGTTTGATCCATTCCGTAAACGGTGTTTTTAGGTATTGTTGGATGGAATTTTAAAAACGATGCACATGCAATGGCATCATGAACAAGCCCTTCATGCCATAAAAATGCAGCAAAAATTGCTCGTATTGTTTCAGCAATTGAGGGCGATAGTGCTTGCTTGGGCGTATTGATCTCTTCGTACTCCAAGTTCTTTAAGTTTTTACTTATATTTTGACTCGTTTGAAATGGATTTGAATCTCTCAATGTGAGCACTTCGTTTTGATTAATTTTGTTAATTTTACTTGTTGGAATTATATTTTCTTGTACGGGCGAAGTGAGATTGATGTCGTTTGATAATTTATCATCAATATCCGAATTAAGATTTTTCAAATCGAGAGTGTTGTTGTTATAAACTTCAGGAATCGATCCGATTCTTTTACGTATTGTTGCTGTCGTATCGCCGATGCTGTCACGCTTAAGCCATTTTTGGAAAGCTTGAAGTTTATTGGCGCCACCTTCTACAACTCCTGCAATAACACTCGCAGCTGTTAAATTTGATTGATTTGTTCTTTCAACAGTCTCGACATTATCCTCAAACACTGGTGGCTTATCATCATCATCATCATCTAATTTGATGTCAAAGCTGTTTGTAATTTGTACTTCACTAGAATCTTCAATGCTGTAATATTCGCTATCATCAAAGAATTTCACATTGTTCATGTCATCAGTTGGATTTTTTGGTTCATTGTTTGATTCAATTAATGAGAATAGAATTCGTTTATCAAAATGCTTATTGTACGCCAAACACCAAGCCTCAGATGGATACCAAGATGATGAACAAAACTTTCTTATTGAGTCGGTTGATAATTTTACCCAAACTCCATCGCCATTCTCAAGTTCATCAATATACGAAATAATGTCATTGACTTTAATGATTCCAATTTGATCAGCTTGAAGTGTTGGATGGAGTCGTATTCTCAAACCGGAAGTGTATTCAGCATAATATTTACGATATTTATATTGAGGCTGAATCTTTTTCAATGCGTGTTCTTTCACTGGTGGTGGAATGTCAGCATTTATGACAGTAACATTATAATTTTCATTCACCTGTACGCCATCGATTATAATGTTTATGACATAATTTCCAGGCGCTTCCGGTGTCCATAGAATTGAATATGATTGATCGCCAGAATCTTTGGCAGTCATCAAATCTGATGTTTTATTTTGCACTGGAGTATAAAGTCGAAGTTCCTCAAAGGAATATTGTGAGTAAGCTTTCATTGCAGTGATGGATTTCAAGCAAATCTTTTCCTTCTCTTTAATAACTGGCTCATAATTCACTTTACCCAGTGGCATAAAAATATTTTGATCTTTGCACATTTTATTGTAGCGCTTTTCATTTGAAAACGTCGAGCTGAGTGCGACTTTGAGTTGAATTTTGATGTTTGGAACATAAACAATTTCACCATATTGATCTCTCGTCTCGATAACAAGCTTCGTTGGCCAACCACTCTGAATTGGATCCTGAAAGAGTTTCAATTCACAACGATTGGGATCCAATCGTGATTCTGGCTGGATCCATGATGCTAAACGTCCACCAGCTGAATCAGGCACAACGAAAACAAAATCTTTCAGGAATTGCTTCTCATGTGATTGCTCGCTATAAAAAAAGGAAGCAAAAAAAAAATTATTAATCTCAAGAATAATATTTGTCAACCTTGGATTTAAGAGAATTAAGCATCTTACGAATTGCACATGAGAATATGAGACACAATAAAGTCATTTCATGCATCATGCGCCGCTTCCCAAAAAATTTTCTCTTTTAAACATGTTAACAACAAGTAGAGATATGTTTTTCGTTCGAATTTACGAATTATTTCAACACGAATTTCAGTCAAAAGGCAACGAAAAAAACAACATCGAACTAACATTGTTGAATGACTTAATTCCATTCCGTGAGAAAGAGTTGAAAGTTGATATTTATTTTTTTTACTGCTTTATTCATGAATGAATTTTCAAATGTTTGAATGAAAATCTGAAGTATAAATTTACTCTGATTTTTTTGATGTTGTCCATCGAAACTTCAAAATGTTCCCAAACATTCTCACAAATTTACTTTTATCGCCAAAAATCGATGTTCTATTTAAATTAAAAAAAAAAAAAGCGATTTGTTTTTAATCTTAAAATGTTTATGGTTTGTTTGTGTCAGATTTTTGAGCATTTTTTTATCGTCATTCTCCCATGTGATTTTCAGTATGCTGCGCATGTGTTGTTATAGTATAGCGATAATATGCCATCAATACATGCGAGGAGAAACTCGTATGGATATTAATATACAACAGAAAGCAACATGTTAGTTTATTCAATGGCCCATTGCACAACTACAACAGATTTTTACGCTCTACGATTTTTTTTCTACATGTAGCAAGTGAGAGGGCAAAAAAAAAATATTTCAAGCAAGCAGCAAACTGAGAATTCCGTTTGCATGATGTTGATTCAGTATTGAAATACATCGTCGACGATCAACAGCCGCGACTGAAAAGCGTTGAATCGACCTTTCTCAAGTGCGAAGATCTTTTTTTTTCTTCACTGAAAAAAAAAAAGTGTAAGAAAATAAAGACAAAATTTTCAAAGACTTTGAAGAAAGTTGCGTTCCATGTGCAAATAAAAAAAAAAGAAGGGAATGCATCATTATTATTTTTACAAGAGACGACCGGAGACGCGAATTATAAATACTTTTTTTTTGTGTTTTGTCGCAATTTTTGATGTGATTTAGGCGAGTGTTGAGTGTAAGTCGTTGGAAAATGTTGTTGTTTTTTCATTGGAGTGCATTAAAATTGAAAGTGATAAATATAAATTGGAGCGGCTGCAACAACAACGACTGATCATGAGTCATTCTATAAAAAAAAAGATGAAATAATTTCTATGCTAAAATTGGTAACAATCAATTGAATACAGAAGTTTTCGTACTCGTCCGGTTTCAATCGATAGCATTAGGCGGGCCTAGTCAAAGGAATTTTAGTGTTTATACGCCGCACAGACTTGATACAATAAATAAACAGTGTTCGGGTGCTCACATGCTGCCTCGAAACGTGTAAAAATAAATAATTCATCAATTTTAAGTGCAACTTAAATCAATTATTGAGCAATAGAATTTCCGCGAAAGTTTCTTTGTTCATCTGCCGATTTGGGACACGCACGAAACAAATTCTTTTAAGGAATTTTACTAAGGAAACCATAAATTCCAAAACGGGAGCTTAAAGAAAGAAAGCTTACCGCAAACGTGCAAACGAACGGATGGAAAGAGACATTGAAAAAAAAAAAAACGACAAGTGTAATTGAAGATCCCCCGAAAAAAAGCAAGCCGGGGCCAATGTCCAAATGCAAACAGTGCCCCGGCAATGTATTTATTATTGTAATTAAATGGCCATTTCAATACTCCATTCGCTTCAAGTTGCCAGCACTCACACATTTAAAAAAGAAACAGATATTTACAATCTGGTGGACACAATAAAATATCACTTTGCATAACGTGAAATTCATTCCTCCGCTCGCCCTGTTTCATATGTTCGCTTGCACGTTGGCTGATTGGGAACGTTAGTTTCGAGCATTTAAATTGGTTGAGAAAAGTGAGAAGTTAGTTTTTTTTATGTCTTCTTTGAATTAGGCGTGACGTGACCCGTTCACATTCGACTTCTAGAGCGCTAATTATTTAAACCAATTTGAATTATTTGAGAGCTGCAGATAATTTCCATAAAAGAAACTCGTGAGATCATCAATCAATTATCAGCTGAATTGTGTTACACACAGGAACCAGCATAAACTAACAAATTAACATTATCTACGTTGAATGTATTAAAAATCAACATAATAACTAGAAACCAGTTCAACAAGTTCCATTCAAGTGCAAGTGTAAAAGCAACAGTGTAGAGAAACTTCTTTCGTATATGGTTCTCTTTGTTCTCTTTGGCATTATAATTGTCGTGGTTATCAAGTGGGAACCTTCTGATGTGTGCCTTTTCTTTTACCCATTAAATGATTTTCATATTTTTTTTTTCGGGTGCATTTGTGTGGCATCCTATTTCTATATTATGTATACCATTAACAAGTCGTTGGCGGGTTATGGTAGTCGTGCATGATATTTATAAAGAAGAGAATGAGATAAAGACAGAAATATAAAATCACAAAAGAAACAGGAAACTTCAACTGTATTTTTGGGGGGTTTCGATTGAATCATGTGCGTAGAGTTCTTTTGATAGATTGTGTTTTGGGTGGGATCCCATCGGGTGGGAATATTAATTGCACAATTAATTGAGTTATTTATAATGGAACACCCATTGACATTCCGCTGTTGAATATTAATGTTGCTATTGAAACTTCATCTTAAATGCAAAATTAAACGAAATCATTTCAAAAAAAAAAAAAAAAGAACTCAAAATTGAGGATAATAAATTGAGAACAAGAAGCAATTCAATTCTCAATAAATTAATTTCATTCCATTTGCTTCTTTTATTTCAGCGCATCAAAACGAGACACAATTAGATAGGGGGGAATAAATAGCTCCAGATTGAGTAGCAATAACATTGAAAGCCAGAGACAAATGAAAATATTTTATGTTTTGTAAGAATGAACGAGAAAACGTGAAATGTGTTGCAATTGCTTCGGGTTGTAAGCATCTAAAATAAACATCTTTGGAACTGAAGAAGAAAAAGTGAATTTCTTTTAAGAAGAAGCATATTTAAGCCGCAACAATCAAATCAACCAGTAACAAAACGCAAAAAAGTTTAAAGAATCAATTTACAGATTTTTTTTAAAGAAACAAATGAAAGTCCAAAATAATTCGAAACAAAAATGTGGAAACACAAAAATGTGATTTTGAGTTTGATAGTTATCTTCTATCGCTGCTGGCTTATTGGAACAATCAATGCCGTCAATGTCGACATTTGTACAACGCTTTGTAAATGCTTCAACGAGTCTCATTTTAAGAAAATTAACTGTGATTTTAGTGATAGTAAGGTGAGTCATACATAGATACCAGTGTTTAGACTTTTATCAAATGCTACGCAAAAAAAAAAAAATTCTTATCATAATCTTATGGAATAAAACAAACAAAGAAATTATTTATGCGCCCACACGATATAAATGTGAACGGAATTTTGATAAGTCATCATGACTAATAAATGCACAATTGCTTTTTAGATATGCGTATCGTTAACGATTCTCGCAGTGTCTATCTATTCTCAGTAACAATCAAATGCAATAAAAAAAAAAAAAAATATTAAATTGACAATGAAGAAAAATTTCGTTTGAATGATTTTATTCTTTGATTTGTTTGCAATCATTTTGTAAGAAAATGAATATCTAACAAATAGATTCTAGATGTTAATTTACGAAATGTTTCACTAATGACTCACTCAAGGTTTTCATGATTATCACGTTTATCAATAATAACAAATTGACAGATTGCTATTCCCGAAACATTAAATTTGCCCCTCACAAGAATATGTATTTCAATTAAAGTCAATTTACTTCATTTTAAAATTACGTTAGGAATACACACTTGACGATGGACTGATACTGCCCGATCGTATAAGCGCCATAAACATCACATTGGGCGATAATGCAAAGTTATTCATCAGAAATGGTGCATTCAGGTCGAAAAACAAAATCAATTCTGTGTTCATAGTTGGAACCAATGATAATTTTAAATCGACTAAAAGTAGCGTTGAACTAGCAGAACAAGCGTTGTTGGGAATTTTTGGAAACTTACCGGAAATCGGATTTAGAAACCTTCACACCGTCATTTTGAAAAGTCGATCTCTTGATGGGCTAATTGAGATGAATTTAGTTGTAGAAAATGTTTATCAACTGGAAGCTCATCAGAAAGTTTTTGGCAATACAAACTTCAATGCTTCTTTCTCAGATGTGTTCGATTTGATATTCAAAGAAGGCGTTTTAGAGACGTCAAACTATAACATGACAACAACAAAGCTATTCATAAATCGCTCATATATTAAAGAATTAAATTCTTTACATGGCAAGAAACTGACAGAGCTGAGAATTGAAAACTCCGAAATACATGCCATCAAAACGAAAGCATTTAGTGGTCTGAGCGAGATTAATTCCTTCGTTTTGGACAATGTGACAATTCAAATACTTGAAAAAGATTTGTTCCAAACAGGGGTAGGTTTGTCATAAAAAAAGTGACGACATCTCTATATTAACTGATAAACATTTTATCATAGACATATTTTGCCAACATGGCTGTGACAAATTGTAACATCGACATCATTAAATCGGGTGCAATACATGATGTTGGCATCACTAATTTTTCATTTGAAAGAAACCAGTAAGTATCAGACAACACGGACTCGATCGTGATCATAAAGTCTAAACAAATCTTTATTTGTTTTTCAACAGCATTCATATCATCAATGAAGACGCGATAGCATTTGTTGGCGGAAGTGTGAATATTGCTCACAATAAGATCACAATCACGTTTCCAAGATGGTTCAGTGTTCAACAGTGGAACAACATGAGTTTCATGAATAATTCTATAGGGAAATTTGATATAGTGGAACTTCATAGTCCTGTGGAAAATGCTCATTGCTTATTTCAGCATAACACTTTTACAGAACCTCAACTCGATTGCTTCAAATATATTAGCGATCGATGCATTTTCAATGAATTAATATTTCATTCGCTCTGCAAATGTGATTTTAATGCCACGCTTTTAAAATTTTTTAATCCGTCCATCGACATTCAATCGATACAAACAAAGAGTTTTTGTAAGCTTGAAAGTCATGATGCACTTCAGATTTGCTTTAAAACTGACATTGTTAATTTCGATCAATATTATAAAAAAATTTGCAGCAAATCAAGTCGGCGAAATTCAAAGCTCAGTTGCGATCATTTGAAGATGAAAAAAATTGAGGCAAACTTTGTTGATCCAAAAGTTTTGTCTGATGATATTGATTGGATGGAATATAGAAATTATATCATCGGAGCTGGTGCAGCATTAATTTTTTTAATGTGTACCTTTTGCACAATAATAACAAGACGCAAGCCGCCACGTAGTGATAGCGATCATTATTCAAATCGTGATACAACGAATCATCAAACAGACTTGTTGCAATTAAATCAATCTGAAGGTCCACCATCATATGAAGCTTCTCTTCGATCGACAAAAACCTTTTCAAGTCGAGATCAGAATATAATCAAAAGAACATTAGAGACAATGCAACAGAAGCAACCGGCAGAAAGATATGAGCTAGTGAACAGCAATACACAGCGACTTCTGCATCGGCATTTGAACGAGTATGAGAAAGTTAAAATTATTGGCGATATTGTGCAAGCAATTGGCGAATGTGAAAATAGCGGTGAGGATTTTGTGGCTTTTACTGATATTCTTTACAAGCATTTGGCACCAGATACAACAACTGTTAGAGCAACGACAGTGGCACGAGTTCAACAACCAATTGACGATCTTTATGCTGAACCTGGACTTCCTCAGAGCACACAAAAGCCAACAAAAAATGGAGCTGATCATATTTATGCGGAACCAACAACGCTCATGCAACAACAGACAATGATACCACTGTTGCTAGCAAATCAATATTCCAGTCCATTAGACAACAGTACACTCATCAACAACAATAATGTTTATTCAGAGCCAATCGTTCACGATGTCGGAGCAGGTGAATAGTTAATTGACACTGATAAAGATTTTTTGATTTCATATTATTTCATTTTCATCTATTCAAGGATCATCATTCAAGCCAAAAGTGGCAACACCATATGCCATTAGTCAAACCATTGATCTACCATCAACATCGAAAAACCTTCCAGACATACTCAAACGAATGGAAGCCGGACCATCAAATGAACTTAATCGAATAACAAGATCGCCAACATCAAATCGCGAAATACCTGAATACACAGTGCCATCAACGTCACATAAAGCACCTACGCGTATAACACAAGACAACATTGAGGATTGGAGTGATGAATCGATGGAAAATTCGACAAGCTCAAATCATTCAGGTGGATCAAATGCCACAGTCACAATCGATGAACTCATTCAGTATACTGACAAATGAAAGACAAACAAGGAATAATTTATGCTATCTACATGATTTAATTGCGATGCTAAAAGCGTCAAAAAAAAACAGTCAACTTCCGGCTTCCGAGTGCCCTTTTTTTTCTAAAATTGACTTTTTTCTTATACTTTTATAAAAAAAAAATTAAAACCAAAAAGACTGTAAACAAAGCTCAATCTATGAATTGGTTCATTAATGTGCTTAAGCGCGTGATTTATAGCGAATTCCATCAAACCTCAAGAATTACAGCGACGGCAGCTGTAAGTGATCATTAGGAGGCGTGCGGTACGGAAAATAACACAATTTTTCGAAATACACAAAAGAACCATTTTTATAAATATCAATCATATGTTGGGAAATGAAGCTGGGGGAGAGAGAGTGAGAGAGACGGAAAAATTGTAAACAGAACTTCATTCGAAACCTTTTCAATTAATGAAATTAAAGATTCACTTTTTGAAAGTCTTACAAATGTTCGTTAGCACTCCGTAATCACGTGTCAGAGTCATCACTGTCCAGCATTGAACTAATTATATATACAAAAATCACTTCTCATGTTTCCCACCCACATCTGCAATTTACTTCTTCTTTTTTCTAAATGAGGGCAATTGACATAAATATTGCGCGATTTTATAATTGTTTTATAAATAAATCGATTCATTCTTTGTGCTTCCACATAATGATGTCCTCATACGATTGAATGACTCACGATGTAACTCACGATTGCTTTAATGCACATCAGCAAAAACAAACAGAAAATTAAAATTGTAATAAATAGAAATACCATTTTTAAGCTTTAAGTAATAAAAAAAAAAATATTACACAAAAAATAAACTAAGTATTTGCTTTGTACGATCATCGTTAGTTTTCAGCAAAGTGTTTCTCTTGATGCCCAGCTAGACACTCCAAACCAGGGGCAATTTAAAGTTTGTCAATGTATGCGATTTACAATACAAACAACCAAAAACAATTTCCCCGAAGAACATTAAAATAATCTTATCGCGTTTGTTTACTTTACACAAAAAAAAAACGCCGCAAATGATTTCGTCATCAGTTTTATTTTCATTCACCCGCACTGTTTCACGTTCGAGATTGCGGGTCGATTTTCTCACTTTTACAATTTTTTTTCGTATATTTTTTTTGTGTAGTTACTCGACCATTATTTGACTGTGTGCCAGAAGCGATATTCCGATAAGCGTATTTATTTGAACCATTAGTCAGTTTGTGTCGGAACTGGCTCGTGAATGGGTTTGCAGGAGAAAAATACATTTTTGTGCTGAGTCGAAAAGAATAAAAAAATTTTCATTTCATTTGAAATGATGCACAAATTCAAATTCACAATGACTGCAAATTGTGCAATTGTAATTTGTTTACTATTATCATCAGCTGCTTGGTGTCAGTTCATGGATGAAGATTACGCAAATGTCAATTGCGATTTTAAATGGGGTGGAAACGTGTGCGATTGTGAAAATTCAAAATATGTAAATACATGCTCAAAGACTTTGCGGCTTCAGAAAAATTTATAGCAGAAAAAAAAAAATATTTTTCTCTCGTTATTTTTAGCTCATGCGTTTGCCGAAGCTGCACGGAAACATACGTCAAATTGATGTGCGAAATTGTGAGAATCTTTATGTACCAGCTGATTCATTGAGCGACTTACATCAACTGAATGGACTCAAATTTGAGAATATTCGTGAATTGGACCTTCGGGAATATTCGTTTAACTCAACACGGTCAAGTCCATCGATGAGGATTGAGTTTGTTAATTGTAAAATTCCTCATTTGCCATCACATTTTTTCAAGGGCAACCTCGAAGAGCTTCTAATAAGTGATAGCAACATAACAAAAATTAGTTTATTTGCTCTCACGGGACTTTTCAGTGACATTGGCAATGTAAAAATCATCAACACAACTATTACGCAAATTGAATCACAGGCCTTCAAAAAACTGACCATACGCACGCTTGAAATCGTCGACACGATATTTGAACAAAATTCTGTGTCGAGAACATTTTACGATTGCCATATTGAGAACATCATCATTGAGGGATCTTATTTCACATTACTGAATCCAAGCACATTTGATGTGAAGCAAGTGAAACATCTTAGAATTTTGAATACAACATTTGGCGTGATTGATGGTGAGGCATTCATTATGGATGTCGCTGATAGGGCCAGTTTCAATAATAACACAATCAACATGTTGCATCATGGCGCTTTCAAAGGTTAGCATCAAGAATAAGATTTAACAACTTCAGTTTCCTCAAATTTGTAAATTTCAGGTATAACAATGAACAACAATGTTCCACGCACTAGAACTGCTGATGTTTATTTTGAATTCAACGATAATCGCGTTGACTTTATTAATCCTGAAGGCGACGTAACATTTTGTCCCGACATGAAGATTCTCGTAAATAAACTTTATTTGAGAGATCCACGAAGTTGTGAAACAGTCGGCAGATTTTATGATAAGAAATTCTTTAGCGATAATTCGAATACGATCTTTATGAGAACTGAGGAGAAAGATCAAGAGTTTAATACTATTTCTTATCTAAATGATCGTTGCAGGACGGACAGTAATTGGTTTATGATTTTTCTAATCGTCCTTGCTGTTATTGTGTTCTTATCAATTCTTATTCCTGCCATTTTTTGTTATTTGAGACGTGGCAAAAAGTTAGATATAGTCATGCCCGAGCCACGTACATACAGACAAACCCAAATCGTTATGCAGGTAGAGACGCATGGTCTCATTAAAACAGACTTTTAGAGAAAAGGATCCTGGATTCATTAGCAATAGAGATTTACAAAGTACACATTGTGATAAGATTTAAGTATTTTTCGCCTCAACAAACAATTGCCAAATAAAACATTAATTAATGTTCAAAAGAAACTCACTCGATTGCGATATCATACTCCAAAATGTTGTTAATGGTTAACGATCCATCTTGAATTGATAATCCCTTCGATAGCAGTACCGAATGTTTCTTCAAAGTATTTTCAGTCGCCCAGAAATCGTCGGATTTTTCATCTAAGAAATTTTTTTTTGTGAAATTGTTAATAAAAATTACACTTATAACTCACCTGAAAATACTAAGTCCTTTCGCATCAAATTAGCGCTACACATTCCACCTAGGTAAGTAAACTCCGATTCGAGATTGATAAGAGAGTTATTGAATGTCTTTGTAACGTCAATATTTTCATATCCAATCAATGTGCATTTGAAGCCATAGCGATTTAGTTTATGGTCAGCGAGATAATTTGATGCCGTTTCCAGCGACAACATTATTTCATTTCCAGGCACAATAATTGCGTTCGTCGACCAACCATTTTCAGTATTGAATTTTTTGATCATAATTTGCTGTTCACTTGAAGTGTCCTTATCGTTTGATGTAATATTCTTTTGAACTTTTACTCTTCCTCTTTCATCATGTCTGGTTCGCATAACATGCATGTGAGCGGGAATAAGAATCTTCAAGCAATCTTCTGGTTGCGCTGTGCCACATTGTGGATCAAATTCAAGCGACATCCATTTGACGGACGATGGAAATTCGACTTTATAAGAGTAGATTGATGTTCCCTTGTAAGGATGATCACTTTCTAAGATTGCATAGTAGTTGCTGGTTGTGCACAATTCATAATTTTGCAATGTTGCTTTATCGCTAGTATTGTGAGCAGGTGATGAAGAATTTTTATTACAAATTTGATTCCACGATGACACGTGCGGCAAAATTGTTTTCACCAAATTTAAAATTTCAACCGAAACTTTTGGATCGCTACAAATCAATCGACTGATATGAGCAACCGTTAATGGTAGCAATGTGTGGAATAGGCTCGACTCCTGAGTTGTAAACATTTCATTCATCCTTTCACGATCACCGATACTTTCTTCACTTTCACTTTTCATCAGCTGATTCACTGTAAATGATTTCTTCGTATTTCCATTGATATGTGAATCATTAAAGTCATTTCTATTGATAACCTTTTTAGAACTTCCGCCTTCATCGCATATAAAATCACTTGCAGTTATTTCTTTTGCCGCATCAACTTCAACAAATTCCATCGAATTCCTATCAAACTTTTTATCCAATTTAAGTGTTTCAATGATGCCGCGTGAGAACGTTTCAATGCGTTTTGTGATGTCCTTTGTTGTGATATTTATATTACTTTCCTTACTTGTCGATGATGTTGAACTGTAATAAGGTGCTGGACTCGAGAAAGTGCTTGTTTTAATAGCCGGCGCTGATGTTGTCACTTGAGCTGGTATCATCCATGAAACATCAAAATGCTCTTCGATGGGTGTAATATTGTGCTCAGAATCAAATGCTTGCGTGGTGTTGGATGAATTTGTTGAACTCTTATCACTAGATGATGAAAGTGAATATAAAAATGCATTTCTTGCCATTATCAAAAGTTCACGACTTCGATGGATGATATCTGATGCAAATTCTAACGCAATGTCACGAGCAAATATTTCTTTGTTGTTCTTCATTTTACTACTTTGATAGCTCAGGGGAACACTGTAATATAGCAAACACGGAATCTGTCCGCGTGCTGGTGTCGTGCCATTGAAACTCAAATCGCATGGATAAAATCTGAAAATGGTTCCACATGGACCTCTGACTGATGGATAACCATGATCACCAGAAGATGTTCTTGCGCCTTGTGAGCAGAATCTTATTGCATAGCACACATTGTCACGCAATGGAACTGGTCTTTCAAATTTCAGTTGTACCATATTCCGATGAACATTCTCTTGATCAAATGTTCCGTAAGATGTTTCAACTGTCTCCCATTTATGTTGCATTTGACTTTTTGAATCGAGTGTGTCGTGAAGCAATTCAAGCTGATATTCATAACTTCCTGATCCGTAATAAACACAACATCCTGCTAGAACAATTCCAGAACGATCAACGGTAAAGCAAATTGCATCTGAAGCAAAATGTCCAGTGTTCCATGTTTTGCTGTAATCGCATTTCTTGAATCGAATGCCAGTTGATTGCAGAGCATATGGTGAGATGACAGTTGTGTCAGTCTAAAACGAAAAGTTAAAGATTAATAAATTAACTAATTCACTTTGAAATATTTATCAACTCACATCAGCTGTGCAGCTTTGATAAACAATTTCAGCGAGAATTTTTGACAGCAAGAAGCAACAATTCGATATTAAATTGTAGTTGCTGGTTTTGCGCAAATATTCATTGGCGAAATAATCCAATTTTGCATTGCTGTAAATATTTTCGATCTTCATTTTAATCGGTCGCGAAATGATATCCAACAGTCGTGTCAGGATTTCTTTAAACGTCCACGTACTATAAGCAGGATTTGATTTTTCTTTCTGCATTCGATACATCATTTGCTCTACCAGAATCGGGTAATGATAGCTGTCAGAGCTTTGGAGAATGGGAAAACCGGAATTGTCGCTTGGACTTGTTATTGATTTCTGTTCAATGTACGGTGACATGATGGAAAATGTTGATTTCAAATTCACAGTTGGATCACAAAGTCCAGCAAGAACGCCGCTCAGAAGACGCGAATGTAAAACACCTTTATCCATTTGTGACAGTAAATCACACAAACAATCCCATTTCAAATACGATGTTGGATAGAATGCATTGAAGCAGCTCACAAAAGTATTGTTACATTCGTCCATGATGTTTAAGATCATCGATGATGCTAAAAATTTCGAAATTAATAATTAAAATTGTGTGTTAGCTAAAGGCTCAAAACTTACTTTTGGTGCCACAAATATTTGTTAGGTCATCGCACAGGATCTGAATCAACAGAGCCCGAACATTTCCGATACTTTCGGCTAATTGAATTTTCTCAACATTTATTTTCCTGGACGTGTGTTGTGATCCAGCTTCTGATGCTATAGAAACTGATGAAACCGGAAGTTGACTTGGTTTAGGTATTTCTGCTTGTTGATGATAAGATTTACTTGTTGCTGATTTTTCATTTTCATTGAACTTGAAGGATTCCGACGGATAAATCTCGTTGATATATTTCTTAAGAAGTCGCAGGCATACTTGACATGTGTAGACATAACGATTCAGCAGCAACTCATCATTTGATGAAATTTTCTCAACCATTTCATTGATTTTCACTTTAAATTGACTCCATGACCAGCTCAACAATTTAACAAGATTCTCAAAGCTTTCCAGTGAAATTGTATTGATAAAGTTTTTACTAATCTTGCAAATAACTTCGTTGCGACTAGAGCCATCCGAAATCTTCCTGTCATGTGAAACAACGCGATAAAATATTGATGGTAATTGTCCCGAATTGATGTCAGTTCCATTGTTTGATTTCTTTGATGATTTAAATGTAAACACAACTTGATCTTCACCGACAACAATATTTTGACCACTCGAACCACAATCAGATGATGGACCGGACACTTTAACCCACAATAAATACCATTTTCCAGCAACAATATTGACGGGCTTCTGAAAGCTTATATTATGAATTGTCCTTGCAGGACAATAATAAGGAATATCATCGATCTCAAGAATTGCTGTTCCATCCTTTTCATATCCACCGCCATCAGGACCAAGATCAAAGATTTTAATTTTGCAGGTATATTCACCACGTCCACCATACATTCCAATGCCGTCCATTAGAATATCCGTATCGCACATGACTCTAATGGCTTCAACACTATGTCCAAAATATCCCCATCCGCCACCAAATGCTTCAAAGCGACACACTTTGCGTGTTTCTTTGCTGTCTTTTGCTAATTCAATTGATGCAATTTTGGAACTTTTTCCTTTTGCATCTGGTTCAAAACACGAGTCAAGAAAATTTTGAGCGTAAGCCAATGTATCCAAACATGCCAAAACATTTAAGCACGCATGTACTCTTGTCACATTCACGATATTCTTATTTGGCAATGTCACATCCGATTTAAAAATTGCACTTGCATGTCCCATCGCCTTGCTGGCCAATATATTGAAGCACATAATTTTCTTATTGATAACATCAAAGCACCAAAGAACGTCGTATAGTGGATCAATTGTGAAAATTGTATTGCTGATTGCAGTGATTGATGATGATGGCGACGATGAGGCAGACGATGAAAACTGATTAAATTCATTGGATTCTTTCAAAACTCGCTCGGCACCAGATGATGAGGATGTACCAATTAAATCACTATCTTCATAGCTTCCATCGTAATAATAGTTATTAAACTGATACTGATTATTGATGTGAGTTTTACATTTTCCATCTTGTTTATTTATGGTAATGCAACCTGGCACGCCTTCGTTGTTGGATATAAAAATGATGGTATTCTTGTTGGCAGCCACACTGATTTTTGTTAAAGAATTTGCATTCACAAGTGATTCATCAATTTTAATGAACGTTTGATCGCCGCTGGCAGAGATCCAACAGGCTTTCTTGCGGAAATTGGGACCGATTCCCGTAATTGGCGCTGGAATGCAGTTCCACAAAAACCGTTGGCGCTGTGCCAAAATGTTACTGGCATTTTCAGATGTTTGGAAGTCATTAAGGTTTGAAAATGGATCATTCTTATTGCTAACTGTTGGTACTTGCGGAATAGGCTGTATTGGCACATTACAATCGGTTGGAAGTCTGCCTAATTGACCTTTCTGATAGTTGCCAAATGTATAAACAATTCCCTTTGAGGACAAAATGACTGTGTGATTACTGCCCGCTGCTACTTGACTAGCAATTGCCATTCCAGGAATTTTCACCTGTACAGGTGATGCAATGGGTTGTAAATCTCCAGTACCAAGTTGACCATATTGATTACTTCCAAAAGTAAAAACTTCACCAGCTGATGTTAACACAACTGTGTGATGCAACCCGCAGGATATTTGAACAATGGGATTAGTCGATGGAATGGAAACTTTGGAAGGAGCTAATGGCGCAACTCGCTCCGATTCATTTGGATAGCTAAATTCATCGATGTTGATTTTTACCTCCTTTTTCATACGCTTCTGCTTATCAGGCGAGCCAGGATGATGATCTAACAATAAAAGGAAAAAATAATGAAATCGTATAAACTTCTACCTAATCATTTTTAAATTACCGTTATTGATGTCGTTTTCCTGTTTAGAAATGCAAGATGTACAAGCGCCACATTTGATGCATCCTGAATTTCCATGTCCACAGAAGCAATTTGATCCTGGAATTCGACTTTTCATAGCAATTTTCGTTGCGGCAGCACACATTTTATTATATCCAGTGCATTCGTAGCAGATCTTGCAAATTTTGCACTGCTCTTCAGCAATTTCATGATCGTCGATATCACAAAGATACGCCTGCAATTTAGCTTTTTCAGCTTTAAGCGCAAAATATTCATCGCTCATCGCCTTATCTTTGCTCGTAAAGCTACGTCCACATTGTCCTTTGTTGTTAACTCCGAACGAGAATATTTGCCCTTTTGAATTTAATGCCACACCGTGAGCTTTCCCTAAAGCAACCTTAATAATATGCTGATCCTGAAGTTGCGAAATTATTCCATGAGAATCGCAAAAGCTTGTATCCTTTCCAAACATAATGAGTTTTCCAGTCTTGGTAACAAAAGCTGAGGTTCCATTGTTCGAAGACACATGAATTATATAATGATTGTCCAGCCTCGAGATTCGTTTTGGTTTTGTCGGTTTAAGAAGTCTGCGCTTGGAGATTTCACCATCTTCACCACGTCTGACTGTGCCAGCAAAAAACACCGAGCCATCATCACTCAAAAGCAGAGTGTGAAGTCCATCGTGCCCAAGAGATGCCTGAATTATCTTTGATACTTTTGAGATAGTCAGTTCATTTAATTTTAGCGATGGACTCTTGATTAGTGATTTTAAACCTAAGCTTGCACCTTTTCCATAGTAATAAACTTTGTTGTTAGACGTCATTACTAAGCCAAATTCTTTTCCTGATACAATCCCACAAATCTCAGAATCATCAGGCAAAGCTGGCACAAAGCAATTGAAGGACGTTTGAATCTTCTGTAATTGTGCATTATTTAAAATTTCCTCCTCAAATGGCGTATAACCGAATGTTCTGAAGCTTCTTTTAGCAAGGTTCAGAGTCAAATCAAATGAAAAATCGTTGTTCGATATAATTTCCTTAATAACAAAATTATCATCCTTCACAGCACTGATTGCGTTTATAGTTTCACCGTCTGAATAGAGCGTGTAATTAATCGATTCTTTCTTGAAAGATTTTGCAGACACTTGGAGTGGACTTTGAAATGTTAAGCCATCACGATCGATAGCAACAAAGTTGTCTGCATTTCGTTTCGATATTTTCTTGTAGTACAACTTGTCTCGACAGTAACCGATCCATCCACGTTTGTCTTTTGTGAAATCCTTGTTAATTTTGTAGATTAATCCTTTTGTTGTTCCATTATAGCCCGATCCAACTTTATAAAGGCTTTTGCCAAGAAGAATGTAAAGAAATTTTCCATCAGACGCCAACGATGATGATGTGTAGGAATCAGCAGCGATGTTCTTGATATAAAATTCATCAATTAAACTGTTTTGTGGTATTCCAAATTCGAAGAACGTTGGCTTTTCGGGTTTGCCTAAAGCTGCGCATTCAACACTTTTCTGAAGCTTGATAAGAATCTCGGGAAGCTTGATTGATTGACTCAAAATAGAATTGGTTGACATGAGAATTGATGTAATTGCTTTAATAATTTTTCCGGTATCGCCGCGTGCAATGCATAACGCCAATAAAACTGAACAACTTATTGCGCTCCAATTTTTTCTATCGTCATTTGAATCTGACGCCTTCTGAGGACTGGCGCCATTCCAAGTTGCCATATCAAGAAGTAAATCATAAAGAGATTGGAACAAAGAATCTGGTTCTGATTTAAAAGATTCGGGATCATGACCTAGAAAAATAATGAATATAATAATCATATGATTAAGATAAACCCGAAGAAAAAATACCTTGAAAAATATCAAATAAAGATGATAAAGCTTTGGAACATATTGCAGGATACTGATGCTTTGTCTCGGCAATGATGTCAAATAAAGTTTGTATTCCAGCAGAAACAATCTAAGAAAGATAACATAAAGTGGGTCACATGGATACTCAGAACCAGTGAATTCGATTCAATACTTACAAATGGAACAATAATTTTGTTTTCAGTTTTTAATAGCGCATCGATACTTTTGCAATCATTTCCATCATCTTCACTTCGACTGCGCGATTGATTTTCAATTGATTTCAGTTTATTTTCCAGTTTATAGAGCGTGTTATATTTTGTTTCATGCTCCAGCACCAATGAGCGAATTGCTGAGAAAGCCGCAAATTTTGAAGCATTGGATGATATTTCAAAGGCAATCGGCGATAGAATTTGTTCATCATGGCAATCGGAACCCTGAAGAAAAATAAATAATCGCAGGATTAACATAATTCCAGAGATTTTCTAACTCCCCCATGCGTAAAGTATGCAACGTGCACTGTATGAATCGATACATACGCAACCTCCCACCCTTACATTCCAAAAATCACATGGCACACAAAACAAACTCAACCCACGTCGTCGACGCAAAACGTGTTCTTTCCTCCCATGCACAACCCACTTTTATCGATCCGTCCACCATCAAAATTTTCAACTCACTTTACTTCCTTTGTCCTTAAGTTTTTCCTTGTTTTTCTTCCTGAAAAATGCATTCGAATTTAACGGGATGTAGTTAATTATCTTAACTAAAGTAATAACTAGCGATTTACTTACGAATTATCATAGCTATGAATGAACATCGAGTAGAAATCTGCATAAAGATCCTCGTTGAGCATTTTTACGATGGATTATGTGAAAATTTTCAAATTTTCACTTTAAATTCACGAAAAACGATGTGAGTTTGATTGAATTCATTTAATTAAACTACAACGGTCATAATAAACCACTTTTGAGAATTAATTTATGAGAAATTAACGCATTTAACTGAAAATTTTTTGACAATTTTCACTACGAAGTTTTCCGTTTTTCGTCCTTTTTCACTCTTACAGGGTTGAACTTCGGGATTCAAATTTTTTTACGACACATTAAAAATAAAATTTAAATGTAAAAGTTCCGGCATAATGTAGAAGAAATTCTTATAATGTTCTTATATGTTCTTTATGAGATTTTGTATTTTGTGAAAAATTGATTTTAAATCCTTTTATCCTTAATCACATCTGAAGGAAAATAGAACACCACAAATGTTTTTTGAACTATTCGATGTTAATAATGATGTGCCTTGCATTAATAAAGTTTTCATATTTTTGAAACGATTCCTAATAACATAATTTGTGATCTTAATTAAAATGGAATTTGAATGTGACTTTAATTTATGAATGGTTTGAAAAATTTACTTTTGCGACAATTTTTAATAAATCGTTGTTTGTTTCTACTGCCGCGGATCAATATCAGCTGATTAATGTTTAGTAAACAAAAATCATATGTTTATATTTCATTTCTTTGCAAATAAAGTAGATAAACAATTATTTTGCAAATAATAAAAAAGTCTAACATAAACAAAACATTCATTAAATTGATGAATTGAGCAGACGACACGACAACTAACTAACGAAGTAGTTCGAAAATTTTGCCAACTCGATTACAGTAAGTGCATATCGCTTCGTATGGACATTTTCTGTTAACAATATTGATAACGAAGACATTTATTTATTTTTTACAGCTGTACAAAGTGCAAAAATGCTTGCACGAAACTTGAAAAGAATCAAATTAATTACATTTGATTGCACAAACACATTGTTTTATTTCAAATGCCCACCAGAAGAGCAATATCTTAAGACAGCACATGAAATGGGCATTGATAGAAAGCAATTTGATGCAACTCAAATGACAATGAATTTTCGTAAACATTTCAAAGACTTGCATGATAAATACCCAAATTTTGCTCGTAATTCAATTGGACTGGATTATTTGGATTGGTGGAAGATGCTTGTGAGAAATGTCCTGTATGATTCATCTACATGCCAATTGGATCACCAGAAGATTGATCAAGTAGCAATGAAGCTTATTAGCCAATACAAAACTAAAGAATGTTGGGGAAAATTTGAAAAGTCAAATGAATTAATCGAATCAATTAAATCGATTGGAGTTTTAGTTGGAATAATTTCGAACTTCGATATCCGTTTGCATGATCTCCTTAAGGACATGGAACTTCCGAAAATTGATTTTGTCGTAACGTCATATGAAGCGGATGCCGAAAAACCAGATCCAAAGATTTTCCAATATGCCTTAAGCCTGGCAAACAAATTGTGCAATAACGAAATTAGACCAAATCAATGTCTTCATATTGGCAATGAATTGATAAAGGACTATGAAGGTGCTAGAAATTCTGGATGGAAAGCAGTTTTAATAAATTCAGATACAGGAATTCACGAGCAACATTTTGTGGATGTGGAACATTTCTTGCATGAGCTCACGACAAAAGAAATTGAACTATAAGGTTCTTTCTGTTGAATCAAAAACTGTTAAGTAGCCTAGAATTTTTAATTGATTTATTATGTAAAATAAATCAAAAAAACTTAACCTCGATAAAATAAACTTAGAACGGAAAAAGGCCTTGCATAGCTTCTTGAAGCGCTCTCAGGCACACAAATTTACTCTGAAATCCTCCTGCACGTTCAACTGGTCCCTCTGCCCGGACGTTTCTTGTATATTTCTTAGCTTCCAACTCTTCGAGCGGTGGCACATGAGGTCCATTAAGTTCCACGACAGGTTCTTCATACAAAAAGAGTGGTCCTTCCTCAAGTTTCGGAATTGGTAGATACTGTTGCTGCAGGCTGGATGAGAATTTGATTCCCGTCGAGAATTTCGCGAGTTTTGGCGGCGGTGGTGCGAGTTCTTGTTCTTTCTTTTCTTCTTCTACTTTTTCAACATACGTCTGAACAATGGAGGCAGCATCACCCGAGCTGAACATCAGCTCATCAATCAGGGCTTCTTTATCAGCGGTTTTCCTTTTTTTCGACTGTTCTTCAATCATTTGAAGTTCTTTTTTGCGCATCTCAGTCATTTCTTTTTCTTGCTCCAACAACATTTCAATCTCGAACTCTTCCTTGCCCATTCGTTGCTTGTTTTTAATAATCAAATCACGATTTTCCTTCTTGTACTGCTCGATCCGTTTATTTGTTTCTAATATATCAATGTTATTGCACAATTTATAGATGAGATCCTCAATTTCCTCTAGATAGTTGTTAAACTCATCGACTGATGCGAAGTCTTCTTCCTAAAACAATGTTTATCAATTCTAAGAACATTGCGAGCCTCATGAAACAAACCTTTTTATTAAAGTCTTTCAGGATGCGCTTTCTAATGTCTAATTCTTTCTCAACCATCGGATCGAATAGCTGAACTCTGTAGTTGTTTCTTCTTAATGGTATGTTGCATTCTGGGCATGAATTAGAACCTAAAACAACATCAGATCATGAAGGCAAATACTTAAACCGCTACATGGCGATGAATTTACCTTTAACAAATAATAATTCAACGCAGTTTTCACATAAGGTATGACCACAGACATTAACCATCAACTTTAGCGAGGGGTTGCGATATTTTGTGGTCTTACAACGAGGACATCCATCTTCTTCCATGTTTATTTTGACGGTTTTTAAATATTTAGTTTACGCGTGTTGTTATTTTCATGTATTTTCAAATGAACCCTTTATTACAATCAGGCTGAACTAGTTTCTGTCTTCTGAGCAAATCCAGTTTGTTTTTCTTTCTTTAATTTCCGTGTAATTAAGCTATGATTGAATTGTTAAAGATTGTGAGACAGATTTAAAACAAAGTTTTTTATGAACTTGAATGCGCTGTTAATTTGAAGAGACAATATTTGATGAAAGTAACAAATCAATTTTCTTGATTTCGCGCCTTCTAGATTTTTCCATTCGAAGGGTCACGCACACGAATAAAGAAAAATATTCGCATTTTTCAACCCTGACTAAATTTCATAGGCGTACAATTATCTTGCTATTTTGTAGCAAATAAGGACAAATAAGCGTCTTAAAAGTGTTGCAATTACTGCATAAGGATACAATAAGTTGAAGTAAACAATTACAAACTGTGGGAGAGGTGCATCAGAGCTCAAAAAGTGAAAAAATATTTCGCTCCTTTCGAATCGCGGCACTGTTTTCCAGGGACGCCGCCATCTTTAAAAATCTACTTTGGTGTGCACGACGGACATTAGATTCACTTTGTTGTCATTTGTTTTGAGAGAAACCAGCTGAACCGGCTTTTTTGAATTTACAACATCAACAATGAGTGACTATACGCACGATTCACTTGGCATGAAACTGGAGATGGGCGGTGATCTATTACGAAGACAGTTTGATCCGACTGCTCATGATTTAGACGCCAACTTCCGACTTACACGTTTTGCTGATCTGAAGGGACGCGGCTGCAAAGTGCCGCAGGATGTTCTTAACAAGCTTGTGGGATCACTGCAACAAGATTACACCTCGCACGATGATCAGTTTATGCACATGGCCATTCCACGTATTGGTATCGGTCTTGATTGCTCTGTTACTCCATTACGACATGGAGGATTATGTTTAGTCCAAACAACTGATTTCTTCTATCCAATTGTTGATGATCCTTATATGATGGGCAAAATTGCGTGCGCCAACGTCTTGAGTGATCTTTATGCCATGGGCGTCATCGAGTGCGATAACATGTTGATGTTGCTGGCCGTAAGCACTAAAATGACTGAAAAAGAACGTGATGTTGTTATTCCACTAATAATGCGCGGATTTAAGGTGAGACTATATTTATATGAAACCCTTAAAGTATTTAATTGTAAAATAACTGAATTCTGTTTTAAAGGATTCTGCGCTGGAAGCGGGTACATCAGTTACGGGTGGCCAGAGCGTTGTCAATCCCTGGTGTACAATTGGAGGAGTTGCATCAACCATCTGCAATCCGAATGATTATATCGTTCCAGATAATGCGGTAGTTGGTGATGTGCTGGTGCTGACAAAGCCATTGGGTACGCAAGTTGCTGTTAATGCTCATCAATGGTTAGAACAACCAGAACGTTGGAATCGAATTAAATTGGTTGTTTCCGAAGAAGATGTTCGTAAAGCATATCATCGTGCTATGGATTCGATGGCTCGATTGAACCGTACAGCATCACGATTGATGCACAAATTCAATGCTCACGGTTCAACAGATATCACTGGTTTTGGATTGTTGGGACACGCTCAAACGCTAGCATCACATCAAAAGAATGAAGTCTCATTTGTCATCCATAATTTGCCAGTTATCGCTAAGATGGCTGCTGTTGCAAAGGCCTGTGGTAATATGTTCCAGTTGTTGCAAGGACATTCAGCTGAAACGTCTGGCGGTTTATTAATTTGTCTGCCACGTGAACAAGCTGCTGCTTATTGTAAGGACATTGAGAAACAAGAAGGATATCAAGCATGGATTATAGGTATCGTTGAGAAGGGCAATCGCACAGCTCGCATCATCGACAAACCGCGTGTCATCGAAGTTCCCGCTAAGGAATAGAGTAAATAACTTATGCCGTTTTAATTCCTTTCCTCCTAAATACTAAAATTTTCCTTCTTATGATTATCATATTTTCAAATAATTAAGAAAATTTACCTACTCCAACCCCGAAATGATCGTTCAATGGATGAAAGAATACCACATCTATAAAAGACCAACAACAATCACTATCGATAACTGTATAAATAGGAAAAGATGATGCTCGCACATTCTTTATCTTTTTGAAAATTATTTTCTCTTGTCAGATACTTTAATTAACATCCGAATGAATTATGGTTAGAACTTTAAGTGACTTTTTTTTCTGTATTTAATAAAATGTATGATTTTCATCTCTTCACCAACCACTGTCATCTATAACAGAAAACTTAGTGTAGAAGAATGTTGATATCCGTTCCCACAAGCTTATGCAATTTACATTTAAAAAAAAAACATTGATTGGATGGAAAATTGAAGATTTATTTTGTAAAACACTTTCAAAATGAAATAAAAAACAAAAATTCTTTGAATAAAGCGATGTTTATCGATAACATAATTTGACTCAAAAGTTTCTTGTACTTTTTGTTCATTGTCGCCATACATCTGTCAAATTTATTTTTACTACAACACGACAGTAAAACCAAAATTGTATGAAATAAAATAATATAATGGAAGTAACAAAAATGTTTTACAACCAATTAGCAAATGTTCATAAAAATGTTTTAGAAAAATTTCAGGGCATTCAGAGAATAAGTATTTTTCAGTACATTTAGCTGTAGATGCCAACTCAGAATGAATATTGATGCTACGATAGTTTTGATTTTTAGTATTATCACTGTCTCGGTAATTTCACAGGACAATGCAACAAGGGATAAAGATCTTGATATAACCACAAGAAGTTTCCATTTAAAGAAACGCAACATCACAACCGAAGAGCAGCAAAAGTTTGCTGATTGGAAGGCAAGTCGTAATTATAAATCACCATTTTATATCGAAAGCTGTCGATCTTTGCTATAATTTTCTTATGATTTCTTATAATTTTTAATAGAAAGCTAATCATAAGAACTACGCAAGCAAACGAGACGAGCAAAAAGCCAGAAATCTTTTTACTAAAAACTCCCGGAAAATTGATGAGCACAACAAAGATGTTAAGAATACTTATAAAAGAAAGCTTATGGCCGATGCAGATAAACCATTTGATGAACAAAAGAAATATAAATTTGGACTAAAGAAGCCTCTAAATAACCGCCGAAAACTTACATCTATGAATTCCCATAATATAAAACAATCTGCGGAAATTCCTGATGCAATTGACTTCAGAAAATCTTTCGGGCCAATTAAGGACCAAAGTGACTGCGGAGCATGTTGGGCTTTTTCAGTTACAAGCGTTCTTGAATTTTGGAATATACAAAATGGAGGCAACAGAACTAATATTTTTTCGGAGCAAGAGCTTATTGATTGTAATGGTATTGATATGGGTTGTGGACAAGGCGGATGGCCATCATTTGCTTATGCATATGTCAAGGAAAATGGAATTTCATCGGGGAATCAATATAGATTTTTAGGTTATGGACAGCTGGAATGTAATAGGAACAAATTTCCAGTAGTGTACAATATGACCGCAACCGAATATTGTGAAGTTGAATTAAAGGGCGACGAAGAGTTATTGCGACACATCGTTGCAAAATATGGACCAGTTATTGTGGTGTTTCATGCGACAGAATCCTTTGCTAGCTATCAGGGTGGAATATTTTATGAACCTTTTTGTCCACAACATGATGAAAATCATGCTATCGTTATTGTCGGCTATGGAACTGATATCAACGAGCAACTTGACTTTTGGATTATTAGAAACAGTTGGGTAAGCTTTCTTTAATAAACTGCATCATGAAATATAAATGAATTCTATTTTTTAAACTTAATTTCAAGGGATATGATTTTGGTGTCAAAGGCTATGGAAGATTTGCACGGAATCTTAACAATACTTGTGGAATTGCAACGACAGCAATGTTTCCATGTAATGATAGAAATAATGTTTAAAAAGAGAAAAAAAAAACATTTTAAGAAAATTGTTAAATAAATTTTAATCAGTTTTTAAAGAATGAAAATTTGAAAAGAAATGTTATTTTAGGAGATCTATGAAGGAAGCTCCAGGTGATGCAGCGGGGCAATGAAATTTGCTGTGCCTGCGTAAGTAGGATCAAAGCATAAGCAGAATTCAGAAATATTAAAAAAAAAAAAAACAACAACTGTTGATTAGACTAAGAGAGCTTATTTTTCATAAGGAAATCGTAACTCTCTTTGACTTCTTGAAATTTTCGATTTAGTTTCTTCTTGTCAATTCGAGTAGCAGTTGGATTCTTGTCGCTGTGGTACTTCAGTGACAGTTTCTTGAACGACTTCTTAATTTCATCTGTACTGGCATGCAAAGGAACACTCAAAACTTGATGTGGATTTTGTTTTGGACAGTTCTTTACTTGACTTTTGGCTTCAATGAGCAAATGTTGAATAATTTTAGACTCTTCGATTTTGAGGGACTCTTCACAATCAATGACACAATCTTCATACTCATTCAACTTGAAATGAGTTTGTGCTCTTTTTGCTAGAGCTTTTGCATGCGCCTCGTTAATCTTGAGAGTTTCTGTCAAGTCTTCGTAGGCTGCAGAGTAATGCTTGAGCTCATAATTTGCTGAACCACGAAAATAGAGCATTTGCGAATTAACCATTTTGTTTGTGGGGTCAACAATCAGTGCTTTAGTGTAAGCTTCTTTTGCTGCTAAGAAGCGTTTTTCCTTTAAATTTTCCATTCCTAAGAATATTTCAGCGCATAGTTATATAAAGTCAAATTATTGCTTGCTTAATTTTTTAAACTTACCACTTGCGCAATATTTGTCCAAAACCTTTGCAATTTCTCGATAATTGTTTGCTTTAACATGAGATGGATAAAGCTTTAAAGCCTTGTCAAATGACTGAATGCTCTTGAATAAATTTCCTTCGTATAAAAATTTCAATCCCAAAACATATAGCATATCGCCACGACGCCATTTTCTTGCCAAAGCTAAATTTACCATTTTTTCAGCTTCTTCATAGCGTCCAATCATAACCAAACATTCTGCTTTCTTGGACTCGTACGATTTACACACAGTGGCAATCTTAACGGCTTCCTCAAGGGCAACCAGGCATTCTGTATAGTTGCACTCCGCATACAGTTGTTCAATTTTCGGCTTTGACTGCTTCAAAATTTCTAACTTCTTGTTTATTTCGCTTAGCTCAGAGTGATCAAAGTCAACATTATTACTCGATAGTTCATTGATGATTTTTTCAGCTTCAACATCATATCCAAGCATTATATTGATCTTTATGGCATTTGAGTGCCATTTCCAACTAGTAGCATTTAATTTCATCATCGCCTTCGCATCAGCCAGAGCATCTTTAAACTTTTCAGGAACTACCATCATTAAGCATTCGTAACGGTTCTGGATGCATTTTTGGTTTTTGGGATGAAGGAGAATTGCATTCGAAAACAATTCCCAGGCCAGTTGATAGTTTCCAGCCTTGAAGGCTTCCATACCCTTAACAGCTTTCAATTTTGCTCGTGATAATTCCCAAGCAGTTTGAATCTGGCAACTCGGTGTACTGACGATATCGTTTTTTGGAGTATCTCGTGACAAATTGTCAAACGGATCTAACGGGAGATTAAGAATTTCACATATTTCACCTTTCAGTCCCGTTATACAGTTTCGCAATTCCCCTCGACCGACGTTCAGTTTTAGTAACGACCGACAGTCATGCAGAGCTTTAGGATACTGTTCCGTTGAACAGTAACACTTTGCCCTTAAATGTAAAGCTTCAACGTCACGTGGATCGTTAGCCAGAGATGCTGAAAAATGTAGAATAGCTGAATCAAAGTCATCATGCTCCATGTATTTCCGTCCTTTAATTGACATCAATTTTTTCTTCAGTGTTTCATTTGATGGATCGATTCCTAGAAGATATTCGGGACTATCGCCATTAGCTATTCCTTCATTAAATCTTCGAGAGTTCTTAAATATCTCTATAATTTCTTCAGAATGTTCAATTTCTTCCAAGATTTTTGAGGTTATCTCGGAGGACTTTTGAAAGTTTCCATTGTAATAAAACTTTAAAGCTGCAAGAAAGTCTCGTTGAGTGTGGCGCCGTTTGTCGCTCAGAATATTGATGTTCATGTTTTCGGCTGCCTCAAACTCTCCTATTGCTACTAGGATTCTAAGCTTTTTAAGTTGAAGCTTATTGTGATCAGACGAAATGGTGAGCGCTTCGCTGACATTTTCCAGGCATTCTGAATACTTGTTAAGAGCCCATAATGCAGTGATGTCATGCTGCAATTTGTCCAGCTTCTTCAGCTTTGGTAGAATAATATTCTCGATGTAGTCATCATTCATGTGTAGCTTATTAAATGCACCAATCAAATCATTCGCATTGCTTGTCTCTCCTTTGACTATGTAACAATCTAATGCTTTATGATAGCCCAATTTAAAGCAACGGTCTATTGAAATGATTTGCAGGGCATCAGCCAAAGCCAAGTCATATTCCTTAAGCTGATAAAGACAGTCGAAGCGGATGAGCCGGTATTGCAGGTTTGCTGGAGAGGTTGCGATAGCTTCACAGATGGTGACTAATGCTGATATGTCGTCACCATTATTTAATGCTTTTAATGCAGTTTCTGCCATGAAATCTTGAGGTTTTTCTTGGAATGCTTCATCCATTTTTTTTTGCCGGATAAAATCGCCCTCTCTTAGGTACGAATAAGATTTTACGTCAGTACTGTTTAGGTACAGAATTTTATAAATCTGTAGCACTTGCTTCATGTGTATCAAGATTTTTTATTGTGTTTAGCAGCGTTCACAATCATAATTACCTAAGCATTGGCTCCAAACAGCACGACGAATAATTTCCACCCTTTAAAGTAGGTAAGTAGACTTGTAAGAAAGCTGACCAGTTTTTTTTTGCCGAGGAAACTCCTCGAATTTGAGTTAAATAGCGTATACATAATGCCGATGAAAACCGATGAAAATAGGGGAAAAATTATTAAGTAATATTCGGGCTCTGGCTCTCGGGCGCTCTATAAAATAAGAATGCCACCATTCTTTTTGCGAATTAGTTTTGCAAGCTTTCAGGGAAAGGAAGAAAAAGCAAGGGAAAAGGAGCTCACATTTGAATATGGACAAGGACCATTCTTTGGGAGGTTGTGTTTTTCATCTATACTATCATAAATGGAAATTAAATGCTTAAACCCAATACTTGTAGAATTGCAACGAAGCAATGTTTCCATGCAATGATAGAAGAAAATTGTTAAATAAATTTTTAACAGTTTTTAAAGAATAAAAAATTTGAAACGAAATCTTATCTTAGAAATCTATGAAGCTCCGCGTGCTATCAGCAATCAAAGTCTAACCATCAAGATAAGAGTAAGACCTGATTTGACGCTTTTAGTTCAATTTAAACTTCAGTCGTGACATGAGGCTTTTTATTATTCTTCTATGCATTCATATGCTACATTGCGAAATATATTCATCAACAGATGAGCTAATAAAATTGTACGATGCTCACGGTGAATTAATAAATGGATTAACTAAATTGATTGATGACTGCACTGTAAATTTAAGAAGTTTCGAAAGGTGATTAGGAATCCGATTAATTTCTTATCAGTGAATCGATAAATTTTGTTCTTTAAGAATGTTGAAGTCAGCAAGCGATGAACAGGAAAGCATAGCACTGAACATTGAGAAATACATTGAAAACCCAATTAATGCATTTAAGTTAATCAAGCGATTATCAGCTGATATTAATTTGGTAAAATTTCGCCTTGAAGGAATCTTAGCAAATTTTAAAAATTCTATCAAAAATATTGAGGTTGAAAACTCAGATTTGAGCGGAGCAATTGATGGATTGTTTAAAGTGCAAAATGCTTACAAACTTAAAAGTTCCGATTTCGCAGAAGGAATTATTGATGGTGAAATGCTATCAGCAAGTCTATCAGCAAATGATTTATCAGCAATCGGAATCGAAGCTTCAATTCAAGAAAATTATAAATTTACCATAGAATACATCAACCTGGCACTGGAAAAATATGAAGAACTAGATGAACTTGATAAGAGAGATATCGATGAAACTTTACTCTTAAGAATGCTTGCAACTACTTTTGATAAAATAAGAGATAAGAAAAATGCAGAATTAATTTTGCAAAAAATTTTAGAAAAGGACCAAACAAATGAGTTCGCACTTTCAATGATTAAACAATATCAAGTCATTAATGTGTTTTCAGAGGATTTTGTAAAAGATGGAACTTATACAGTTGAAAAGGAAAGAATATTTACCGATCAAATATGTAGAGTCGACAAGCCCATGCCCATCAAAGAGTTATCAAAATTACGTTGCCGTTATTCATCAACAAATTACTTCACTAAAATTGCACCATTTAAGCTTGAAGAAGCTAAATTGGAACCTTATGTTGTAATCTTCATAGACGTTATTTCTGATGATGAAATTGAACACCTTAAAGCAATAACAAAACCAAGGACAAAGCGTGCCACCACTGATCATGCTGCTACTTCTTCAAAGATACGCGTTGCGAAAATTGCTTGGCATTACGATACAGAGGATTCAATTGTGGCGCGAATTTCAAGACGCGTTGAAGACATGACTGGCTTAACGACAAAAACTGCTGAGCCGCTTCAGGTTCAAAATTATGGTGTTGGTGGCGCTTATCAAATTCACACTGATTATGATACAAATTTAAAAAATTTCGAAAATGGAAATCGAATTGCAACTGTTTTGTTTTATATGACAAATGTTGAAAAAGGTGGAGCAACCGTTTTTCCATATCTCAGTGTAAGAGTTCCAGTTAGGAAAGGAAATGCAGCTTTTTGGTTCAATTTAAATGAATCTGGAGAATGTAATCCATTAACACGTCACTCAGCGTGTCCAGTCTTACTCGGTTCAAAATGGGTCGCTAATAAATGGCTCCACGAATACGGACAGGAATTTCGACGACAGTGTGGACTGAAATTCAAAGAAATTGACAATCTTTTTTATCAAAATTATTTGTAAAGAAGATATTTTAACATAAATTCAAAATTTTATTTTTTGATTTCATTAAGGTTATTTTAAGATCTATAATTGCATAATACTTTTTAGAATGTGTAAATAGAATTTTTAGGATTTTCGGCTGACTATTTATGCTAATAATATTTCAGCAAAAGATTTATTCATTGATGGCTTTATTGGCGGTTGACGAATCCGCCACAACAATTGAGCTACACACGTTTTAATTTGTTCCACTTTTTTTTGTGCATATCAAAATTATGAGAAAATTATATGTATTCAAAGCTCAAGGTCAAAGAAAAAGTGAAATAAATAGTTATTTGTTATAGAATAGCAGTTTAAAATTTATGATCATTTTCATGATCATGTTCAGAATTCGCTTGAATCTTATCAAACAGTCCATCGAAAAACAACTTTCCATGATCACTTTTTTGCTCCTTAAATCCTTGAAGTGTTTCTTCGTTGATAATATTTGAATAATCTTCAATATGCTGATTGTGATGAAGTTGAGGAATATGTGCATGATTTATTACATCATTTGCCATATGATGAACGACTGCTGATATTTTACGGCTTGATGCTGCCAATGAGTTCGTTGTGAATCTTCCAATTTTTTCTGTTGCATTGCTATTTGCCATCGCTCGAATTCGGTGTTCTGTGTACTTTTGTGTTATTACTGATATAAAAACACCAAATAAAACAGTCAATGTGCAGCCAATTGCAGAGTACCACATGTAGCTTATTTTATAAATTGATGTATACCAAGTGATATCAGTTTTTGCTAACATCGCTCCAGCTGATGAAATTGTTGAATTTACTATACAATTGCAGCCTTCAGTTGAAGATTCGAGAAATGGTTCTTCATCATTGAACATCAGCGCGAACACTCCCAATGCACAAACACACACCATTGCCAAAAGTCCGCCATATAAAGCACCTTTAAGATTCGCGCTCTTGAAAAAAATTCCCAGAACAAAAAGTCCTAGTAAAATTCCACCAACAATTCCATTGAGCGTGAGAGTTGCTTGCAGGATTCCGTGTCCTTCCACAATGAAAATCAGTGCAAAAGATAAAATTCCATAACCGAAATTCATCCATTTTGCATACTTCGCTCCCTTTTCTGGTTTAATTTTCATATTCATTCCTGATACCAGTAGATCTTCAATAGTGACTGCAGATAATGAGCTTAAAGCTGCTGCTACTGTTCCTAAGCTAGCGGCAAAAATTCCAGCGACAAATAATCCAACAATAAATGTATAACTTTTGAATGTTTCTATCACATAAAACGGCACCAGCTGATCAATGCCATCAATTTGTTTAGCTTTTAATGGATCACATTTTTCATATTTCGCAAACATCATCAATCCCGTGTAGAAGTTTGCCAAAAATACCAAAACCAATCCAAAAGCAGAAAGTGTTAGAGCGATTTTAGCTTTCGATAGATTTCTTAACGACATTGCTTTTTGGACGGTCGCTTGATTCACACAAAGAAGTGACGACCAATAGAAAAAGCCACCAATGATCACTGAGAAAACCGTGTGACGTGTTGTTGGATTGGGATCAAAGCTGTTTGAAAATGAAAAATTAATTTCATTAAGTTCATAATAACTTGTCTTTTAACTCACTTTAAAATATCTAATCGACCATGTTCACTTGCTGTCTTGAAGATGTTTCCGATTCCACCATCTTGAACGTAAGTGCCAACGATAAGAATGAGAATAAGCGATACAAAAAGAACCGACGCTTGGAATGTGTCAGCAATAACAATAGCTTTCAATCCACCTTGGCTGCTATAGAAGATGCAAACAATGTAAATCAATACAATTGCAAGTCTCGTATTAAGTCCTGTGGCTTTTGAAAGCGCAATTGATGGTGCAAGCACAGAAACGGAAGTATAAAAGCACATTTGAATTATGTACAAAGATCCGCCGAAAATTCTCATTTCTTTTCCAAATCTCAGTCCCAAATATTCGTAACACGAGGTCAATTTCATTTTATCGTAGATCGGATAAAATATTGTGACAGCTAATGGAATAACCAGCAACATTGATATTACAATTAATGAGAATTGCGCTCCATTAAAGAATATTTCCGATGGATTTCCCAGTAATTCAATTGCTGTTATGAAGGACGTCGTTAGTGATAATGTAACTGGAAATAGTGACATCTCATGACCGAGCATAAAATCTGCCGATGATTCTGATGATTTATCAAAGAATCCATAAAATACTCCAATTCCCAGTGATATCACAAGCATTCCAATAACAACTGAATAGTCGTAGACTGTAAAGCCGCCACCGATATTTTGTGCATCACATTGCTGACGGACATCAAATTTCATACCAATGAGATCATAATTGATTCCTGTTCCATTTAAAAATACGTCGATGAAATGCAATGGAGATGCATTTACACGCGCCAAAATGAAGCTGACAATCAGTAGGAAAATCTTAATTGACATTCTTTCAATTAGCTTGATTTAATTCGTAGCTTAATTAACAAGCGGTTTCTTTATCGGCTTGTTTCTTTTGAAAATTGTTTCTTTAAAAGCTCTTTTCACGATGATTTGGTGATTAATTTACATCTCGTTTGGAATCTCTATCAATCAGAAAATAGTTCCTTTATTGACCTTTAATTGATCCACCGGTCAATTAATTGTGCTCTTAAAATTTATCTCCTGCGGAAAGAAAAACAAACAAAATGTTCAATTAATGCAAAAAAGTATAAAGTTGTTTTTGTCATTTCAAGGTAGTAAATGGGAAGAAAATCTTGTTGACTCATTTATTTTTTAAAGATTGTCCAAATAGACACAAAACAATATTTTTCAATTAAGCAAACAAACGATTTTATATTTTACGATAGAAAGAAAGACTCGAGACTCATGAAATTGAGCGACATTTACCAGGTTGGATGATTAAGTTCTTTTTAAAACAAGCAAACCAGTAAAAACCAGATATTTCCCAATCGCACTCGATTTTTGCTACTATTTTTATTTCCTTGTCATGAATTATACGCGACATGCATTAAAAATGGATTATGATGCAAATTGTGAGCTCTAGAGGTCGAAGAGGATTCACAGGATGCGCTATGTATTTTTAAAGGAAACAACTTTGCACAAAAAAAAGTTTTTGCGTTATCAGTCAGTATGGCACCAACTGTTTTTTTTTTTTCGAGGTGAAACCTGTGAGATATAAAACAATATATTTTTTTTTTTTTTGAATTGAATTTCAATACATTCGATCCAGTTTCATCCAAACTTTTCTCAATTCTTTCAGTTTTCACTAATTTTAAGCAAAATTTATCTACAATTTGACAAGCATGGCAACAATATCAGTCAGTCTGATCAATTTTCAAGTGCCACTTGAATTTTAAATCGTAGCAAATTATATTTTTTAGATATCATCACTCCATTTGTGAGATTTCGCCGCGTTATCATCGAAACATAAAAAAAAGCACGCGTCAAAATTTTCACTCTTTGTACGTTTTTATTATTAGTAAATCGACTACCTCTCGTCTAATCAAGTGTCTGATTTGAAGCGCATTTAATCAATGAAATTTTGATGCCAGGTGAAAAAAAGCTCACAACAATGATGAACTTAATCATAGCAGTGAATTAAATGACGAGGAAAAACGCAAAAAACTAAATTGTCGGCAATTTTTCCCGTGGGAACGATTTTTGTATATGATTTTCCAGTCGACTTAATTCAATGATTACTGTCATTTTTTTTTTTGAATGGACACATTGAGAGGCTCATTAAGTGCCGAGTGCTTACCGATTTTGATGGACAAACTCCAAGAATGTTCTGAACTGTATTTGCAGTATGAATCCAAGTGCAAGCATCAATTGTTTCATCAGCTTAGTTGCAATTAATATCCTTCTTCTTTTGTTGTTGTTTAATTATGTATATCCTCTTATTTTCTCCGCAACATGTAGCGAAATATTTTCCACGGAATTTAATTTCTCAGATAAATTAATACTATACCAAAACAAATTTCAAATAAAATAATTTGTCGCGGGAAACTTCCGACTACTTAATGAATAATTTGAAAATTGACTGTCACAATAGTCGCGAATGTAGCTCATTTATATGAAAAAAAAGAAAACGTTTGTTGCTTTCGCGTAGAAAAAACACATAGAAATGAAAACCCCGACAAAATTGTATCGCTGTGCAATTGGTTCAGTTGATTCCGATCGCGATCGGATATTTCTCACTTCGGCAATTCTTAAAGTTTTGTGAGCGAAAAAAAAAACTTTATTGATAACGCGTCACAGTAAAAGAAAACAGAAAAAGCTTCTTCAAGTTCTGTAAACAAAAAATAGTTTTTATCGTTTTATCAGTATCTATTTATCAATTGATATTTGTTTTGTTTGAATGTGTCATGATTTCAAATTTAATTGAGCTTTTCTTGAGCACTTCAATATGTGTTGTTGCACACAATGGAATGATAGGCTGCCTATCTGAGTAGTTTTAGCCGGGGCAGTACCGGTCTTTTGTCGAAAATACCTAGTCATCTTTTTATACGATATTTTGGTGGTTTAGATAGTTTGTGAGAAGTATTTTATTATTTGCTAGGTAGTAGAAATATGTTATTTACAGATTTTCTCTTTAAAGAAGATTTCTTGAATTCACTAAATATTGTGGACTTATTGTCAAAATGCTCTTAACTTGGGGCAATCTAAAATTCATTATTGCTGTTGTGTAATGTCTGTTTCCGTTTCTATTGTCAGAAAGAAGTGAATTTATCCGTTAGTTTTTTAAAATGTATCGGTAGAGCTTTTCCACATGCTTTTTTTGTTTTATTTGTGTTAATCTGTTTCATTTTCATTTATAAGCGATTGCAAATTCTATAATTCATATTCAATTTTGTTCCATTCATCATCTATCAGGGGCAGCCAATTGAAATGTAGCCGCAAAAAGCTATGTAGGTAGGATTCGATACAATTGTGTACACCATTACTTACTTGATTTGATGTAATAATTATCCAGTCCTATTGGATATACAAAAATCTGCAAACAAATAATTAAGTAACAAAATCCTTAAATTGTATGGAAACACATGTATATAAACATAAAAATAATTGCTATAAATTGCTACAACAAATTAATTAATATTATTATTATAATCAAAAGAAACTAAATATTGCAGAGAAATATGTACCAAAAGTCATAATCTAGATGAGTTTTTTGTAACAATGTTTCTTTCAATTCTTCAGTTGCTTCGGATGAAAATTATTCAGAACAATATTTCTGAATCAATCTGATCCAAACTTATACATAGGCGGGAAAAGCTCATGGAAATCTAATACTGTCCCTACAGATACAAGGCACAATCAAATGAGAACACGGGCCAGGAAATATTGGCTTATTGTTATGCCAAACTGGCGCTTCATTAAAATATAAATCTGTTTTTCTAATTTTAATTTCGTGCGGTTTGCACTTTGCTACATATAGTGACATATAGATGGTGAAATTTTTAAGATTTATGTAGTTAATTTAAGTGTTTAATTTTTTCTTTTAAAATTGAAGTTCATGGTATGAATCTGATTGGAATGTTTAGTATTGCATGTCCAATGCCTTATCTGGATTGTACAATTTTATTGTTTCAAATTACGTTATAAAATTTATGATTTACTTTACTGATAGTTAATTCAAACGCAATTTCATTTGAAGCTTTCAGAAAGCAGGCTCCAAAGCCAGTCACAGTTAAAGCGTTTGCATAATCAAATGTTTGCCTATTAATAGCATTTGTAATTGAAAGTATCAGTTAACTCCCCCAGGAAGAAAATAGCTGGAGAAGAACATATCTAGGACAAATTATTTCAGGCCTGTAAACTGTTTCTTTTGGCTAATTGGGTATTGAAGTTTATGCATAAATAACTTCATAGTTGTGCTAACTTTTTTAAGAGTCTTGTCTATTACTATTATCTAAGTTCCTAGAGAATGGCGCAGCTTCATGTATTTTTTAAGTTTTCAATGCATTCATTTCTCTGGCTTTAACATGACAAAATTACTTTTTAAAAAAAAAATGAATGTCTCAATTAGACAAAAATATATTCATTATTCATATATAATATTGATATACTTCCATATTTATGAATTTGTAAATGGCGAGTCATTTTCATTTGAAAATTCATAGAAAAAATGTTATTATCTTCGGTTGCTGATTAGAATGGAAATGTAAAGTCGATGAAAGCGTGCCGGAAACTAAAACAAAAAACACTATTTTTTCCTGCCACTTCTTTCTACCTGTGTTTCGGCACAACTGTCATACCATAGTGACATGGAAATTCACTTCAACACATTAAAATTTAATACAAAATTCAATGAACAATTGAAACGTCATTCTTCTGTTCAACATTTTCTAGAAACAGCGCCGTTAAAACATTTGTTCAAATTTTTATTTTTTTATAGAATGACCGTGAAATATTCGGAGAAGTTTGTTCATAAGAAGGCAACAATAAATTGGCATGTGGTAGCTATTTAAAGTTATCACTAAGCTTGGGTGCATTTTAATAATTTATTTTTCCAAAAATAAGGTCTATCGCTATGTTTTGGATTATTGTGAGGACACAACCATACATGGTTTCAAAGTAAGTGCTTGAGTTAAAGGCTAGAACTGTTACTAAAATTCTAAGCCTTATTATTCTTATTTAAAGTATATGGGTGAAATAAGTAGACCGTGGATTGAACGGATATTTTGGATGGTGGCTTTTGTCATTTCAACCATTGGATGCGCATTATTGATTGCAGAAATGTTTGATAAATTGAGAACCAATCCGATAACTGTTTCATTAGCAGAACGACCGAGTTCAATACAGGAGGTAATAACGATAGAAGAGGATTTTATTCGTACTTAGAATTTCTCTCAAAAAAAAAAAAAAATAATAATAATAATATGAATATTTACAGAGGAATAATTTACCAAATCATATTTCTCTTCCAGATTCCCTTTCCAGCTATTACTGGTTTGTGCATATTTATATGTTACTCTAATTAAAATGATTATGATTGATGTTTTATTTCGGCTATATATAGTTTGTTCGGAAACGCAAACCAATTTCAAAGGATCCGGTTTCAATTTTCGTTCAATTGTTGAGCAAGGAAAGTCGTTTGATTTTTCTACTCTTGACATGCTTGAGTAAGTTTAAATATTCTCATGAGTAGTCCATTTATCATTTATTATTTTATTGATTCACAATTTCGGCATTAATTTAACTCCTTCAGTAAAGCAAGACTTCAAGCGATTGCATTCATTTGTAAACCAGAATATCTCAAGAGAGTTAAGTTCGATACGCAAACAGAAAATCTTGTTGAAATTTTGAAAGAAATCACTGTTTCAAGGCTTGAATGGTTCAATGAGCAGTCTGCATCTTGGAATAAAATTTATGGCGCTCCGTTTTCACAGAGACTGACTCCTTATGGATTCTGCTTCACATTTAATATTCTCAATGCATCAGATTTACTACATTTAAGCGAGTATGTTATTTCAATGAATTTTCTGCTAATGTCTATGTCTATTAATTATGTTTATTATAAAGAGTTTCAACAGATTTTCATTATGAACGTAATGTACACATATTTAAAAAGGAGGTTAACGTTAACACTCGTTTAACAAAACCTATCGAAAAATTAAATTTAACTGAGAAGTTTCCTTGGAGTGTAGCTGTTTCGGACCAAGATAGTGGACTAAGTCTGGGATTGCGATCTGATAATTCAAGCTCTGAGTGGTGGTGTTCTAAATATGAAGGATTTCGTTATTACCTGCATGGTACAAACGAATTTCTTTCGTCGACCAACCGTTTTCAATTACAATTCGGTGAGCTCACCGAACTTCTGGTAAAACCTAAAATGACCATTACAGAAGAAGATTTACGAGATTACAGTCTGGAGAGGTTGGTTGATATCAGGATTTAGCATTCTACTAATGGATTTCTAATTCTAGGCGCAACTGCTTTTTTGATGGGGAAAGGAAATTGAGATTCTTTAAGGAATATACGAAAAGTAATTGTGAGCTGGAATGCTTGTCGAATTTTACAAAAAAGCAATGTGGATGTGTCAAATTTAGTGTTATCCGTAAGATAAAGAACAGTTTGAAACCTAACCTGAAAGTTAACACAAGTTAAATATTTTAAAGGGGATCCGAAGACAAAAATTTGTTCATCATCTCAAATTGAATGTTACGAAAATGCTGAGGATGATCTTTTTAACGGCGACATGTCGGTTTCTGCCAATAACAAACAAAACAAGTATGATGTTCAGGTGCTCTCTAATTGCCAGTGCCTGCCTCGATGTGAATCGCTAAAGTATGAAATTGAGCTTGTCAAGACAAATTATAAGGACCATTTGGTTGATTACAAGACAATTGCATCGTTAAAAGTTTTTTTCAAGGACAATGAATTTGTACCATTGAAGAGATTTCAGGTAGAATTCATTTCGGATTTCTATAATAACGCATCATAAATGTTTCTTTCTAAGCTCTATGGAACTGTTGATTTCTTAGCAAACTGTGGCGGGTTACTTGGACTTTTTGTTGGTGTCTCCGTGCTCTCGATTGTTGAAGTGTTTTACTATTTTATACTTCGTCTTGCTTGCATCATGAGGAAACCACCAGAAGTTGATTATGGTGTGAAATCACATACAACTAATATAGCTTCAACCATAATTGAACGTTACTAAATCCACCATAATAGAATTTGCAAAATTTTCTTGAGTGATATTGTTTAAAAGAAAATAGATAATAATAAATAAAAAAGAAAATTAAAATTTAGCCTCAAATACGAAAATTAATGGCACATTGCGGCTTCAAAAATTTAGCTTGTCCTAAATGTTGAATTTATTGGCCAGAAATTTGTTGAAATGCCCATTTTATGTATGGACTACACGGAAAAAAATCAGTTTCAAAGTAATATTAAATTTTACACGAATCAGTCGGAGGTTTTTGATTCCATGTGAGTCACTTTTCTAATATATACGCAAATTCGATGGCAATTCTAGGAAAAAAGGATGTCGTAGTGCTTCATCTTTAAAGGAAGAAAAGCTTCATTATTCTCTTTCATAAAGCTATAGTATTTTAAGCATTTAACCGACCTGTAGTGATCCGTATCAATGGATCAATCTCCAACATACGTCGCATCAAATCAAAAAGTTGCAAGTGATCGTTAGCCAATGATCCCATGTATCGGTGAAGTGGCTGGCATATATAAAGTTCACAATTTTTGTTATTATTCCAATCCAGTTTTCCGTTTATAAAATAATCAGTTCTAGAATTTCTGGAAGATAAATGTTATTCAATCAACAGCGATTTCAGAATATTTTAAAGTCTCACATGGCCATTTCAAATGGAATTTCACCCAGAACCGTTTCAATTATTGCCAGTTGTTCAACAATATTTTCAGAATCGAAAAGTATATATCCAGTATATAATTCGAAAATGATGCTACCAATGGCCCAAACGTCACACTGATGAGTCCAGCTTAATTTTAGAATAACTTCTGGCGCGCGATAGACACGCGTAGTGACATACTCAAAATGAATTTCGTCATCGAATGTTACAGTGTCAAGATCAATAAGACGTATGTCAGTTTTCTCAAGGCGAGGAACTACACGATTCTTCAAAATTAGAATTTTATCTATGTACATACATTAATTTGCTTCAAACATAATTTTAGTTGAGATTTCCATTTATGACATCAGGCTATAATCAGTGCAGGTTGTTTAATCGGTGACAGTTTGACCGTGGTAGTTTCACCAGTTCGGCAGACTAAATTGCGCTCACAGATTTGTGTTTGCTTCCAAATTAGGCAAAATAATATTTATCTTGAGAGATGAGAGCAGTGGGATGAGTGATGTTTAAAAAAATTCGAGCGCTGTGAGCGAAGCGAGCAGTAAAGCGAGCCTCCAGCAACTGCCGCCGGTGAAACTGCCACCGGTGAACCGCGCTACCCCGGTCAGAATCTGCGTCAGAAGTTTCTATAACCTCCTCCCTCTTTTTCCTTACGTCATAATTGGAATGTCAATTTTTAAGCTTCTTGAAATTACAAACCTTCTGTTTATCGAATATCGTAGTATAGTTTGAGTCAACAAATAGAATGTTTGCTGGTTTAAGGTCAGTGTGTGTGAGTTTCTTATCATGAAGAAATTTGACTGCATGCAACAACTGGTACAATATATGCCGTATTTGATAAGGGGGGAATGGTTCAATATTGTTATTTACCCTCTATAAAAGCCAATATTGTCAAAATATTTAGTTAGCCAAAAATATTAGCAACCTAACCATAAAACTGTAAATACTCATGCCCATCATTTCGTAAACTGTGCACACAGCTTCGTCCAGTAAAAACCAGTCAAGGATTTTAATGATCAAGCTGAAATAATAAAGACATCAGTGAGCGGTTTCTTTTCTTATTTATGAAGTTCTTATTTATGAAGAAAATACTCACTCTTCCGCAGGATGATTAAATAAAACCTTTCTAGTTGTTTCAATCTCGTGCATTGCAAACATACGATATTCACTTCTGGTGATTTTGAGAGCCACATTTTGATTACTGCAATCAGGAGAACATTTCTTTTAATCTTCTAATGCTCATTTTAAACTTTTATTATATTTCTTTGAAACTAACGTAATTATATCAGTCACTTCGAATACTAATCCAAAATTTCCCCCGCCTATTTCCTTAATAATCTGATCTGTAGACGATAGAATATAAACATCTTAATTTTTGGAAGAAAATGTATAACATTTAAGTCATGCTAAAAGTACATATTTTTACTAACATCTGTTTTTTAGAATGTCACCAAACCTGGGCTTTATGTATCCATTGGCACCTATGAAAAATACGTTTGTTTTCTGCTCATTTGTGTTCACAGGTTCCATTATCTAATTTTGAGCGATCGTTGTAAAAAAAAAATTTAAATCATTTTTCAGAAAACATTAAATTATGAAATTGGGCATAGGTTTGAGAAATAGTTTTACCGGATTGTTAATGCCAGTAGAGTTATACTGTGAAACATTCATTTCGTTTGTAATGTTCGACGAACAGCAGTAGTTGTCACGGTAGCTGTCATATCCATAAGGGCAGGAAAACGAACAAGTTAGAACTACTTTAATATTTGACATGCAGAAGATTGCCAACAAGAGATTTAAACTGAAAAAGATAAGGCAAATTAATACACTTGATACACAATTTCTGTAACCACTTACTAAGCGCGCAACATTATATTATATTATTATTATATTGAATGTTGTCGATGAGAAATTGGAAATAATTAGGAGGAACGGTGTTCTCTTGTTAAAAGTTGTAATAATTTTAAAATGCTGTATTCTCTATAGCTTCCTTATATATTTAGTATCTAATGGAAGACAATCGGTGGAGAGAATTCTAATGTCATTGAGATATACTATAATCGATGAGAGAGTGCGATATACCACATTATTCGATATACCCACGCTCTACTGGCGACGAATTACAATGCAAAGTAATGAAACCTAACATTAAATATTATTTTCCTTATTTATACCGCATTCATTTCATTACTAAGAAAATTCATGTTTTCACGCCGTTTTTCCGATTCCTTCTTTCGGCAGATAAATTGACACAGAGAAAAATTGTTATATTTCTTTGTAATTTCCTTTCGAATATGACAGCTCATGTTAGTGCTGGCAATATTTTAGAATGTTTCCTTCAACAGTGTTTAAATAGTTTAACAAAATGGTCAATAAGTACAGGGTTTGAATGAGATGTGCTTCATCCATCATGCCTCCTCAACAAGCTCTAATTTCTAAAATATTAATAAGAATTTACAAAACTGGATGTGCTTTCTAGTTTAACCAAGTTGAGTTTAATTGGAGATCACAAGATTTTGCAAAAGTTTCAATGCTGAAATTTTCGCAACCTACAGTGTTATAAAGTTCACAAAGTCTGCTTCGAACCAAAAATACTAATTTGATCAGATTTCCCCGAGTGCTCTTCTTTCCTTAAAACATATTTATAGCAGGCATCCAATAGTCCAGATGATTTATGACGAGCTGAAATAATGCTCGAACTTTTGTATCTTCTTATGGATTCAAGACCACATTGGTTATTGGTAACCTGAAAATGTAGAAAAATCACTTCGGATTTGAAAGGTTTATTCCGGAAATCAGCTCATGAATTTTGGAAATTGGCTTGGTCTATTGAGGAAAGAAATTAGCTTTGAGTAAGTAAGAGTAACACTAAACATTGGAAGAATATTTATAGTTTAAATAGGAAAGACTCAATAATTCTGGCACGCTTAAGAATACAGCATAGCAGACTAATACACAGCCATGTGATTGAAAGAAAAACTATCCTGTAACATGTGATAAATTTTTACGGATATTTTTTTTTATCTAGGAAAAGATTCTAGAAAAGTCATATGGAAATTCTTTAAAGTTTCTAAATTATATTCTAAAATTTAAAGATTGTACTTTCAACGTTTTACTATACTTCGAGTGTGGCTTTTTATATCATATTTATGAGTTGCAAAAAGGCCAAAAAATTTCAATAAAATTATTCGGTATTGGTTTCATGCCGATTTTTAAATTCTAACAGCTTTTCTCACCAAACAGATTACCCCAAAATTCGGTTTAGGAATCGGTTTAACAAAATTTTCGTTCTCACTAAAAAAATAATTCGGTTTAGGAATTGAAACCGTATTAGCTTTTGTATGAAAACCCTAAGCCAAATGTAAATCTGGTTCAGGATCCGATCTTAAATCCATTACTTTAATGTTTTTTTTTACATTTCTGTTTTTGATTTATCATTTTCCATTAAATATTTATCGATTCAATAAGTTTCAATCTCGTCTTTGTCGAGTTTTATTTAATTCAATTTCAATTTAATTATTTATTTAATTTTTGTTACTACAACATTGCAAACTCAATTATGATTTGAAAGAATTCTTGTTGCTGCCGGGAAGCAAAATAAGCTTGAGTGACTCAAGCTTTCAAAAAGGTCACGTTCGCCTGAAATTTAATGTTTCATTATTACTGAATCAAATAAAATAAGCATGGATTCAAACAACACACATTCACATTCTCTATGATCATCATTAATTATTTCAACTAAATTTCTTTTCGCTTATGTTAAAACAAAAACAAAAACAATTGTAAAAGCCACTCGACGCTAAACACTGTAACGATGCACTCAATGAACGTAGTTCGTTTCAGTTTCAAGTTTTGTTGCCCGTCCTCCATTTTTCTGTATTGATGTGTTTTGAATCGGTCGGTTTGGAAAATGGATTGGTTAATCTAAGCCGAAAAAAAATTCCGTGAGAATGATTTTTTTTTCTAATCCGGAAAATGTATAGTTTATCCGAAAATCGATTTAGGTTTAACTACGTTGATGAGAATGGCCGTAAGTACTTTTAAAGTTGGTATTCCACTACCAGATGCCCACTTATTATTAATTATCCACCTTCTGGTTATCTAACGTAGTATTATACTACGAATGAACAAATAGACGACTATTTTCAGTTTTAAGGTCAGTGTGTGTGAGTTTGCTATCATGAAGCATTTTGACGACATGCAACAACTGGTACAATATATGCCGTATTTGATCAGTTGGGAATGGTACAAATATTGTTTACGGTTGTTTACCCTCAATAAAAAGAATATTTTAAAAAATAAACGTCTGTTCCAGAATATTAGCACTTTACCAGAAAACTCAGGCCGTTCCCATCAAACAGGTTAAACCAAAATTCGGTTAAACAAAATTTTCGTTCTCGCTAAAAAATATTCGGTTTAGCTTTTGTATGAAAATCATAAACCAAATGTAAATCTGGTCGGGACCAATTTTACAAAAAGTTTAACCATTTTTAAAGTAAATTTTCATATTTATTTTCTTAATTTATATATTTAATATATATATTTCTCCGAATATCCTCCCATTAAAATTTATTGTCTCGTTACATTTTTGTTTTTCTTCACATTTTTTTTTTGGTTTATCATTTTCCATTAAATATTTATCGTTATCAATAAGTTTCAATCTCGTCTTTTGTCGAGTTTTATTTAATTCAATTTAATTATTTATTTAATTTTTGCTACTACAACATTGCAAACTCAATTCTGATTTGAAAGAATTCTCGTTGCTGCCGGGAAGCAAAATAAGCGGGCGACGCTCAAGCTCAATCAACTTTTCAGCCATGTGTGCTTTTCTTATTAATTACAAATTAATATCAAGAAAGGTTAAACTGCTGCTTCTCTTTAAAACATTTATTTTCTATGGAGCTATGGACTTCAAAAAATCAATCGGTCGGATTGGAAAATGAATTGGGTTAATCCAAACCGAAATTGTTTTGTGAGAATGAATTTTTTTTTAACCGGAAAAAAGTTTAGTTTAACCAAAAATCGATTTAGATAAACCTAAACCGAAATTTAGGTTTAACTACGTTGATGAGAACGGCCGTAAATAATTATGCCCGTAATTTCGTTGACTGTGCATGCTATATTTGCTAAGTGGGGAATGGTAGAAATGTTGCTTACGGTTGTTTACGCTCTACAAAGACAATATTTTAGTTTCGCCCAGTAAAAAGCAGCCCAGAATTTTAATGATCAAGCTGAAATAATAAAGAACAGCATCAGTCAATAGTTCATTTTCTTATAGATGAAGTTATAATCTCACACTCCCACAGGAAGATTAAATAAAACCTTTCTAGTTGTTTCAATCTTGTGCATCGCAAATACGATATTCATTTTGCGGGATTTCATTCTTCAATACTCATTTTAAACTCACGTGAATTATATCGCTCATTTTGAAATTTAGGTTTTCGGCAGCATTACTTTATGCCAGATCATCACTTGTTACATTGCTGAATTTAATAATGATGTATAGGTACATATTGTTTTTATTACTAACGTCTGTTTTGTAGACATCACGAAGCTTGGTATAAAAAAAATTAGTAAGAGGAATGGTGTTCTCTGGTTGAGTTGTAATAATTTTAAAATACTGTATTTACTATAGCTTGTCGTTATATAGTATCTAAAGGAAGACAATCGGCAGAGAGAATTCTCTAATGTTCTCCAGGTGTACAATAATCGATGAAAGATTGGGATGTGATAAATTATTCGATATTCACGCTCTGCAGGCGACAAATTACAATATGTGTGTTGTTTGAAATCCATATTTGATTTGATTCAGTAATAATGAAAAATGAAATTTCAGGAAAACATGAGAATTTGAAAATAAATGTTGATATTTTAAAGAAAAGCAGCAGTTTAATCTTTCTCGATAATAATTTGTAATTAATAAGAATATCCATAGGAATGCTTTTGCTATCGCAAAATTTTTATTTTCGTTTTCAAACAAAAACAAACACAATTGAGACAAAAAATGATGACTCTTAAATTACGTTTTGCCGTTGCGGAAACTCAGCGCAACTTTTTTTTTTGTCTCTAAAATTATTCTCCATCTCTCTCTTTTTATTTTATCAAAGGAAATATCCGTTACAAGGGAACACAAAACTCACTTATATTGTCAATTGGTGCATGTTTCGAAATTCGTGAAGGCCAAAATAAAATTATGATAATAACTATTTACTTACCTAATTATTTAAATATTTATTTACGAGCGCTTTTATACTTGACACCTGCCTTTTAAAATGCTGCACGACACGTTATATTAGTATTTATATTTTAATTTGAAAACCATGATTTTAATTGTATAAAACAAAGTATGAAGAGCGAAAATTAAAGTTAGTTCTTAAAATTGTTTCTTCAAAACAACTTTCCTGTAAAATATTTTCTGCTATGAAGTTTATTTTAGTAATTTTGCTTGTATCATTCGCTCCTCATGGTGAAATTTTTATTATTATTTTTATACAATTTAATTTCTCTAAATATAAGCAATTGTAAAAACAAAATATTTTTTTAGGCATCATATGCGGTGGAAACACGTATGCATGTACAGAGATTGATAATTTTACGCCCGGAGTCGTAGATAACGCAATAAGCTCAGTACTTGAGTATACAAATAACGCTCTTGCACTTTTGCAAACCTACGAGGAACAAATAAATTCTTTATATGATAGTGTTTTAATTAACGCAACGAATCATATTGTGCAAGAATTTGGCCAGAGCGTTTTTCAGGCATTTGTCGATGCACTAATGGAGCTTGGCGAATTAGGTTTGAATTTTCAATGCTTTCAATGCAAAATATTCTTAATAATATTCATTTTTATCAGCTGGCGTACCAGGGGAGGAATTAGGTACTGCCGTTTCTGTGAATGCTGATGTTACTGGAACATTGGCGGAGTGTGTTTTTGATGAAGCGAAATCTATTTTCGATTACATCAATACTCAAAAGGACAATATCACTTTAAAGGTTAAATCAGTTTTGCGATATATTGCCTAAGCTTTGTATCATTTAATCATTCAAAATTTAAATATTTTCAAACTGATTAAAAGTTGATTCAGCAATAAAATATCTATGCGACATAGAATCATTAAAAAAAAGCAACGACAATGTTTTTTTTTTTTTTTAAATGCAACATTACTTAATGACCCAAAAAGATAAAACGAATTACCGCAATTGAATTGATGATCACCATCCATTGAAATGATGTTATTTCAGGTGATCGCAATTTAATTTTGTAAATATATTAAAATAGTTTGATAAAACCATCTCACATATTTTATGTTTATTTATTAGTCTACTAGCGGAAGTACCCAAAGCCAGTGCACAAAAGAGGGGAGTGTTTGCATATTCCGTAACGCAAAACATGGCCTTTTCCGATACCCCCCCCCCTAGTAACAGATCGTAACAATATCTCTAAAATTCGTGACCCTCGTTAGAAGAATTTTTTTTCTAGAAATAATCTCTCTCCCTCCTGACATCTTTGCATACCCCTTCTGACTGACTCCTACATGAACACTCTAATACAATGTTCTAGATTCTATTGGGTAATTCCTTCTCTAATTATTGACCTTTGATGTAACAAAATCGGGTGAGGGTGTTTCTTCCCTGTTATGAGTTAGTTTTCTTAAAAGAAGGCAAATCACTTAAATGCTCTCTCTCTCTCTCTACCCCTGAAATGTATATCCCTGACAGAATGTACAACTACGTATATCATATCCCTGAACAATTCTATTGGTCAGTTCCATAGACTGCCTGTTAGCAAGCGAGCGAGCAAATTTTTTTCTACGTCGACCTTTTCCAGGACAAACAAACAAACCCACATTCTACTTTATATATATAGATCTAAAGGAAGACAATCGGTGGAGAGAATTCTCTAATGTTCTTTAGATGTACAATAATCGATGAGAGAGTGGGATGTGACAAATTATTCTATATTCACGCTCTGCTGGCGGCGAATTACAACTTAATATTAAATATTATTTTATTTATTTATATCGTTTTCTTTAAACACGAGAAATTTATGTTTTCAGTTTATATGGTTTAAAAATTCCAAAATACTCAATGAGAATATTTTTTGAGAATGCGAAATTTGTACAAATATCCAAATTATCAATTTATGATTGATAACAAATTTGCTGAGTTGTTTCACCATGGGAAATGGAACAATTGCCCATCAATTTATTAGTGGATTCAACAGTTTTAATAAGTTTCATCCATATTCCTTTGAATATGAGATTTTAAACAAACAAATCAATGAAATTAATTTTAACCTTGTACTTCATCCATCTATAGTGAAACTGGAAATGATTGCCTCTTCTGGATCCACTGAATCAACTTCCAGCTGAAGATCTTAATTTAAAACAAAAATACACGGGTAGAAGAAATTGTAGGGTTCTGCACTGGCCCGCGTGGATGGGTGTGTGGACATGAAGCGCCAAGGGAACGTCAAAATTTATCTATGTAACGATTTTTTTTTCGTTTCGATCTTGGTTTCGATGTTTCAAAAAAAGAAAATCAGTTCCAGGCCAGTTTATATCTCGGTATAATGATATTCGTATAATATAGATTATATATTTAGTTCGAAAGATAATAAATATAAGTTGGGCAAAACATTATTTACCATATTCAAACAATGAAACACTTTAAATGGAATGTGTTTGCGACTAACTTACTTATTGAAATTTATGCCAAAAGAGTTGATGAATTTATGTCATCATCACGCAAACGTCTCGGCAAACGCCAATGCGATTTATGGCAGCATTTGATTGCGAAGATGAGGGAGAACGATGAACTGGACCAAAAAATTAAAAATCTGCTGACTATTGAAATAGGTTTAAAAATGTTTTATAAATATAACTATTTTTAAAGCTTCTTGGCATTTTAGTTCAGCGGAAATGGATTTCTCTTAAAAAACAGCTCAAGAGTGCTATGAATACGGCTCACAAAAACAAATCGAGTATCTTTCCTTATTATGATCGTATGATGAAGCTGTACACAGATTATGCAACAAGACAACTCAATGCAACGTCAAGCCTCTGTGAATCAGTTATAGTTACCAGCGCAGCTGAAGTCACTTCATATATTTTACAACTTCTGGATAGTGATGCCACATCGGTCACTATTCTCAGCGACATCTCTTCCTGCGGCTTACAATCAAGCAACTCTGAGTCATCATCGAGTCTCAAAAATGTTGACATTGAATCTAAATCCAGCAAGGTTCGAAAGAAATTGACTGTTATCCCAGAGGAGAAAATATTAATTCATGATACTAAATTGAGACTAGATCCAATCACTCCGTTTAATCGGACTGTTGCTTACTCACTGCATCAAAAAGCAGCATTGCAAAAAAGAAACCTTTTCGAATTTCCAGTTGAACCTAAATTGAAAAAATTCGTAAAGACAATCCCAACAATGTATCAACAATGCAACATTACTAATATAAATCAGTCCGCTCAGGAAATTAAGGCATTAGACGAGTTCGATTTCTTTCAAATGCCAACATCTCAAATAACATTCAACAAAGATCTACTATCGGAAAGTTTCCACGAAGAAAAATCGTTCAACAATGGCAGCATATTGAAGATTCCTCAACTAAACACCAACTCATTTGATGTAGTAAGAGGCTATAAAAATGCGAATTCAGCGTGTCAAGAAGAAGTTATATTCGCTCCAGGGGCTTTTTCACCAATATTTCCAAATGCGAGCGATGCCGTGGATCGGCACAATTCATCTTATACCAGAGGAGAAATTTCAGTTTTTCAGAAAAGTATGGACTCGATATCATCTCTACCGCTTCAGGAAAATCATTCATCAGCACCGGAATGGTTTAAAGCATTTCAAATTAAATATGATGCAGACATGCAACAGCTTAACAACAAAATTGATCTCTTAAATAGTTGAGTGAATTAAGTCATTTGCTTTGAGCATTATTTTTTATTACATGTGTATTGATTTTAAATTTATTTAGGCTCCTTAAAATTTGCAGCTATAGATTATTTGCAGCTAATAATTCTTATAAAATTGGGAATCAAATTACTTTTATTGATTAGATTTTTTCTGCACAATGTAATTTTTGTCAATTAAGTATTTATTGAAGTTTCTTTTTTTTTTGATTCGAGAATTTCCTCCATCTTTCAAATCAGCTCAACAGCGATATGCCACACCTACGCAAAAATAATTCACAAAGAATTTTCGACGCTTTTCCACTCAAGTTGATTCTTCAATAGCTTTACGATATTTGTGGCTTCACTCCACACCTTTTTTTTGCATTTCTAGGTGCGATATGGAAAACACTGTGAACTTTTTTTTTCGCTCAGTTTGGCTTTGGATATTGAGTGATAAACATTTGACGTGAAAAATCTGTGCGTAAAATACGCTTTTGCATTAAAAATGGGAAATAAAATTATGACATTCACCAATGAACAGTTGGATCATTATCAGGATTGTACTTTCTTTAACAAGAAAGAAATCTTAAAGTAAAGTGATATGTCAAGAAATATCTTAATTACAGAAAACTTCTAAGCTAAATATTTTTAAGGGTTTACAAGAAATTCAGAAATTTGTCACCAGAATTGATTCCATTGGACATGACGACGCCAGAAAGCTCCAAAATAAGAATGCCTAAGGAAAAAATTATAAAGCTATCGGAGCTTTTGGAAAATCCGTAAGATTTTTAATAGACTCAATTTCGCAATTTATCAATGGCTTTGTAATTCAGTTTCAGAGAACGAGTTTGCGAAAGTTTCTCAAAAGACGGCTATGGAAATTTGAACTTTGAAGAAGTAATTCAATTGTCGGTGCATATCACATTTATAAGATTTTCTCTTTCTTTCTTAGTTTCTTGATTGCTTATCAGTATTTTCTGAGCATGCACCGCGTGACTTGAAAATATTTTATGCTTTCAAGATTTACGATTATGACGATGATCAATTTATAAGCGAATCCGACATCAGGCAAGTGTTGAAGAATCTTACAAAGAATGAACTGACAAATGATGAACAGCAAAAAATTACTGAAAAAATTATCGAGGAAGGAGATATTGATAATGGTATGAAAATTACTGCTTAAACATTGCCAAATTATTTGTAAATAACATTTCAGATGGAAAACTTTCACTGCTTGAGTTCGAGACTTTACTGAAGCGTGCACCGGACTTCGTTTCAACCTTCCACATTCGCATTTAAGCAGAAAAACATCTTTTGAAAAACTATTTGCACTTGAATCTGTAATAAGTTTTAAAGAGCTTAGTCAAGAATGAAATTTGAAGATATTGATGAATAAATTTCAAATTTTATTTCCGACTTTCATTTGCAATTGTGCAATATCCTGGCGCTGAGATCAGTAAAATATGAAATACCAGTTTCAGATATCAAAAGTCAGATTTTTGTAGCGATTATTCATCATCGCCAACGTCATCATCAGCGTTTGCAAGAACTTTAACAATCGTGTCGACGATGTGTGATGGCAAGTTGAGGGGCTTTTCGGATTCCTGTTGTGTCATCGGATCAATTTCATGGACTTGGTAAAAATGTTTTCCATCGATTTGCGTAATCACCAATGTCAATCTCTCCAAATCTAGTGTTTCAAAGAAGGATTCTTCATCAAAATCACTGTCAATTGTTTGCGATGGCTCACATGTTGTAATATGAGCAGATGATGAACCAGCTTCAGGATCATAACAATCAGTTTCTCGACTTTCTTCATCATTCGTTTTGCTAACTAAATTGTCAGAAAAAATTCTATCAGCTTTTAATTGGATGATTTGTTCCGTTGGATTGAATTCGTTTTCATTCTCTATCATTTTAACTTTTTCTTTGCTGCTTTGGGTCTCATCAAGGCCCTCTATGATACTACTAGAGACATTTGATTTCTGGTCTGTTAATTCAATGCTCCGAGAATTTTCTGACAAACTTTCTGCCTGAAATGAGTAATCCTTTGTGACAAAAGGCTCATCCAGGGAAGACTGCCCATTATCAGGTAAGCCTCCATTCTGTCTGCAGACTATAGTCGCTAACTGCGAATCATAAATTTCGTCCTTAATCGAGGATGGTTTAAACGATGATGACTCCAATTCTTCGATTCTATTTACGCTGTCGACACAAAAATCTCTATTAATAACTGTTTCACAGCTCTTCTCAGAACTGGCTTCGCTAAGAGCATCACCACAATATTGCTCATCATGATACATCGTTGCCCCTGGGGCAGGTTGAATTATCACAGTACTTGTATCAGTTGGAATTGGTATGAGAACTGAAGTCTTGCCAGATGTCATGTAACATTCAATACGACTTCCAGCATTTTCGTAAAATAATGTTTGACCTGTTGGTGTCTTGTCTGCAGATTCAGCATGAACAAATGGAAGCTAAAAAAAGATAAGGCTTATTAGGCAAGATGTTATGCGTTAGGAAATTTTTGCAAACTTACATCATCAATTCGTGTTGCGGACAACATCGCAATGGATTCTTTTTGCTCTGATTCCAGCTCAATCATTGGCATTATTTTCGGCCGCAGAGGAGCTGTATCTGAACTATTGTTAAGATAGATATTTTCAAATGATGGCAGTGGTTGTGAAGGAACAACAATTTGTTCGATCTCCATTGGAACTTCTGTGGTGTTCGAATCATTTTTATTAACTGTAGGAGCTTCTATGCTTTGTGGCGAACCATCCAATTTCTTGCGAGATTTCCTTTGCCGCTTCTTTGGAGGTTCAGATGTGGTATCTTCATTTTTCCGTGATTTTCGCGCTTTGTTTTTTTCTTTTTCCACCGTTTCTTCAGCAGGTACACTAAAAGTTCCATCAGTCAAACTCAATAAAATTTCTTTCGCTGTCGTCGATTCCATTTTCTCATTTTTGGGCTTGCGAGGAAAACGCGCTTTCTTATCTTGACTAATCTCAAGATTCTCTTTCACTTCTGTTTGTAGGTTGCCATCCACTATATTTATTGCAAGATCTCCATTGCCGAGAATTCTTTCAATCTTCAATTTTGTTTGTTGATTGGCTTTTTCACGGGCTTCCTGCTTTTTTAGGATCTTGCGTTTGACAAGCTCCTTAACTTCCGAATTTGATTTACTTTCTTGTGCTTTCTTTTTGGCTTCTTCTTCCGAATCCAACTGACGTTGAAGCTCTTCCAAATCGAATGTGTTGTGTTTTAGTAAAGCCTTATCAATAAGAATGGGATTGCTTCGCTCTTCTTTTTTGAACTTCAGTTTTAGATCACGTCGTGAGCGATTTGGAAAAAGATTAAGCATAAGTGAGAAATCAGTTCCAACGGTATTTAGGCATCGATAGAATTTTACGGTCTCTTCATGCGACCATTCCTTGGTGCGTTGTTGTCGCTTATAATAGCCATAATTTCCTGACAACTCATCATCGTACACTACATTTGTGCTAGCGAGAGCAATTCGATTCTGCTTTTGCTGTTCATTTTCAACAACCAGAGAAGTCTCATCGAGAATCATTTCACCGTTCGGGCCCAACTTTAATTGAGGCACTGGCAGAGGTGTTGAAGGTTCTTTCTTTGGTGGTGTAGCTGGTGATACAAATTCTTGCTTTAAATCTAATTTTTTTGGTGCCTGACGTTCTTTTGTTGGTGATCCGCGAGGCTTCATGGGATTATTTGCGGGATTGAAATAAATCATATCAATCATTTTGAGCTGCGAACGATCCAAGTTTTTATTACTTAAACGCTCACGCGATTCACGTTTTAAATCGATCATTCGATTACTTTCTTCGGTTCTAAAATTCTTTCGTGACTGCAAATTTGTTACGGTAAAATCTCGAGCAGATTTGATGGAGCATAACGATTCAGTTCTGATGCGACTGTGACCATGCGGAAAGAACGGATGATGATGGTGAAATGTCGAGGGCGATTGCGGAACGCCAGGATGCTGGATATTATGATTAATTATTATTGCTGGTGAGTCGTGGCAATCTTTTTGCACTTTCGGTGTCAATGGTGACGTAAAGTCAGGCACTTGTTCTGGCATATCGATAGGTAAATGAATCTCATCTGGCAGTAGTGCTAGAGCTTCATCACTTGGTTTGTTGCTGTCATCAGTGATCTAAAATGAAACTTATATTATGCAATAAATATTAGGGATTGCCTTTTTGAAGGTTTACCCACCAGTGGCATTTTCACGTTCGCTCTTACTGCTTTCAAACGAGGGGCCATCTTAATTCGACGGAAGTTCGCTGACTGTGAAGATCCGGTTGGAGTCGATTGATTTTCTTCAGTGGTTACACGTGGAACTTGTGTTGGAGTTTTAAAAGTAGCAGAGTCGTGCTTGGTACCTTCCAACTGTTGGGTGACCTCAGCCAGGACATTATTATTTATTGCTTCAACTTGTTTTAGATTAGAAATGCTGGAACAGTTAGGAAATGAAGCAATTTCATTTTCGCGATGACAATTTTCAACAATTATTTTCGGTATTTCTTCAATTGTCATCGGATCTGAGGTAGCAGGATCATTGGACGATGCTTCTGGATTTGACAATGGAACTTCCTCTTTGGATTCATCTGGTGGAAATATTTTCTCTTCATTTTGAATGTCATCTTGCGTTTCTTGCTTTACTTTTGGTGCACTTCGTCGTGAACTTAAATTGGCAACTGCTTTTATTCTTGCCCGTCTCATAATGTTTCCTGATATAACTTAGAGTGCTTAATTTAATAAATATAAATTGAAGCACGAGAAGAAATCTCTCTCAAAATGGGATGAGCAAGTTCAGTCGTCCAGTCGCCAGAATATGTACTTACTTAGTTCGAAAATAATTCAAACTGAAAAATATCCGTTACGAAATCAAACATGAAATGTTTATTCTTCAAGGCACAAAGGTCAATGCAGTCCTAAAAAAAGCTCCAAATTCCATTTTCATTTATTGTTTTGGGCAAAAGAATGTCGATAATTTTTCCTTGAAATTTATCCTTCTACAAAATCAACAAAAGAATTTACCGGTTTTTTAATTTCAATTTCAATTTAATTCATTCTGATCAACATGCGCAACAAAGTAAGAAATAAATCACCGCCATATAAAGGAGGAACATCCGATGAACAGCATCACTCTCCTGTCGAAGGGCGATAAGTAACGAGTTGACTTCTCTTGTTGACTAAGAATAAAATTGCCAGAAGGATTAAATTGGAATAACAAATTAATATAAATAATCAGAATCCGTACAGTTGTTTTGAGCTAATTATTATAATGGACGGCAAAACGACAAAGGATAACCAAATGACAGGTTAAAAATCATTTATACTTATATCCATAAAATTAATTCGTTCTAATTAAATAAATTTTGCTTCAGACGAGGAAGTAAGACAAATGGTTAGAGCTGCCATAGCTACAGTTGAAAATAATTTCACATGTAGGGATTTCATAGAATATATGCGAATCAATGGCCTTGGACGAAAGGCCAATGATCCAAATGGCAAAAGTGTATATCGTAATGGAAACCAAGAAAGCTGCAAAAAATAAAGCATTATAGGAAGCAAAATAAAGCAGGCAAGATGCCGCCGCATACTTGAAAAATTGAAATTTTAAAAAGATTCATTTAAAAAATTTCAATAAAGAATTGTCAAATAAAAATTCATTTCTCACATTGCAAAATTGCTTTTCACGAACAAAAAACTATAAACAATACGAATTGAGATGTGGTGGGTTTATTTTTATTATGAGTGAGCATTTCAAGATGTTTATTTTATCTTTTGCACAAGCAACAATTTTCGGTCTTGAGCAGATAAGGCAATTTTTCGTAAAATTTGATACATTTCCGATAGATTTCCAGGAATCAGATTAGCAGCCAAATTGTTATGAATCGTACACATTTCGCTTCAATATAAACATAAATATTATTTAAAAATAACAACAATGTGTTACGAAATGGGGTAAGGAGTTTTGCAACAAACTCATACGTTCAAAACTCTTCACAAATATTTTCTGCAATCAATTATAATTATAAACAGTTATCATAAAATTTCAAGCTAAATGTGAGCGTTGGAGATCTTGAAATTTTTCGAATTTTTACTAATTTAAATTAAAAATTACCTCATTGAGTGAGGTTAAGTCACCAATTGTAAGATGTGCAACAATGAGTCAAACAAATTGATGACGGAGAGTCATTCGAACACATCATCAGTCTCTGGTCAACAGTGAAAGCGAGAAGTTGACTATCGGCAGAATAGAATTCTTAGACGCTTTTAAATTCGAATTTCAAACTAAATGTGAACATCTTTTGACATTTAAAGCGAGTGGATATCATTATAATCTACAATGGATGAAGGAAAAATAAAGCGTATCGTTTGGACATTAGAAGGTTGCATTTATTATAATTATGACATCTAAAATAATTTCGCTCTAAATAAACTTTTCTTTGGAATTAGAAGGCGAATTAAAATTTACAATAGATTATGTACCAATTAAAACTTCAAGAAAGAAAACTCGCAGTGGTAGCGAGACTTCCCGAACCTCTCCTGAACAAAAAAGGATGAAAACGAATGACGACAATGAATACTACAAGCAATAAAGTGGTAATCTTGAGAAAGCAGAAGAAATGTATGCATTGGTTCAATCGAAAAAAAGCTATTGAGTAAAAAAAAAGTTCATCTTAAAAAATTCAGTAAATTCTCAATACAAAATTAAACACTTAAAAAACAAATGAATCAATAAAAATAAATTTTCCGACAAAAGGCGAACATTTTGTTAATTTTTCATATTGGATTATTATTCTCGAAAGGCCGGTAAAATATTAAAATCATTTAAGCAAGTAATTCTCCTACAATTGATTGTGATATGAGGACAGAAGAGCTGAGCGAGGATCTAGGAATATCAGATTGGTTTCCAGGAAAATACTGTAGAAAGTCCAATGTACAACAATGCGAATCGACGAATTTCAAACAAACCCGATATTGAAATGGTACATTCTTGAAATTAAGCCAGAATCAACGGGATTTTAGAATCTGGGAAAACAGATAAAATTTTTATGAAAAATATTGAAATTAAAAATTAAAAATCATTGTAGGACATGCGCCGAATTGCAATTTATTTATTGGCAAAGATCTTATTTCATCGTTTACAAAGTATTTGAATTTGCGCATGTGGTTTCAAACAACTGCCACCATGACGACTCATGAATTGAGTAGCATAAACATTTATATTTTTTTTTGTGAGCGACCGTAATGGGACCAAAATGTATAACAAAGCCTTAAATAAATCATAATATATATGTATAAGGAACAGACGTCCGATGATCATCATCATTATTGTGTCAGGAGTCAAGCGATAAGTAAGTAATTGAAGATCAGTAAAATTGTAAAATTGATCAGAAGAAATTAAATTTGGAACTCAAATTAAAAGTGAGCATTTGGATTTTACTGTATCAAAAATTCAATTATTACAAATTGTTTACAGCCGGAATCAGTTCGATTATGCCGCGATTCAAGGATCGACACATCTCAACAATAAATTTAGAAGGTTGTAGATACATTTCGAAATGTTTTACGCTTAAGTTTAAATATAAAATTTAATAAAAATTTATTTTTTTAAGAATTTGCTGATTTGATTAAAAAGTGCGAAAATCAAAAGAAAATGCGAAAGAATTCAGTATGCCAGTGCCAACAGACTGTTGGTCTCCAGGCAAATAGTGGAGAAGGTTCAATGAATAAGAATGCAGATCAGCAAAACACAAAAAATCCAGAATTGAAGCCAAGTGTGGACAATAATTAAAGCAGAATTAATGGGGTAAAAACAGACAAAACTCTTATTGAAGAAGAATTATCCAGTAAACAGTCAAAGAATTGAAAATGTTCGGGTTTTTAATCAAATAAATTTTATAAACAGCAGGAATGTGTTATAAAATCGGTCAAACAATTAACGAAAATGAATTCCAATTGAAGAATGACGGCAAGCTGACTATTTAGCCCCTTTTTGGACCACAATCTTTAAAGATTTACAAAAATGCTAATTTGGGATTGTTGTTATTTATTTGCACGTGCTGAAAATTATTTATGTTTCTGTGTCTGAAAAGCAATTTTGCAATGTGAATATCGAAATGAATTTTTTATTTGAGAATTTATTATTATTTTATTTATCAACTCTGGTAGCAGTAACTTCTTTACTTTTTGTAGTTTCCCTGATTTCCAAGATGATTTGCATTTTCGCTTAGTTTCGCCTGACGAGCACTGTTTTTGTGAGACTGATTTTCGAATAATTCCAATGGTGGCAACTCATCAATATGCGTAATATCATCGTGTACAAAAGCTAGACATTCTAACGAAAAGTTTAGATGCAAAATCATTTTACATTGAAATAATTTACATTTACTGACTTTCTTTTGTCGCAGTTTTGTCATCCTTTGTTTTTATGCCGTCCATTATAATACGTTCACTCGAAATAATTATTTATTTCAGATTTAATAATTTATTTAACGTCTGATTTAACGTCTGATGAATTAATTTTGTTGAACTTCAGTGCCTTACTTATCGCCGTAACTTTTGAAATGAGACTGCATCAATGGAAGAATACTCTTTTATACACTTATTTATTCGTTACTTTGTTGTTAACTTGGATACCAAAGAAGAATAATGAGCTGCGATTTGCTTAGCAGAAAAAAGGACTAAAATATAGCGAATGTCTTGAAAATACTCAACAATTTTTAAGATTTAATTTGAAAGAAAATGCCCTTTAATGAAATATCTTCAAAGATTCGTCCAATTATCTTTGCCGAACATGAATTTGAATATAGATATGCGGACGCATTTATTTATTTAATGGTGCAAATTGTATTTCATCGACTGCCACCATGAGTAGCATAAATATTTTTCTCTGAATGAGTATTCCAAGATTTTTTCAGTTTCATGGTCAAACAATTTTCGGTTCTAAGAAAACAAATTTTTTCTTGAAATTCAGCACATTGTCCGAAATCGAGTAAACAGTCAAAGCGTTATGAAATGGATACGCTTAAGTGCTTGATAAAATTAATATTATAAACAACAACAATGTATTATAAAATGGGTCAAACAATGAATGAAAATGAAACCCAACTGAACAACTGAAGGAATCAAGTTGACACAGCTCCTTTTCATACCAAATTCATTAAAGCTCTACAAAAATACTAAAACGAAAATTGCTGTCAGATAGTTAAGTTATCGGTAATGTTATTTCCAAATCGGGATTGTCGTTAGATCTTATTACTTCCGATTTTATTCTTACATGCCCAGCCTGTAAAATGGACAAGTTCCTTCTGAAAATATATTCCTGAAAAGCAACTTTGCAATGGGAGATTTAGAAATTCATCTTTTATTTGAGAATTTATTGAATTTTTTTTTTAGATTTCATTTTTTGTCTGCTTTATCTTGCTTCCATCTTGATCTTACTGCTTTATTTTTTGTAGTTTTCTTGATGATGATTTGTATTTTTGTCCGATTTCGCTTGATCACTGCGATTGGGATCATGACTTTCCCTTTTAACGAAAGTAACCGTAACGTCCATATATATTCCTATGGAACCGTTTTTTTTTTTTTTTTAAACCGAAATCATTTTATGTTAAAATAATTGATTTTTACTTACTTTTTTCTGGATCAGCTTTCTTATCCATTGTTTCCTTGCCGTCCGTTATGATTCTAGTCAACAAAGAAATAATTGTACGAATTCCAAATTAAGCAATTTATATTAACCGTTGCAAAAGCAGCTTTATTAGTTTAATGATATCCACTTTGCTCTGAAAGTCACAGGATGCTCACATTTAGTTTGAACTTCAAATGTAAATTCGTCTTATTAAATAATTCTGTTGATCTTCAGTTCCTTACCTATCGCCTTGACTTTTGACAAAAGACTGATTCTGACCACGAAAGAATATCTTCTGTACAGTTTACACAATCATTACCTTGTTGCACGTTTTAATGCTAGAGAAAAATAAGAAGTTATTGGGAATAATATTTAAAAAAATGTATAAAAAAGTTTAATATGCTGGAGAAGAAATTTGATTTGTTTCTTAATGAAATAAAAAGCAAACAGGTATAAATGAAATTACGAAATAAATTTTTAATTGTAAATTAATGGCATATACATTTTGAAATTATACATTTTTAAATTTCTTCAATTTTCTGCAGGTTTTTCTTTCTCCAGATTCTCATAGTTTTTTTTTTTTTTTGATGTCTCCCTAACTTCCATGACAATTTAAATTTTTGTACATATTCGCCTTTCCACTACTGGAACGGCCGCCATTGCGGTTAGGTGTCTTATACCCGAATAAATCAGTTGGAAAGTCTTTGAAAAAGCTATCAATATGACGAGCAATAGTATCTTTTATAAAATCATCCATATCAGTTTCTAAAGAAAAGTTTATTTAGAGCGAAATCACATTGAAATGATTGATATCTACTCACTATATTCTTTCACAGTTTTGCCATTATTTGTTTCTTTGCCATCCATTTTGATATGTCGGTTCGAAATAGTTATACTGATAATTTATAATATTTATCCAATTTAATTCTTCTGAAAATTTAATTCTGTTGATATTCAACTCCTTACTTATCACCCTGACTTTTGACACAAGACTAGCGCTGTTCATTGAATGTCTTTCCCTTATATAGCGATTTATTCGTTACCTTGTTGCACATGTTGATCACATTGAATTTGTTTTTAGTTTAAATTAAAAACTTGCAAATCCTTTTGTCGATTTTGTAGAAGGGCAGAATTAATGGCAAATGTAGAAACATTTATCAAATTTGACCCAATTCTTACTCACTCGACGTCATGTAGGAAGCATGCAAATGCACATAAAGAGAGAAATATTAATTTGCCATTCACTCTTTTTACGTTCATTGGATGCCACGTGTGGGAAAAATTGAGCCCGAATGAAATAGAGCCGAAGAAATATTACGAATTTGATGCGTTTCATTACTTTCATGCAAGTAAAAAAAAAGTACTAAAAACAACTACAATCTATTATTATGAAATGGGAAGATGATTGTTGCTTCAATATCGTACTTGCGGTGCGCCTCATTTCCATTTTTTGTAAGCGATTAAAATGAGTTATTTTATATAATAAGAACTCACATTTCAAACATTGGATTTATATCCTCATTCACAGCTATCATGCTCATTCATGATCTATTGCCTCACAAGGTTTTCTTGTCGAAATAACGCAAATATTCACTACATGATACCTTTGTTAAATTTCCCGGCAAAGGGTGACAATTCTTTTGAATTCTAATATTTATTTCGTTTTCTTTTTCTTTTTCTTGACCAACTAAGATATGTTACAAAGTAGTAAATAAATAACTATATAAAAGTCAGACGCCCGATGATCAGCATCAGTTTTGTGTTGGGAGTCAAGTGATAAGTGAGGAATTGTGGATCGATATAATTGATCATTAGAAATTAAATTTGACAAATTATTTGTAGCCTGAAACAGTTCAATCATGCCGATTTATCCATCAATCGACTTCGCGCCCAAAGGTTTTATTGTTCCAAATGTTTTACTATTTTCACTTTAACTGAACTTTTTGTTTAAGAATTCATTGAATGTGGACGACATTATGAAAGAAAACAGAACTATCAAATGTATCGCATGCGCAAGAAACTCCAGGAGGCTAAAAAGGGAACTAACTACAATAAAAATCGGGTAGCTCCAAATAACCAGACATCGGAAGAAGTCCAGGAAAACAACTAAAAATAAAAGTTTAAAAAGAGCATAAATGCAAGAAAAATTCAAGAAAATGTAACGGAGAAAATAAAAAATAGTTGAATTTCTAAATTTCCAAGATTTTTCTTTATCGTTTGCATTAAAAAATGAACCGATTTCGTTACTTAGAAACGCAATTTTTCTTGAAATTTGTCAACATTACCCGAATCCTGATGAGCCGCAAAATTGTTATGAATTGGATAAATTTTATTATGAAATGGGGAGATGATTATTACCACAAACTAGTTCATTCAAGATGTTTGCAATTATTCTCCTTTTTTTTAAGAATTACATATTTATACAAAACTTTATTGTAAATATTTTTTTTTCTGATTTTTATGCCAAATGTTGTTATATTTTTCAAACGTGAGCGCATGCAAATACTGTGCAATTTCAATTGTCATCCAGCCACGTAAAGCCAATTTGGTTTGCTTTGTATTCATATGAAATTGTGCCGATTCCTTTGATTCCAAATGGTCAATTCGCTTATCAACTTTCTGTTCCAAAGAAGTAAACGAGGTTTTCATCTCTCCGTCAGGAATTGCTGACATAACTTCTGAAGCATAAACTTGATTTACATTTTATCTCCATTTCATTTTTTTTTGTGATTAGCTGGTTTACTTCTTGGTAAATTACTTGTAAATAAACCGCGCAGCAGCAACAGACCTGAAATTCCATCCCAATTTTTAATATCTGCAAAATTCGTCGACATTCTCGTTGCTATTTGTTAAGTTGATTCTTACGATTCAGTCCTCTGCATCACCCCTAAATAAATAAAACCAATCAATTACAATGTTTCAATTCAATTATCAAAATTTCCACAGAAAGAAAAAAGACAGACGAAACAATTTTTTCTTGTGTATTTAAAAAGAACATTGCAATATTGTTGTCAATTTGTTTAATGGCTTCCAGGAAACTCCGTTTGAATTATAAACTTGATGTTGGTGTTTTGTTGATTTCGGTGACATTTACATTTCAACGTACTTTTCGAAAAAAGAAGAAGAAAAGTTCAGAGCAGTAGATTTATATATAACTTTATTTAAATATTTCTACGTTTTCACAATTACTTGCAATATGAATAATTAAAGGGAAGAAATTAAAGAAAGTTTTCATACATTGAAAATAGATAGAATTCGATTAATCGATTAATGGCAAATTGCGGGTCCAAAAATTTAGCTTGTCCTAAATGTTGAATTTATTGACCCAGAAATTTGTTGAAATGCCCATTTTATGTATGGACTACACGGAAAAAAATCAGTTTCAAAGTAATATTTAATTTTGTTTTCAGTTTTCAAATTAATATTAAATTTTACACGAATCAGTCGGAGGTTTTTGATTCCATGTGAGTCACTTTTCTAATATATACGCAAATTCGATGGCAATTCTAGGAAAAAAGGATGTCGTAGTGCTTCATCTTTAAAGGAAGAAAAGCTTCATTATTCTCTTTCATAAAGCTATATTATTTTAAGCATTTAACCGACCTGTAGTGATCCGTATCAATGGATCAATCTCCAACATACGTCGCATCAAATCAAAAAGTTGCAAGTGATCGTTAGCCAATGATCCCATGTATCGGTGAAGTGGCTGGCATATATAAAGTTCACAATTTTTATTACTATTCCAATCCCGTTTTCCGTTTATAAAATAATCAGTTCTAGAATTTCTGGAAGATAAATGTTATTCAATCAACAGCGATTTCAGTTTAAAATTAAAGTCTCACATGGCCATTTCAAATGGAATTTCACCAAGAACCGTTTCAATGATTGCCAGTTGTTCAACAATATTTTTAGAATCGAAAAGTATATATCCAGTATATAATTCGAAAACGATGCTACCAATGGCCCAAACGTCACATTGATGAGTCCAGTTTAATTTTAGAATAACTTCTGGCGCGCGATAGACACGCGTAGTGACATACTCATAATGAATTTCGTCATCGAATATTACAGTGTCAAGATCAATAAGACGTATGTCAGTTTTCTCAAGGCGAGGAACTTCACGATTCTTTAAAATTAGAATTTTATCTATGTACATACATTAATTTGCTTCAAATATAATTTTAGTTGAGATTTCCATTTATGACATCAGGCTATAATCAGTGCAGGTTATTTAGTCGCTGACAGTTTGACCGTGGTAGTTTCACCAGTTCGGCAGACTAAATTGCGCTCACAGATTTGTGCTTGCTTCCAAATTAGGCACAATAATATTTATCTTGAGAGATGAGAGCAGTGGGATTAGTGATGTTTAAAAAAATTCGAGCGCTGTGAGCGAAGCGAGCAGTAAAGCGAGCCTCCAGCAACTGCCGCCGGTGAAACTGCCACCGGTGAACCGCACTACCGGTGAACCGCGCTACCCCGGTCAGAATCTGCGTCAGAAGTTTCTATAACCTCCTCCCTCTTTTTCCTTACGTCATAATTGGAATGTCAATTTTTAAGCTTCTTGAAATTACAAACCTTCTGTTTATCGAATATCGTAGTATAGTTTGAGTCAACAAATAGAATGTTTGCTGGTTTAAGGTCAGTGTGTGTGAGTTTCTTATCATGAAGAAATTTGACTGCATGCAACAACTGGTACAATATATGCCGTATTTGATAAGGGGGAAATGGTTCAATATTGTTATTTACCCTCTATAAAAGCCAATATTGTCAAAATATTTAGTTAGCCAAAAATATTAGCAGCCTAACCATAAAACTGTAAATACTCATGCCCATCATTTCGTAAACTGTGCACACAGCTTCGTCCAGTAAAAACCAGTCAAGAATTTTAATGATCAAGCTGAAATAATAAAGACATCAGTCAGCAGTTCCTTTTCTTATAGATGAAGTTATTTTCTCACTCTCCCGCAGGATGATTAAATAAAACCTTTCTAGTTGTTTCAATCTCGTGTATTGCAAACATACGATATTCACTTCTGGTGATTTTGAGAGCCACATTTTGATTACTGCAATCAGGAGAACATTTCTTTTAATCTTCTAATGCTCATTTTAAACTTTTATTATATTTGTTTGAAACTCACGTAATTATATCAGTCACTTGGAAGACTAATCCAAAATTTCCCCCGCCTATTTCCTTAATAATCTGATCTGTAGACGATAGAATATAAGCATCTTAATTTTTGGAAGAAAATGTATACGAAATTATTTTTGGCAACATTTAAGTCATGCTAACGGTACATATTCTTACTAACATCTGTTTTTTAGAATGTCACCAAACCTGGGCTTTATGTATCCATCGGCATCTATGAAAAATACGTTTGTTTTCTGTTCATTTGTGTTCACAGGTTCCAATATCTAATTTTGAGCGATCGTTGTAAAAAAAAAAATTTGAATCATTTTTCAGAAAACATTAAATTATGAAATTGGGCATAGGTTAGAGAAATAGTTTTACCTGATTGTTAATGCCAGTAGAGTTATACTGTGAAACATTCATTTCGTTTGTAATGTTCGACGTACAGCAGTAGTTGTCACGGTAGCTGTCATATCCATAAGGGCAGGAAAACGAACAAGTTAGAACTACTTTAATATTTGACATGCAGAAGATTGCCACCAAGAGATTTGAACTGTAGAAGATAAGGCAAATTAATACACTTGATACACAATTTCTTTAACCACTTACTAAGCGCGCAACATTATATTATATTGAATGTTGTCGATGAGAAATTGGAAATAATTAGGAGGAACGATGTTCTCTGGTTAAAAGTTGTACAATTTTAAAATGCTGTATTCTCTATAGCTTCTCCTTATATATTTAGTATCTAATGGAAGACAATCGGTGGAGAGAATTGTAATGTTATCGAGATGTATTATAGTCGATGTGAGAGAGAGAGAGCGGGATGTGACAAATTATTCGATATGTCCACGCTTTACTGGCGACGAATTACAATGCAAAATAATGAAACCTAACATTAAATATTATTTTCCTTATTTATACCGCATTCATTTTAATACTAGAAAATATTTCAGCAATATTTTAGGTTTCTTGAGATGTGCTTCATCCATCATGTCTCCTCAACAAGCTCTAACTTCTAAAATATTAATAAGAATTTACAAAACTGGATGTGCTTTCTAGTTTAACCAAGTTGAGTTTAATTGTAGATCACAAGATTTTGCAAAATTTTCAATGCTGAAATTTTCGCAACCTACAGTGCCATAAAGTTCACAAAGTCTGCTTCTAACAAAAAAATATTTAATTTGTACAGATTTACTGAATGCCCTTCTTTCCTTAAAACATATTTAAAGCAGGCATAGTCCAGAAAATTTATGATGAGTTGAAACTATGGTTGAATTTTTATACGTTCTTATGGATTGAAGGTAAACTGAAAATATCGAAAAAACACACAACATCTTTGAGAAGATCTTTTAAAATTACGGATATTTTTGATTTAGGAAAAGAAATTATATATCTATATTATTATATTATCTAAATTATATTCTAAAATTTAAAGATTGTACTTTGAACGTTTCATTATCATTAACTATTTTAAATAAAATTATCCGGTATTGGTTTCATGCCGGTTTTTTATATTTAAGTACTTTTAAAATTGGCTTTCCACTCCCAGATGCCCATTTATTATTAATTAACCGCCTTCTGTTTATAAAAGAATATTTTCGGTGTGTGTGAGTTTGCTATTATGAAGCATTTTCACGACATGCAACATATGGTACAATATATGCCGTATTTGCTAAGTGGGAACCCTATAAAAAACAATATTTTAAAAGTAAAAAAAAAAAAACTTCTGTTTCAGAATATTAGCAACTAGACCAGGAATAATTAAATAATAAAAACAACATCAGTCAGTAGTTCATTTTCTTATGGATGAAGATATTGTCTCACTTTCCCACAGGAAGATTAAATAAATCCGTTTTAGTTGCTTCAATCTCGTGCATTGCAAATTTACGATATTCATTTTGAGGGATTTCATTCTTCAAATACTCATTTTAAACTCACGTGAATTATATCGTTCACTTTGAAGACTAATCCAAAATTTCCCCCGCCTATTTCCTAATAATCTGATTCTGTAGACAATAGAATATGAAAACTGAGTTTTTTTTTTGGAAGAAAATGTAAACAAAGCTATTTTTGGCATAATTAAAGTAATGCCAAATCATCACTTGTTATATTGCTGAATTTATTGTGAATATGTATTATAGGTACATAAGCTTTTTTATCACTAACATTTGTTTTGTAGACGTCGCCAAGCTTGGTATAAAAAAAAAATAGGAGGAATGGTGCTCTCTGGTTAAAAGTTGTTATAATTTTAAATTGCTGTATTCTCTCAAGCTTGTCCTTATATAGTATCTAAGGGAAAACCAAGGGGAACACCGAGGGGTGGAGAGAATTCTATTGTTCTCCAGATGTACCATAATCGATGAGAGAGAATGCAGTGCGACGTGCCAAATTATTCGATATACCTACGCTCTACTGGCGAGAGCACATCATTAACAAATACTGTGCAATTTCAATTATCATCCAGCCACGTAAAGCCAATTTGGTTTGCTTTGTATTCATATGCAATTGTGCCGATTCCTTTGATTCCAAATGGTCAATTCGCTTATCGCTTATCAACTTTCTGTTCCAAAGAACTAAACGAGGTTTTCATCTCTCCGTCATGAATTGCTGACATAACTTCTGAAGCATAAACTTGATTTACATTTTATCTCCATTTCATTTTTTTTGTGATTAGCTGGTTTACTTCTTGGTAAATGACTTGTAAATAAACCGCGCAGCAGCAACAGACCTGACATTCCATCTCACTTTTAAATATCTGCGAAATTCGTCGACATTCTCCTTGCTATTTGTTAAGCTGATTCTTACGATTCAGTCCTCTGCATCACCCCCTAAAAAAATAAAACCAATCAATTACAATGTTTCAATTCAATTATCAAAATTTCCACAGAAAGAAAAAAGACAGACGAAACAATTTTTTCTCGTGTATTTAAAAAGAACATTGCAATATTGTTGTCAATTTGTTTAATGGCTTCCAGAAAACTCCGTTTGAATTATAAACTTGATGTTGGCGTTTTGTTAATTTCGGTGATATTCATATTTCAAAGTACTTTTCGAAAAAAGAAGAAGAAGAAAAGTTCAGAGCAGTAGATTTATATATATAACTTTATTTAAATATTTCTACGTTTTCACAATTACTTGCAATATTAATAATTAAAGGGAAGAAATTAAAGATAGTTTTCATACATTGATCATCACAGCATACCATCTCGACATGCAACGAACAACGAACCATGTTGATTGTTTGTACATCGATTTTTGCATGTAGATAAGTTTTATTTTTTGTTTCAATGGGGTCTTCTATTTTATGGAATGGAACATGAGACCAAAGGAAAATATAGCATGTCCTTTTTCTAAACTTACTCTAATCTCTCTAGATCACGTGAATAAAAATAAAAATAAAAATTATTCAATTCTTTTAAATTAAAGTTTTCTTTATGGGAAAAGTTCCCCTGCTAGATACTTAGAATTAGAAAGTTTTTATTTTTTTGATATGCTCATATGCGCAGTTAATTTGATTCTTAAGTATGAGAATTCCTCCATAATTTCAAGAAATTTACGGGTTTTTGATCTTTATGTTGTTCAGCTAAATTCTCTTTTATTGGATTGTGGACACAGACTCGCTGGCCAATCTGTATCTGACAGAATTTGTTGAAAGGTCTTGAATTAATCAGTTTAATTGTTTCAGAGTTTTGAGCAGATAATTCGATCTTCAAAAATAGCAGCAGTACGTAAACGATAATAATAGTAAAAAATATAACGGACTATTCTTGATGTTAATATGCACAAATTGATGAATTGAATCAATTAATTTTTCAATGCATCTATAAGTTTTCTAGATACAAATATGTTTATTTTTGTTTTGTTTGTTTTTTTTTTTTTTTTTTTTTCTGGCAGCTCTTTTAAGGAAGACAAGGAAGACTGATTGAAAATGATCACAAAAATGAACGTACTGTAAGATAAATATTTCAAAATCATTAATTGATTGCATTGCATTAAATACATGGTTTCTACAGAAAGTGTCCGTTTGTGATCATTATTAAAATATCAAATGATATTATTAGCTTTTGAGGCAGCAATGATTAAATATTGGCCCTAAGCCTTTACATGTTTGCTTAATATTTCCGGTTATGTCTTGCTGAAAACAAAATAAGAGTTTAGAAAATTAAAATATTCTTAGTTTTATCACAAAAAAAAAAATCTTATGAAAATCGGTATATTTTAAAAAGTTTATTCACCCTCATGACTTTCAAAAAATTAGGGGCGTGGAAACAAGAAATATTAAATAGACTTGTAAAGGCTTAAATCTACAGATAAAGTTAATTACTTAAGACTCTCTGTATAACCTAAACAGAACAACTTTTCATTAGGAATATTTACAAAATTAAATAAGAAATCGAGTTGCGTAATCGGGAAGTCAACTAATTATTGCGTTTATGTTTAATTTAGTTCATATTCGCTAATTTTAGTAAGCCCTATCTACGCTCTTCTTCTTCTGTGCCTGCTTGCCATTTGAACTTTGACTGCATTAACCATTGTTGCCCTTTCGAATAAGAGCATGGTCTCAGTAATGGCGTTGATGGATCTTCACGAGATGCTCTAGTTAGGCAATTTCCAGAATTCACATGCTTTATTGTGAGGTCCTATAATTAGTTTAGAAAGGCTTTAGCCAACTTTTTCTTGAAATTATTTTACACAACTCACATTTTCATCATATGTCCATTCTTGATTGCCACCCATTCCATGACAGCGAACAAGATTTACCGGTCCATGGGCATTTGATGCATCCAGGCAATTATCATCTGACATAATTTGCTGTCGTTTTGTATATGCAAATACTTGATTTCCCCCCAAGCCATGGCAGTAACTGCTTCCAACTTTTTCACCTGATTTATGGCCCAACTATATTTTAAGGAATGAAAATTAAAATTTTAAAATGAGATTTTTAAAAAAATTTAGGTTATTTTTAAACTTACCGTGTCGAGACAATTTTGAGACTCCACATTTCTTATCTGAAATGAATTGAAAGAGTTTTCAGATTGTTGACAAGTGTTATTTTTTTAATAATTGATAAATGGTTTAGCTAGCTTACCTCTCCAAGATGATAATATGAGAGTGGCATTTGAGATTCTGGATAAATATTTTCCAAATACCATCTGAAGCTTTTGCACTTTAATTTTTGTCTTAACTCCAATCGAGCCGATACATCACCAGCAGACGTTTTTCTTGCGCCTAAAATATTTAAATTATTCAATAAAATAAACATGTGGAAAAATTAATTAGATTATTTGAAACAATTATTATTTGTTAGGCGACCAATAAATAGTTAGTTAGTCATTCGAAAGGTTAGTTTTGTTAATGAAATTGTTTATTGTTAACCTGGATTAATACTGTAATAAAAGTCCTTCCATTCATCAAGCCAAACTTCAACTAATCGGGCGTTGTTTTTGTTCACTATCTGTGATGTTCCCCCTGGAAAGCTATATGGGGTACTTTTGCGGAAAACATGCCCCTTTTGAAAAAGAATCGATAGCAGTGGGATGTTAGTTTTTTTAAGTAGATATTGAAAATAGAAAATGAATTTATGGCGCGAAAATTCTTTGAACTTTAACTATCGCTTCCATTTTCTTAAATGTGAATGAAACTATGTATTGGATCATACCACTCTAGAGCATGGCGATATTTCTAATACACCCCCGCACATCCAGACCTAGAAGCGTATTAGTAAATGAATAGAGGAAAAGTATTTAATGGAGTATGTATATAGATACATTTTGTATGCTATGAATAGTTTTGAGAAAAATAATCATTAATTAATAAGTTAGTTAGAATTAGTATCTAGATTAATGACAAGTGGTTAGTGGGCGCAGAGCTGAATGTTGGTTATGAGTTCCCCAATTTCGTTTCAAAGAAGTACGTTTGTGCAAACCTGGACTCATTGCGAAATAAAATTCCTTCCATTCATCAAGCCAGACTTCAGCGACGCGGGCAGCATTCTTGAGCACAATATTTGCAACACCACCAGGAAACGTATAAGGACTTTTATCACGAAAAACATGTCCCACATGTGAACATGGAGCGATCTCCAAAATTCCACCACATTGCCATATCTAAATCGACGTTCAGATTTTCAGTTAAAAATAATTGGATTGTATGCTTCAGTAAAAACAATATTGAACAAAAAACGAAAAGAAAATACATGATCAGGGAATGTAACTCACTCTGAAGCTCATTTCCAAGTTTTCACCTCCCCAAATATCCATTCCTACAATACAAAAAAATCTTATTGTTTTTCAAATAAATTCCCAATAAAGCTTTTGTTTATACCTTCGTCATAGCTTCCGATTTCATAAAAATAATCCTTATCGATAGAAAACAATCCACCAGCCTAAAAAAAGGAGATCAATAATTATATTTTAATTGTTTTCTAAATCAACAAACCATTGTTGGCGTACGAAGTGGTGCAGTTCTGTCATTATTACGTCGGGCCATTTCTCTGGCTGGGACTCGATACCATCTGAAGTTTAGTTTCCAATTGAAACCACCCCACGTTTGATCTGATGCTGTAACATATTCAAATGTTTCATCGCTGATAACATCAATTATAGGACAAACGACAGTTCGTCTATCCAGTGCAATTCTGGAAAGCAATGGTTCTAACCAGCCTTCTGTGCATTCACAGTGAGCATCAAGGAATGTTATCACTTGACCTTTGACGACCGCTGCCCCCAACAAACGAGCTCGAATAAGACCCGATCGTTTGCCCGTTCGAAGAACTAAAAATTCATAGGAAAAGTTAATTTACTTAGTTGTACAATAAAATAAATAAATTCATCATCTCACCGTAAGTAGAGACTGGAAGAGTCTTAACATATTCTTCCAATTTCTCTCCCAAATAATCTCGCTCGCTTGCATCATCAACTAATATGATTTCTTTCAGTAATGGACGAGGTGAGCGGTTTATAACACTCCAAATTGTCCTCAAAAGTGTACTCCAGGCTTCGTTATGGAAAACAATAACAATTGATGTTGTTGGCAGCTTGGTTGGAAATGTTTTTGTACGGCAGCTTAAATTTTGAAAATCAGGGAATGAGATAGACTTTAAACTTAAAACACTAGTCTGACTTACTCTTTATGTCTTACATCAGCTAGCGACCTATTGAGCCAAATCATGTCACTAGCAAGCAAATTAAACTGATTTTCCTTAAATTTTTCTTTCATCTCTTCCTGCTGATTAGCTTTCATTTTTACTGGCTTTCCCATTTCACCAGGTTTGCCGGTGTTTTCGCGTACTACTGGTGCTGTACGCCATTTCTTGAGCTCAACAGAGCGATATGTTTTCGATATGTGCTTAACTTCGTCATCATCTAAGCTATCGATATTATTAACATTAGTGTCAATTTCACCCTCATCAACAATTGGGTCATCATCAACCTCTTTATGAATGGCAATGAATGTGTCACTGTGAGAAGGCTACAAAAAAGGATAAATACCTATCTTATTAATCAATATTATTAGAGCTTTCACTTTATAAATTCATAATTATTTCAAGGCATTCACTTGAATTCACAAGACAAAAAAAAACTCCCAGAAAGAGTTCCCACAAGATTCAACATCATAAACGCCTTTAGTGCAATACCGTTATTCTTTATGATGAAATACCAGAACTGAAAGAACGCGACTTTTCGTGAAATCCGCGTGCACATGTTTTACGGAATATAAACTGCTGAATGCTGATCGAAGCATAACAAATTTTGTGCAACAGGTTTAACACGACGATATTTTTGCATTATGGTTTATGAGTTGATGAACCCATTCATTCAAATGTGTATTCGCACAGATGGTTAACCCATAATAATAGAAAATAAAAGGTTCAATGTTTTCGTTGTTTAGGCAAAAAAACGCGCTAAAAACTAAGTTCGTCTGGTACTGTGCATTTCGCAATTTTTAAACATCAAAGTATTTTGTTGATTGTTTAAAAAGCGAGCAATTGCAATTTTTACTTTTTTTTTTTGTTAATTATTTTCACTTTCAAAAATGTTTTCACTGATATGTATATATTATGTTCTGATTAATGATTGATGTGAATTTTACGTTCGCTCACCTCATTATCATGTGGTTTTTTGAATATTCCGCCACTAAGTCCGTCTGTATATTTCATTATCAGTATCACATCGACTAGCAGCCATGCTAAGGATGTTATCAGGATGATTCGACAGGTGCTGGTTCGAATTTTTCCGCGAAACATCCTCGTATAGTTGGACATTGGTTTCTTTTCCCAATTGGAATTTTCTTCTTCTCGTGAACTGATGAGTGATATTTTTGATGTTTTCATTCAGACAAGTTTGTTATCTACAAATTAGAGGGAAAGGGAAAAAAAATATTATCAGTTGCACATTTAAAATTCATAGGCTTGAAATAATTTTTTTTTAATAAATAATATATTTAGGAACCGTATTTGCTAGTTTATTCATATTTAACTGCTTTTATCACACATAACACTACGAGCGACTTAAAAATTAGGAGATAATAATTTTTAAAATAAAAAATGATTCGCAAATTGTAAGTCACCGTGTGAACCATCGTGGCTGGCAAACAATGAAGGTCAAAAATTTGTTTCCTTGATTTCTTTTTTTTTTGTAGTATCATTCCAATAAGAAATCTGAGATCATCATCAGCTTTAATACCTTATTCCCTTATCACTCACTGATGAATAACTTAATACTACTTACTCATATTCAATATTAATGATTGCAGAATTTAAAATTTTACAATTCTTTAAATAATATTACGTTTCACTAATTCTTGTTGCCGAAACAGCGAAACAGCGATAAATACATGATGTGGAATGAAATTTAAAGAAGGTAGAGAGAAGCACAGAGAGCTAATAAGAATAAGAAAAAGTGTACACGAAGTCAAAAATCAAGACCTGTTTATTGTTTTTTTTTTTTTTTTGTTAGGAAAGAATCTTCCTTCATTGACTTTCGCAGACGATGACTTTTGTTCTAAGGTGGTATCGCATGAGCAATTGAATTTGGATAACATTTTTGACTTCGGACGAATAAATTGGACAATTAAAATGAGAAATTAAAATTTTTTTAGCAAAAATATCTAAATTTAATTTTAAATTTTTGGCGATGTCACAGCTACACTCACTTGTTATTCATTAACTGAACCACATAGTTAAACAAGTTTAGTTAAATGACTGATATACTGATTAAAAACTCTTTTTTTTTGTGAATGTTCTGATACATAAATTAAGGAATAGGAACTAGGCAGTCAGAGTAATTGCGTTCCCCTTCGGTTTAAAAACATAGAAAATATTAAACAACAACAGTCTTTTTTTCGTTTTCATCGAAACTATCTGCTTTCAGTCCACCAGCTCAGCTTGCTAAAAATTCTCTCAAATTTTACTGAAATCGCTTCGTATCTGAAATTTTTTATTGAATCGGTTTTGAAAAATCAAATCGCAACAAGTTTTTATTTTTAACGAGATCAGAGTTTGTTTACAGAATTACGATAGTAAACAGAATCTCTAAAAAATTAAAAATAATTCGGTAAGCATAAAACTAAGTATCTAAATACTTAACTTTCCATATTTCCATAGCTAACGAAAACATTCTTTTTTTTACAGAAGAAAATGGTACAATCGATTATAAATATTCTACAGCTTCCGCCAGAACTGATTCAGAAGATTTTATCATACATTCCTTATCGCTTTAATGTTGCTTCATCATGTAAGGACTTCCATGATCATGTTTGTGAGATGGAAAAGGATCATCATCAGCTTAAGATAACTGCTTGGAAGGTACACATTCATTCACTGAAACATTACCGTAAACAATTTGTAAACAATATAAATTTCAGCCTGATTGTACATCCCATCTTGACAATGCAGAAATACTTCGCTCCATTTTGAATACTGACCGCACAATCTCAAAGTTGGATCTGGATTTGAGAAATATGACCGAACACCAATCCAAAATATTGATAAACATAATGGAAAAGTTTGGACCATCGTTGAAAAACATTAAGTTGCAGCCAGTGCAAATCGATCTATTATTGACTCTTCTGAAATATTCACCAAATCTAGTGGAGCTGACTGTTAGTGAAATTTTCGACCCACTCGATCCTACAAATGAACTAAATATGCCAGCTACACCGTTTCTATCAGCGCTATATGTGAAAAACGTAACAAAAATTACAAAATTCTACGATATGATTCCGAAGGACACAATTCATAAACTGGAAATTTTCTATGAAGATGAGCCATCAGGTAAAATACTAGAAAAGCAAAAAACGGTCAGAGAACTGGCTATTTTGACTACCAAGCACCCATTTGACTTTGGTTTCTTGGATGTTCTTAAACTACGAAAGCTCGAACTTCCATTAACCGAAGAAGTATTAAATATTCGACTTCTGAAAAATCAACATGAGCTCTCATTATTGAATATAGTGAGCGTAGCCTCATTGAATGATGAACAGTTTGAAGTTGTTTCCTCACTGACTCAATTGAAATCTCTTGGAGTTTCCTTAAAATCATTGACAGCAAAAGGATTTAGAAATATATCTCGTTTAGTTAATCTGGAGGAGCTAGATATTGCTTGCTCCATGTACATGACTGGTGAAAAAACGCACAATAATGATTGCGTCGAAAAATTGACCTATATCAGAATTCCAAGGTTGAAATCATTTAGTTTGTATGCGGTGGACCGTCGTACAAGAATCTCTCAACTTGAACTTATTAGTGACATTCTAGGAACAATTGCTATTAATAATCCACAAATTGAATTACTAAAAATATGCATATCTGATCTTAATTTGATCAAGGGAATTTGCGAAATGTTCCCAAAGCTTCAAGCATTAATTGCCAATGATGCACTGTGGTTCGCTTCATGTAGTCCATTTGCCATTTCTAATAACTTTAAGCAGCTCAATAAACTCCAAGTTCCCATCGATGGAAAAATTGAAAATATCAAAAATATTCTTACTTTGCTCGATCAATGCGTAAATCTGGAAGGTCTCGTAATAAATATTACATCAAGCGCAGGAAATCTATTTAAATTCAAACATTTGGAACACATATTGAAGCAAAATACAAAGCTTAAAACATTGCAGATATCTTTTGTAGGCAATGCGCTGACTGTTGCAGAAAGAATTCATGCAGCGATTACTGGATCGTTTCCTAAAATAGATTCGAAGCTTTTCGTTTCAACGATCAATAAATTCGGTCAAAACTTAAAACTACTCTCGATCACTACGGTAAATTTTGACGATGAAGCCTATTTGGTAAATGAATTAATACATAATTTCCCCACAATCAACGCTGAGGTAATTGATCAGTTCAATTCAACATACACTTTTAAAACGCTGGAAGCGTCGTCGAATTTTGATCCATTTCCAAACTCTAGACTGAAGATGAAGGAAAGCTTCATAAAATTACTACCACAATAATTTTTTCCGTAGACTTTCTTTTTTTTAAAAACACCAACAAAGTATTGAAACAAATAAAGCCTGAAGATTTTAATGCAACGATCACTATTTGCGAATCAAATATCAGAAATGATCTCTTAAAAATTAACACATGTAAAGTCTTTATCAAATTCACTAAATCAGTTGATGTCTTTAACGCCTGAATGCTAAATGATGATTCATTTAAATATTTAGAATGATTGTCCAGAAATGCACAATTTTCTTTTATTAAAAAACATATTCTTTATACAAATGAAATTTTTTTTTAATTATGCATGTTTAGAAATTATGCAGCAGATCTTACTGAAGCGTAGGTTCGTTTTTTTCTTCGCTTACATCCAAAAATAAATTGTGTCATGTAGATTACTGAAACAACCAGACCAACAAGATTGAGTATCATTGATGTTAGCAGGATATGTGACCATGTGTCGAGTTCATTACAACTTAAATCCCTAAAATGTACAATATTACTTCCATCAGGTATATCAATTTGACCCGACGAATCCAAATGTCCTTGTGCATCAGTTCCATTGCCTCGTGATACCATTATCATAGCTTCGGGTTTCACGTTAAACACACAAATGCATGATGAGCTGTTAATGAAAATGTTTTCGGGAAAACATTTTTTATTGTCTGATGCGATGCTTATGAAATGAAATGAAGCATAAATGAAGGCAAGGGTTGTGAGAAAAACCGTCATGATAATTATCATGCTGGCGTTCATCTGAAAATGTATTTTGATAATTAATTTAAATGCATTGCTAAAATGTAAGCATTAATTTTTACCTTTAAGAACCAGAAAAATTTCGCCTTGAGTTTAGCCTTACGGTGAATTCGTCCAAAGCTTAACAAATAAAGCCCGAGCAGTCCAGAAATGATCAAAATCAGTCCCGACCAAAATGGATTTTGTGAAATTGGTGTACTGTTTGCAAACAAACAAATCCATCCCCCTAAGGCAAGTAGACTGAAGCCAGTGATAGTCTTCAATATTAGCACAAATTTCGCCAACCACACATGTCTAATGTTGAGATAATTGCATGAATTGCCTGAAGGAAAAATAATTGACCATCAGATGACTGCTGGTAAGCAAAATTTAACGTTTTCGATATAAAAATCACCTTGAGAATGCTTGTTCGTCACAATCATTCGCGAATGACGTAAAGAATTTCTCGTTGGCTTGTGTCGTGTTCCGAAATTGGGTCCTTTGATGTTTTGCGGTACTGTTGTGGACATATAAACAGTCTGCAAAAAAATTAATAAAACAACAGATTGGAGAAAAGAAGTTAATAGTCGACGATCACAAAGGTCGTTTGAGAGTTGTGTTCGGCAAAAAATAGTTTTACGCGATTTCAAGTTAGTCATTAAAAATGCTATCTTAAAATCTAATTGACCGCTAATTGCCTTCATAGAAAATACTAATTCATATACACAAAATATAATTCCTGTAATTGCAACCGTACCTGTGATGGTGATGCTTCAGGTAGCGTGATCTTTGGGCTCTTGCTTCGATTGGAGCCTTCACTATTCTTCCGACTGTTATCAGTTCTGTCGTGCCGTGTTGGTGATGCTGATGGTGTGGCAGTTGTCGATGAGGATCCGGATGCTGATGAAGTGGCACTCACTTTATCGTGATTAATATTCGATGGACTTTTACACAACTCTTCTTCTAGATCATTAGGCATAACATTTACATATTGATTTTGACTGTTTATTATTGCGCCATCACGTTTATCGTCGTCATCAAGAAGCTCATTAAAATCATCGTTATTTGGTTGATGATGTATTGGATGTGTCAAGCCAAAGAATGTTGATTTTGCGTCACTTATAACCGATCGATGATTTGATGGTGAATGCTCGTCATTCTGGTTTATTTTCACCTGTTGATCACTTTCTCGAATTTGTGCTGTGTTGGGTACATTTTCATATCGCGGTTTACTGGATTGTGGCAATGAAGTATTATTATTATTGCTGTTGTTGTTATTGCAGCTCGATGCTTCTTCTAATGAATTCATGTTTAATGGAGAATCATCAAAGCGAAATTTTATGTCAAAATGTGTTTGAGTTGTGAGAGTAGTCAAGTTGTCGTATTCACTAAGTGGTCGCTCAAGTTCTGGACTTTTACTGGCCACTGCTGTTGAAGTATTATGATGATCTACGTCTGTTTGCTTGCGCAGAAAATTTCTAACTGGCGGCATGCTCTGCGAAATATCATGGAATGGTAGAAACTGTGATGAGAATCAATGTGAGCGCAGGTAAGAGAAAAGAGAACGATTGGGTCGAGTTCATAATGTGGGGCACAACACAAGTTTAATTTTTATTAATAACTTGTTCAGGTAAAAACAAAGCAATGCCTTTTGCCCTAAATATATTCAGTGAGTAAACTGCAACCGTTCGTGAGAGAATGAGCATGAACAAGACACCTGAAGTGTTTCAACAACAATATTTAAATGTCTTGTGGTGCTTACTGATCAAAATAACACACTTCGGGCATTCTACATTCATGTTAATTAAGACGAATTTGATCAAATAAATTATTTATGCAGACGAAACTGAAAATATCCTTCGTTTGCAGCTTTTGCTCATCATCGTTGCCATATTTGAAAAATATTTTTACCGCTGTGTCATTATAAAATAAATTTGAAGATGCTAAAATTGTTTGTAAAGATTTTAAACACAAACAGCAGCAATGTGACTGGACGGGATTTTTTTTTTACCTTCTTATTTACGCGACGACGTCATCGTGGTGACGCCACAATTTTAAGTAAATCGATCTTTAAGTTAAAGAGATCTGTTCGAACACAAATTGCCTTTTAATTTAATTTTTTTTACAATCGGTAATGTTATTGTTTATTTAATTTAACTGTTAAATTTCTGTCGTTGTAAGTAGTTTCTCAATCAACTCGATTTGATGCAATAAAAAAATATTTAAAATTTGCAAATTTATGATGCAGTTCGTGTGAAATAATCATGTCATTCTACAGAATGCCCCGATGACTAATCCATTACACACACGTTTTAAAGTAACCTAGGTAGGTCTCACGATGCAGTTTTATGACGTATACGGTCCATCGGAATGACATGATTTATATTTACATATTTACGCCTTAAGGAATTCCAGGTAGAAAAATAGTTTTTTTTAAATTAACCAAGAACACGATGAAATATTCAAGAATGTTTTGCCAGATGACTAAATTTTAAATTAAAATCCATCACCTCAGGGGAAACAAAATCAATGGGAAGAAGAATGTGCTCCAATGATTGGGGGGAAAAGTCACGTTCCTATAAGAAAAACAACAAGACAAACAATAATAATACGTAAATCGAAAACATTCCATTGCGTCTTTTGATTACTTCGGTAATGATCGTTACAGTTTAAATTAATTGTTATACGCTTGAAATGGGAGGAAGCTGGAGATGGGAAAATGAACAGCGGTTGTAATATCGTTATGATTAAATACAAACAAATCAATTGTTGAAATATTTAATAAAGAAAACGTTCATTTGTTTAATGCTCGAATTAATTTTCTCTCACTAAATTCAATATTTGTTGATTTGTGTTGTGGCTGATTGTGGGAATTTTTTGATCTCTGACGACAAAATCTTAAAATAGTGATATACGATATACCCTTTGTACAAGTCCCATTTATGTAGAACAATCGAAGACCTTTTGATTAAGAAAATTTTCTTCAATTCTTTCTTTCTTCAAAAAATTTAGAAACAAATGTTTTTGATTTGTTTTGCTTGTTGTCGTTGTATGATTCAACAAATCATGAACTTCGCTGGAGGTCATTTTGTAATAAATGGAATTGTGTCTATGTTTTGGTGATTCGTTAATTGTCCATTTTCGTGTTTTGAAGACGGACATGTTTCTAGAATTGAATCACTGATTTCACCGGAAATGCATAACCATATCCAACATACCAGGTGCTGACTGAATCATTTCAGAACTAATTTAATGGCAAAGACATTATTCTCTTAACTAATCACTTTTTGCAACATTTCATAAAAGTTGGTCATCGCCATGGTTGTTTCAAGTGAGTAAACAATTAACAAACTGTATGAACAACACTCAGTTGATACTATGATGGAATTTAGTTGTTATTTTTACGGAGCTAGAGAGTAAAATTATTGCGTAACCGTCATGTAACTGAGGCATAATTATATTTTTTAGCAACCATGTTAATGTTTGTTGTTGTTTTTGTGCATCAGCGAATAATTTACAAATTTTTGTTTCAACATAATTCAACTATAAAAAAAAAATATAATTTTTTTGATGTTTCTTCATCCGTTGATGGCATTTTGTGGACGATGGAAAGCGAAACGCGGTTTGTTGCACAATATTTAATCAATCTTTATTTTTTTTTTACCTCTAGAAGGCAGAAAAAATGTTTTACCATCAGAGCAGAGCGTTTAATTTCGTTTACAAAAATCATTTATTTTCCGCCGTCATTAAATTGACGTTTATGGAGTTGCTTTCATGATGGTTGGTTGGCTCGATTGCACAAGTAATATTATTATACTTCATTTATTTATATACGCTGGAGGTATTTCGTATGTAATTGCGGTTTACTTTAATAAATTACCTTTCTTTTAATAATTTCACGCTTGTAAATGATAATTTTGGGATGGACACATTGAAAGTTTTCAAAGAAAATGAAACAATGAAATTTGAAATTTCAAGAACTTTTGTTTATTTATTTCTTCTTTTATGTAGCCGTTTCGCGTTCACGGTTTACCGACGATGACTCAACATGTTTACTGATTCCTTTTGTTAAAAATTTTCTTTTAAACTTTATTTTAACACGAACCCGCGAAAAAAATCATCGATGCGTTGAACTGAGTACGATTCGATCGGCGCGACGTTTCACAAATGACTGACTTGGTTGTGCGCGCGTTAGATGGAAATAAAGAGTGTGGCATGAAAAATCGAATAAAAAAAAGTGTGTATGAGAGTGGAGAATGAAAAAAAACAAAACACCACTAGGTAGCCAAGGGAGCTATTAGAATTTTAGATGGTCATTCGCGTGCGTGCATCGCGCGAGCTGTTAAATATCAATTCTCAATAGAGTAACTGACTTAATTTAACGTTATGTATCTCATCCAGACAAGAACCACACAGAAGAACATACTTTTTATGATTATTCTCTGAACATTATGGAAAAAATATTTTAATGTGCTCGATAAAACTGTCCGTGGGTGGACATTGAAAGGATTTAATTTCCTGGCGGCTTACTTCTAGAATTAGTTTTGATTTCAACCAGATTTCATAAAATATTCTCAAACATCTGGTGATATATTTATGCAACTTAACTTATTGAGTTAGCAAGTATAATTGAAAATTGATTTGTTTATTGAAATTGCCGAGCTGAGAAAACTTTCACAATCGAAATGCTTTCCATATTTGAAGCATGACAGCGTAATCTGTTAGGTCTTTAAATATATGTTGTGTTGCATTCAACATAAGATTATCTGAGCAATGACTACACACATTATTTGCTATTAAAATCATTCCTGCGCTGCAATAAGTTGAAAAGTAGCTTTTGTAACCGAAGGGATTAAAATATGTAAAGCTTTTAATTAGATATATATTTCAATTATCAGATCTGTTTCATGATATTAATGTGCTACATACTTGAAAAGGTTCGTAATTTGATGTCTGCAAGCAATTCAATTAATAATAACTGATGTTTATGTGGGAAAAAAAATCGTATGCGGAAGATCAGCAAACAAAAATATTTGTATTTCCCGAAAAATACATCAAACTGGTGATTGAAATAAAAATAATATTTATATTGCCGATTCAACGCGTCTTTAAGATACACCAATAAATCAATGTTTTCTTATCATATTGCGGACAGTAAAAAAAATTCTTTTGAGCGGGTCAGACGCACTGTGAAGAAAAACATCTGTAAGAATAGCTGAGACGTAAACATTGTACGGCATCATTTGCGATTCACACTCCGGCTATCGTTTGAAAGTAATGAGAATATCATTTACTATTTCCAAATTAAGTATTTACATCTCTGGCTTCTTCGTAGAGACATCGAAATGCAAATAAGTTTGTTCAACTTTACATACGTTTAAATTTTCATATTTGAATGAACTCGATGATTAAGATTCGTAGTAAGTATTCTGTCGGTTCTATCGCAATTTGTATGTATTTTGTTTTTTTTTCTACGGGACTTTTATCAGTTTTGATTCTGAGTAATTTAATAACACATTTGAAATAAATCGTTTTTTGGCTTCTAGAAACATAAATATTTCTCGAATGTTTAACGAATATTTTCATATTTATAAGCTAATGACTTGTAATGACCTGGCAGATATTCAATATATTTCTTGAGAGAAGGAATGAAAGAACTCATACGGGTTCTTATTAATTAACCGATAAATCATTCCTCGAAACGTTGAATCAAATCGATATATCGAATTTCTTTAAAAATTTCAACATTAACTTGATAAATGGCTGCTATACGAAACGCACTGGAGTGAAAGACTTGTTGATCTTACCCATTTTAATCACACACATAGTAATATTATTCATCATAATGTTGATGTATTCTCTGCACGTGCACGCAATCATTAATTAATAACATATGATCAATTTCGCGACGGAAATCGTACATAAATTTAAACTTGTACAGTATTCAATAACTTTAAGTTCGTTCGATTCGTATGGAAATATTTTTTCAAGATTAGAAAGAATCGCACAGAAAGTCCGGCAGCTTCAGCACAAGCCTGAAGCAAAACTGAGACTAAAGACATGCACGCGGCAGAAAAATATTAAAAATTTCTTTAGCAAGTGTGCACAGCAAAAATGAAACAGTGATGCCACTTATAAGTTCTTTAGCCGTTTTGAGTGATACATGTTATCATGCTATAATAACATAAACGTATGTATAATGTTAATTAGGTTGTTCAACGCCGAAAAAAAATAAAAATGATTCAAACAGAGCGAAGGAAGCTGTAGACTTCATTGAAATCTCAACCCACACATATTAGTCTCGTGAGTTTGGGTTTAGTAATTTATGGAATTGAATTAACGGCAAAATGTCTATAGACTCGCTGTCGACTCTTGAATCTGCTCCAATTACGTTTGGTGAAAGTGAACACTTCGAGTGACATATTTTATTTCATTAAAAAAATCATTTCCTTCAACACGCAAAAGTTTAAATTGACGAAAAAAAAAAGTTTTTATTATTAACTCAATAAAAAACAATTTTATAAAAACAATTAAACTCTTTCTTTTAAAAATATCAAAAAAAAATGCATTTGTAGATAAAGAACTCAGTAGAGCTTATATAAAATCGTTTTTTACATGAGGAAAGGTTGTGAGGTAACATAAGTTGCTTCTTTCTGATGAATAGTACTGACACCAACAGCAGGAGTTGCTGTAAAAAATTTTGTTAGTAAAATAAATTTCTCCTTTTAAAATATATTTACTAACCAGCTTCAGCGCGTCCACAGTACTTGATTCTTCTGCCGCACATGTTCTCAAACCTCGGTTGAATGAAATTCCAAGCGCCCATGTTTCGATGTTCTTCTTGTGACCAAATGCAAATTGTTGCATGCTTATATTTAGCCAGCTCCATCTGAATGTCGTGCACGGGGAATGGACAAAGAGATTCAACTCGAATGATGGCAACATTTTCAATGTTGTTTATAATTCTTTCATTATTGAGATTATAGTAATGTTTGCCGCTACACAAAATGACCTTTTTGACTTTTACTGGATTGGCACTAGTATCAGGAATAATGTTTTGGAAGTGAGTTCCTGGTTGAAACTCTTCAAATGATGAAATGCACTCAGACATTCTTAACATTGTTTTTGGTCCCATGATCAGTAATGGCTTCCTGAAGTTTCTGATTATTTGGCGACGCATGGCATGGAAATATTGAGCTGGCGTTGTTGGGAAAATGATATGCATGTTAACATCGTCACCGTCTGGACTAGTTTCCTTAGAATCAGTCATTTGTAGGAACCGTTCCAACCGAGCTGAACTATGCTCAGAAGCTGCACCATCATAGCCATGAGGTAGAAGGACAACAAGTCCAGTCGAAACCATCCATTTTGTTTCACCACTAAAGATGAATGTATCGAGTAGTATTTGAGCGCCATTGTAAAAGTCACCAAATTGTGATTCCCATACAATCAAATTTTCTGGATTATCAATTGACATACCATATTCAAAGCCAAGTACAGCTTCTTCGGATAATATCGAATTAGCTACTTCATATTTGCCACCAAGTCCGCCTTTCATCGAGTTCAAAGGCACAAAGACTTCATTAGTTTCTTGATCTACAAGCATCGCATGGCGCTGTGCAAATGTACCACGTCCAACATCTTCACCAGATAGTCTCACATTGTGACCTTGATACATTAAACTTCCGAATGCCATTGCTTCTGCTGTTGCCCAATCAATGGAACTACCTTCAGCTAATCTCTTGACTCGGCCATTAACAAATGTTTTTTTGATATGTGGATGAATGTTCTAAAACAAAGAGCTTATTATCAAATTTTTGTTTCATATTACTTTCAGTTCTCACAAAATCTGGTGGATAGTAAACAGAAGATTTGCCGATAAAACTCAACAGCTCAAAATTAACTCCCGTATCCCATGTTGATATGTCATTAGGCGCCTGCACATATTGAGACCATTGCTTCTTGAAATATGTTTTCTCTGGTTCGTAATTTTCAGCTCCTTGAAGTTCTGTATTGAAGTAATCAAATTGTTGTTTTGCAATTTTAGTTACTTCTTCTTGTGTCATTATTCCATCAGCAATGAGTGTTTGTACATAAGCATCAGGAATGGAACTGAAAACCATTTCATTAGCTCTTGGAATTCACTATAACTATTAACTCACGTCTTATCCCTAATAACTTTGTACATCAGTGGATTTGTGACAGTTGGATCGTCAAGTTCATTGTGGCCAAGACGACGGAAGCAATTGAAATCGATGAAAATGTCTTTGCGGAAATTTCTTTGATAGTTAAATGCTAATTTTGTTACAAGCCCAACAACTTCAGGATCGTTACTGTTGACATGAATTACTGGTGCATTTACTGATTTTGCAATATCCGTACAATATCGACTCGATCTTCCGCGGTCTCCAGGAGTTGTGTAGCCAATTTGATTGTTTATTACCAAATGAATTGTTCCACCGACATCGAAATTTGGCGTATACGCCATCATAAGACATTCTTGATTAATTCCCTGTCCAGCAATTGCAGCATCCCCATGAAGTTGAACACTTATTGCATCAGTTCCAAAATCTTTTATTTGATCATCATTGAATGCTCCATCCCTCAAACTCTGTTGCTTTGAGCGACATTTACCTAAAAAATATACGAAATGCCTGTATATTCTCTATTTTCTTTTTCAAACATTTTTCTTACCCATCGTAACCGGGTTAACAGCTTCTAAATGTGAAGGATTATGTAGCAAGGTTAGATGCACCTTTTTACCATTGTAGTCAAAATCCTCGGAAGCGTCTAAACGGATTGTAAGGGAATGTTAGAAAAACCTGTATTTTCTATACAATGATAATTCTTACTGAAATGATTTGGAATGTCCATCATTGCCTTGACATCCTCACTAAATTCTGGAAGTCCACGATATTTTCTAAATATTTTAGCCGGCCTTTGCTTAAATAATGTCGCTAATGCATTTAACTTTCCACGATGTGGCATTCCCAAAACGATGGTATTAACATCATCATTAGCAGCCAATTCGAAGAGATTACGGAAAAAAGCTACCATTGATTCAGATCCTTCACCACCATATCGCTTAATCGATGGCAACTTAACATTCATAAAGCGATCAAATTCTTGAAATTGAAGCATTAACGTAGCCATCTCTCGTTTTTCTTCATTCGTTATGAAATCTTTTTCTTCAATCATTTTTTCATAGTTTTCAGCAAACCATTCACGTTCGCATTCGGATTCAATGAATGCAAATTCAGCGCTGACATTCTGGCAATATGTTTCATTTAATTTTCGCTTCAGGTCTGCGACCGTTTGAATTTGTGAATCACTAAATGATACGATTCCATCTAATCCGACCAGTTCTTCAGTCTCACTTAGACCATAACGTGAAATCTCAAGTTCTGGAACAATTTCAGGTTCAACTTCTAGCTCAATATTATTGACTGTTGCACAGCGATGACCATGCGTTCTAAATGCCTCAATCCATGCCGTTAAATTTGGATTTGCTTGTCGTGCTGCCAAATGATGATCAGGAACTAAAACAAAATTTGAGTTTTTATTACTTTTGACGAGACTTTTGCGAAAAATAACCGGTTCCACACTGGTTCAGTGGAACATAATCTTATCGCAAATTTGAATGTTAAAAAGTATATAATTTTAAAACTACGTCATCGACACAAAATTAAATGAAACAAACATGTATGGTGTCAGAAGTTGATAACTAATGAATGAGAACAATCGGAATTAAATTGTAACTTATACGAATATAAATATTTATGCACGACACCCCACGCAAATAAGCGGTAAAGGCAGGTTTCTGTTATTTTTAAACTGTCTTGAGATCGTAATAAAATCGTCATAAGCTTTCTTTCCGTATTCAACGTACGCTCAAAGCTTCAAAACATCACGGTGATATGAATATTATCGCATTTATCTCTCATTATCAGGTCCACACAAACACGTTCACAGTGCAATAAAGTAAGTCAATAATAAAGAAATTTGCATACTTTTCCATTCGCGTTTCGGTTTCGGTCGATAGCCATAATACGATGAACCGTTATGATACTGATAAACCACTGCTTGCTGATTGAGCCATTTGAATCGAAGTAATTGATGGCTTTGAACACACTTGATTAGATTTCGGTACATAACGAGTAAGTGGGGCGAAGATTAACTACACCATACGCAAATTATGCAATCACAATTCAAACGGTTCTGTCTCTGATAATGGTGGAATATATAAAAACTTATTTGTGTTGAATAATAAATTTTTTTGTCAAAAAAATAAAAAGAAATAATTCCTTTGCAGCTGATGGCGAGTATCAACTGACTCCGAGAACGATTTAACTCACACTGAATGTTCGTTTCTCTCACAGACAAATGTTTTAATTTCATTTTTTTTTGTACGCGATGAGAACATCGGCGTCATATAGCCAAAAAACATTACGCTTTTGTTCCAAACACTGGAAACCACACGCAGAAGCATTGTCATACATAAATATATTTCATATATACGTAGAGGTTTGTGTGTATATGCGTTCGCCCAGAAAACGAGAATCACATTTTGTGGGTTTTTGAGTGTTTTACAACGCATAAATTAAAAGAGCAAGAAAACCACAAGAAATGAGCGTGCTCGTGTAAGACGTTAATATATAAGACATAGTAATAAAAAAAATATCTGATGAAACTGGATTCCCAAATAGATGCATTAAGTTAAGTTATTATGAATATTAGTTTTGAGTTTATACGAATCAATAGCAAAATCAATGGCAACCTTGAAAATTTTAGCATAGAAAAATTTCAGAAGAAATCATTTTTAGAAACTCTCAAACGAGCATTCATATTAAGGTAAAAAAAATACTATTTAGAATCATTCATAAGCAACCACTCTCATCCTAATAAGTAGCATGAACGTCTTTCAAAACAAACACTTGCCGGCACTAAAATATTGCTTCTACAAAAGTCTATCGTTCTATTGGCGAAGAGACAATTCAACAAGTTGTTTCCTAGTATAGGTCTCGCGTCTTTCACAACAATTTTGTTTAATCCTCATAGTGGCATTGAAAGATGTAGCAAACAAGCAATTTAAGTCTGTGAAATTTGTAAAATATTTGCTTTATTTACATATAAAGTTCATTAACCCTTAAAATGTGCAACAAAAGCTTTGGAATTTTCAGAATGGAAAATTATTAAAACAAAGTTCATCATGGAAAATGGAATCCGCACAAAACGTAACAACTTGAATTTTAGGTGACCGTTTTATTTATGAACTGATAAAAGCTTTCGCACTATCACAAAAATGAAAATAATAAATGACAACACAATTTATTTATAGAACGGTTTATTTATGTAGGTAGACAAGTGGCTAATTGAATGATTGTGGAAATGTTTCGTCAATCATACGAATTCAGTTTAAATTTTAATTTTTAATGATTGAAAAATGTAATTTAAAACATTAATGCCTGAAAATTAGGTTGGATAAATCTGATTGATTTTCGGTTTAGAAATTATTTAAATATTTTTTTTTTTAATTATGTTTAATATTTTAACCATGTTCGAATAGGAATATTTGACAATTCGGCAATAATTAAATTTTCCACTTTTCCATATTTCCTTGAAGTTCTCGTCTCGATCAGCATCTACTAAATTCGATATTTTCGACATTTTGATTAAAAGATTTATTCTTCATCTGCACAAGCAACAGAAAATGAAATTAATTAAATTAAATTACTTATAAATTGCTTTTTCTGCAAAGTCGATGTAAACATTTCTTTTATACTTTTTTTCCTTAATTTAGCAAAAACTAAATGAATGAAAATGCTGTGAAGCAAAATCTTAGACAATAATTGGCTGTGTAGAAATAAAAAGGAGCTGAAATGGAAAATTTAATTTGATGCGAGGGATTGTCTAAAATAAAATCAAATTAAATATTAACATTTTACAAATGGATTTTTTGTTTTGGAAATTGGAATCAAACATTTTTCCCTTTAAGTAAGTGAAGAGTTGCCCAAAGAGCTTTTGAAACAATTCGAATATTCCAAGTTAACATTTCCTCTAAACGAGTGGCGGAAAAACTCATTATATGTACTCGTTTCGGAAAAGTGCCAAAAAGAAAAATATTAAAATTTTAAAATAACCTTCCTTTGAACATTGTGAAAAGCAAATGAGAAAATTGATTAGAAAGAGCGGAAAAGTAACAAGCACTCTAACTCAGATAATGAAAAAACAGCAACGGATGCTACATATTTTTTCATTTGAATTACATTTTGTTCTTCTTAGATTTATTCAAACATTATGAAGAAATATTGCAATTTATTTTTACAGAATCATTTAATGCATCAGGCGTCTTATATTTCGGCAAGATCTGAATAAATATCGACACCGACCATGCTAAACTTAATATCATCTGAAAATATTTAAAACAAATTAATGAAGTTTTCACCTTGAAATTCGAAAATTTAATTCATAACATGCCCTCGCAAATAATTCAAAATTAATATCGAAGAATCCCAGTGCAGAATACGTCAGTGGCGATATGAGTTCCAATGAAAAGTTTTCCACCAAGTCATTAATGCTCTCAGATTCATCAAAATATTTAGAGAATATAATATTGTGCAAGTTGAAGGAAGTTTGTTTCGTCCATTCAACAGAATTTTCACATGAATTCGAAATCATCGCAAGAGCTGCAACTTTAATATGAAGAGATGTCAAATCAGCGACGACTATTAAAAATATTAACGTTAATAATATTACTTAGAATTATCATATGATTTACTTACACATAAAAAACTCAAATTCCTTATTGTATATTCTGAACGTCATCCAATATAAATCGGACATGATATGTCTATAGAAGTTAATTTGATTTGCAAGCAAGAAAAAATCCATACATTTGTTTACGCATTGATTTATGTTGCACAGAATGCTGAAGAAATTTCTCAACAACTTTAATTGTTTCTTGAGGAATTTGTTATAATTTTTGCATTTTAAACTTTCCTCATTATAACCAATCAATTCGCTCAAAGTAATTAGCTTTTCATTCAGAAGGCGAAAATAGTTGTTTATCATGTCAATGTAATAGATAACATGAAGGTGTTTAAGATATGAAACGACAATAGGAATGGAAAATGCTAACAGGAATCTGAGAGATTGAACTTCCTTATATTTAAAGAGAGCTTCTTGTGCCATCGTTATCATAAGCAATATCATTAAACCACAAAATTTTAGATTATAACTTGATATAAATTCACTATAAAATTTATCACTGTCAGCATGTAACTTCAACATTAGGAAACGAATATTTTTTATTTGATAGAAAATGTCACTATAGCATTTTTTGTTGTGCCAGGAAACATAAATAGATATAAAGTAAGAGCAAAATGTTGAGCACAATTTAACTGAATCAGAGAATATACCAATTTCATCATTATTGTAAAGTATTAACTCGTAATTGATCAGTATCACCAATAACTGCATAATAGCGAAAACTGCATGTGTTGCAATCCAAATATTGAAAATCCTGAAACAGTTTTTGTGAGGCTCGAAAGCGAATGACACAAATTTGAACGGACGAAAAAGTTTTATGCTATCGTCTGTAAACTCCACTGTTATATTAACTGCATTCAATTGTGAAAGCAATTTCAATTATAATTTATACATTTAAATATCCATGAAATGGAAATTCTTTGAAATTTTTCTAATTAAATTGTTATTAACTTATGTGACATAGAACGATTTATGAATTTATTTTAATTTGTGCAATGGTTCAATTAATTTTAAAAACATGAATTTAATTTAATTCATCATGACTGTGAGTTGTATCAAGATCAAGTTGAATCTGAATGCCCGTTTCCTGTCTTTTAAACTTCAAGTATTTAACTTGACATTAATACTTGATGCATTCAATTAGCAGCACAACGTCATTTCTCAGTTCTCACGCACGATACCCAATCCACAGATTTTATTACTGAATATTTTCCGCCCATTGCAGTCTACTTGTCGTGACACCTTAATTTAATATATGTAATTGGATTCGTTTTTATTTTGGAACGTGCTCATCGAACTAAGCGAAGCTTGAATTTAATGGCATTTCAATTTTCCTTCATCGCTCTTATTTTATTGGCGATGTCGAGTCTTAATGGATTTTTTAACGCAAAGTTTTGTGCTGATGACGGCATGAGATTTTAGCGCTTTTCAATGAATCGTGATTAATTTCACTGGAATTGTTATGACTAATAATTTGACTCGAGTGAGATTTCCAGTAGAACCGCTATTCGTTGTAAATATGTGGATTGTAAAACGCGTCAAGTTTCGCAAACCTTCCACGCTCACTGATAAGATAAGATACCAACTTTAGGCTGGTCATTGATTTTGTGATGGTTTCCTATAGTGTGTAAATAAACCACACACCACCAAAAAGCAGTCAATTCTCATATCTGCAAAGATGATCAATTAAATGAAATTGACAGTTGTAGTTTTATTTTTCAATTATTTCTTATGCGACACGATCCTTACCATGAACTTTTATTGTTAACATCACAGAAAATAAGGATGTACATTGATGGGCAAAGTTTTGTGTTAAATGACTCGAGTCGAAATAAATTTTTATTTCGTACAGTCCTCTCAAATCGATTTCCATTTTATATTTTATATTACACGTGCTGAATATGCTCTGAATAAGATGTTTAAACATTTTGGTGATTATTAATTGAGCTCGACAACTCATAGCATTTTGAGTATTGCCTTTTTTTTTTGGCGCGCCTTATTAGTTACTCTAATCAGCAATAATAACTTGTTGGCTTATGCATCGCTGTTACACTTGTCATGTGTACACAAAAGCAACATACAAATACCATTCAATTCCAACCCAACATTACAAAGCTTTAATCTTATCAGGTGAGCGTAAATTTCACAAGAACTGATAAGATAATTGTTTTTACGAAGTTTTAAAGCACTTTTAATGTGTGCCACATTCATAATTCAACAGGTGAACGAGCGAATCGGACGCGAAAAATCTGAGTGGAAATATTAAATTTGCTGTTATCAAGGCAACGCCCTGATAAGGAATGTGAAATTAAGTTGGAATTTTTTTTCAACCTGTTGTAAAGTTTTAGTGAAAATTTAAAAAGCTTTTAAAAAGGAAGCAGTAAAAGAGCACAGAAAAGATTTAAGAAAATGAGGTGGAAGTGGCTAGTTGTGCTAGCGCTTATTGGCATCACATTAGTTAATGTTGCCAGATGTGATGACACAGAAACCAGTGAAACAGTGGTTGATGATAATTACGATGAGAATGAAATTACTGATAAAGTAGTGGACGAAGAAGTACACACAGATGAAAATGAGGACACACCAAGTGATGACAACCAGCCGCAAATTGAAGAAGAACCTCCCAGTGAGGACACCGTCGATGTCGATATTGTTCCCGTGGAGAAGCACAAGGGCAAATATATGAATTATGATGATTATTTTGTGGCTAGTGCCGTTGATTCATCTGATACCAGTTACAACTGGAATGGTGAGTGATTCAGAAACTCCCAACTCAGGAAAATGTTTAGATGAGCTTTGAAAGCTCGTTTTCGTAGAAAATTTCGTGACTATTTTTTCAACAATTTGCTCCGCGTTATGTTATCTTATCAGTGAGAAATAAAAAATGAAATATTGTGAAATATCGATAAAGTGACATCAGCTCAACACAATATTGTGCGATTGCTATAGTTTCCGACGAGAACAACGAAAATTTTAGAAAAACATAAGTTACATACGGTAAAAGGTCTGTTGTGACAGCTACATACGAACATTCAATGTAGAATAAAAATGAATAACATTTATCGTAGAGCTTTATGTGCTTTACAGGCATACCATGAAGCACAATTTTATCGATAATATACAATATGCAGTGAGGCAACATCAATATAATTTAATCCAACCCAGGTTCGGTTGATTGCGCATAGAACAATTTGAAAATGATTGCCACATTAGTGACATGGCTCGACTGTGCTTATCAATTTCATTTCTATCTCTTCCCTCGTTCGTTTTGAAATAAACATTTCTATGAAACAGCATTGTGATTATGATAGGCATTCTCAAATAAAAATTTCATCCAACAAAAACATTTTCCCTCTAATTCATCTCGAATGTCTGCAATAATTTTCATGATGTTAGATACTCCAGGCGTTGATAACGATATGTTTATTTAACATAATTATAGCTTGTCGTATACATAAAATATCACTGTCGACGCAGAATGAGTAAAAGAGAGATACGAGACGGGAAAAGCTGTGAATCAAGGTTTATAACTGATGTGGTTATGAAATCATCAAGTAAACAAAGCTTCCACACATGCACACGGCATTTTGGCTTTCACTGGCAGCTTTTTGAATGAAATTAAATATTTTTGAAATGCATCGTATTCAAAGTTTATGGAAAAGTGTGTCGCAAAAAATAACAAACTTTCATTGCTTTTACTGTTGCAATTTTTCAATTCAATCAAAAGCGCTCGAAAACAAATTATTTTAATTAAAATTTACCATTCTCTGCGGCTTTTAAAATTTTTTCATTTTCATTACAATTTAAAATTTTGTTCATGTCAAAAACTGATTCCGTAAAGTGTGAATTTTTTATGTTGAAGTATTATTATTCAACATGAATTAAATTACGATAAAAATTCTGGCGTAATTTCATGCATTTCTGCATCCGCTGATCCGCATAACGGCGATAAAACAAGAATTTTAAACCAAACTACCGCAAATTTATTATATCTCAATTTATGCATTATGTACTCTGTGCGGTATTTTAGCAATTTCCGGACCAATTTGAAAATTTATTGCTTGCGATGGATTTTCATGATTTACATAATGTAATGAATCCAGAGCTGCTATGCGGCACCTTAGAAAATATAAATGTCTCAATTTCATTTTTCATTTGGAAAGAAATGTTTCAAACAATTTAATTGAAATATGACAATCTGACTTTTGAAACTCCAATTACTTAATTCAAATTATTTTTGCAAATGATTTTTAATAATATTTCTTTTATAATCCAGATCCATTGAATCGTGTGGCACCAAATGAACCACCGACTCATCGTAATGATGGACGTGGCTACACCATCACTCCACAACGATTAGCATTCCTTCGTAGTCAGTTCATGTATTGGTTCTTCGATCAGGGTGGTCCGGAAAATAGTGGCGATTTACAGCGTGACATTCATGCTTCCAATCAGCAGGTCCACAAGAACTTTAATTTCCAGTTGCCATTCTTCGGGTTTCGCTTTAACTATACTAGAGTAAGTTTTTTTTAACCAGTTACAGTTTAATCGAACGTTGATAATTAATTAAACTGTGCCCTGCAGGTATCATTGAATGGCATGCTTGAGTTCTCCGATCCACCAGAACATTACACATATCCACTTGTGTTTCCCATAAAGGATTGGCCTCGTCGTAATGATCCATCATTCATCGGAATATTCTTCTCAAAATGTCGCATCGGTCGTATCTATCAAACGGATTTTGATCAACGCGTTCCCGGCGTTTATTTTAGGTAAGCAACCAACAAAATCTTATCATATAATTCAAAAAAAGAGAATATAATCAGTGAATGCAATGTTATTTCGTATTTATTAAGTGGAAATATTTCATTGTTATGCACGCTCCAAAACAATTATTCCGTTGACCTAGAAATTATTGTGTTCCTTTTCATCTTTTTATTTATGATAAATGATCAAAAAAAAAAAATGCGAGGAATAAAAAGGGACATTGTGTGATTACTATTTTTTTGCATGAAGCTCTAGAGACTGCTTTGCGTATTCAAGTGGAATTATATAATGACACACTTTATACTGGTCCTGTCTCGTAAAGAATATTTTGTTCGCAAAAACAAAGAATTATGTTCAAGCGACTGTTTAATATCTAGGAAACGAAACCCTTGAGGAATTGCCATGGAAGCTTTTACACTTAAAATTATTCCATCGACGGCAAACAAATGGCTCCAAGTTATTCAAGAGAGGAATAATGATGACGATAGTCTTCCATTATCCACATTTAACACAAAGCTTATTTTTGTCTTCGAAATAAAATGGGAAGAAAATTTCGAGGAATGATAAAAAAATCAAAATACTTCTCATCGCGTCTAAACTGATAAGGCGGAAATTCGACAATAATGAAGCGGTAGGCGTACTAACTATAAACGGCACACAAGAAAATTCGTTGTCAATTATCTATATGAAACCGACATGGACTGAATCACATTTGAACATAATTTGGTTCCGGCTGAGCACAAAATAATTTCCTGTCTCACATTGTCCTCTAGTTTTCTTCTTAAACGGGTCACAAATTCAGAGACCAGAACATTATTCTGGGAAGTTAGTTGATTTTAAGCTTTCAAATGTGAGCCCAAAAGTTTCAAACTATAATGATAACCTGAATCAAGAGCAATCACATGTTTATGTATTTGGGTACTGTTTGCTTTATTTCCACTATCGTCACTAGTTCACACCTTTGGCAATTCAACCTTTTATAGACATCAATTTGTGTGTCAGCTTTGGAACTTCATTATACTAAATATATTTTTCGCACACGCCAAATGAATTGTTTATTCTGTGTGAATAATGAGATTGATGTTGTTCGCCTGAAAGGATCCATGAGCTGTTTTTGGTTCGAGGACTTTCTTCGAATGGCATCTGTGAATTGGAATTTTTGAATAAATTCCTACATAGTGTGAAAGACTGCTCAACGCAACCATGTCGATGAAAAATTTATATGCGCACATGTAGAGTTCCAAATCCAATTTCAAACATATATCAGCAAATGACTTGTTATATTGGTTCAGAATTTTACACATTGAAGCAGGTGAATCCAATTGATGTGATATCTTTTTTTATATCTTTGAACATGGGCCATCGATATTCTTGTGCATAAATATAACACACAATGTGAAGTTAAATTTAGTGAAAAAATAAATGAGAATTTTATTACGAAATTCTTCGAAGTGTCTTAAATAATATTATGTAGATATTCAACACTCCATTGATTTGATGGGTTCATTCAATTGTATCATTCTTATCGTTCAACAGACAAGAACGTGATTTAATGACACGAACGGATCGATTTGGTGTTGAAGTGCGTGAGAGAGTAATGTGGGACATTCGTGAAGGTGTTATTGGATCAGATACATTCATTCCGAAGCATGTTGTATTCATTACATGGAAAAATATGAGCTTCGCTGGTGGAATTGATAATTCATTGTTCAGGGTGAGTTAACATAGATCGAAAACAATTTTGTTTGCATAACTTTTATACATTTCTATTGAATATATTTCCAGACCAATTCTTTCCAAATGGTTCTTGCAACTGATGAGGTCTATACATATGCCATATTCAATTATGCTGACATCAGTTGGTCATCACATACTGAGGCTGGCGGTGATACAACAGGCGGAGAAGGTGGCGTACCTGCTTATGTAAGCATGCCAGTTTCTTTTATTTTATTAGCTTTACAGTCTGATATTGTTTTCATTTGATTGACGTTTCGTTTTATTATTTCCTTTCACTTCATTTTCTCTTTAGATCGGTTTCAATGCTGGAAACGGTACTCAGGCGTATGAATACAAACCTTACAGTCAAGCATCTGTTTTGCGTGATTTAACGGGCAGAGGATGGGCAAATGGATTTCCTGGCAGACACATATTCCGAATTGATGAACGGATAATGTTGGGTACATGTAACAAGGATATTGATGCAGCTCATTTGCCTTTAGTGTTCGCACCTGAATCTGGAAATATGTTGGGTGGTACAATTGTCAATATCACTGGACCATGTTTTGATGAACGTGAAAGAATTGCTTGCCGTTTTGATACGGAGGAAGTTGTTGGAAGATTTGTTGATAAAAATCGTGCCATTTGTGTGCAACCAATGCTTAAAGCTCAAGGCTATGTCCGATTTGAAATCAGTATCGGAACTGAACGCTTCAAGTGGCGTGGACGATATTTTGTTGAAACTCCGGCAACAGCTACAGACAGAATTTTCTTTGAAACGATGGACGTGCATGAAAGAAATCCAGCGGAAATTAAAATCTCATGGAATCGTTATAATCTAACATCAAACTTCAATGCTCAAGTTAGAATTTCGCTTTTTGGTTACCGTGAGAGCACAATTCGACCGGAATTGGAATTTATTACAGTCATTGAAGAACAAATAACAAATACCGGAGTTTACATAATTTCACCAGCAAATTTCAGAACGCGCACGAATCAAAATACAAGTGACATGCAATTTGGTTTCTTGCATATTAGTCTGGTGAACCCAGAGCAATTCAACGGTCTTTCTATTTCACCGTAAGTATCTCTTATGATTAATAACTCATACGGAGTCTCTAATTTAATGAATATTTTGCAGTATATTGTGGTCGAAACCAATTCCATTGGCCTGGTATTTTGGTCCACAATGGGAAAGACGTCATGGAATGAACTGGCCGAGAGCACTTTGCGAAAATTGGCTTCGACTTGATCGCTTCTTGCGTAATTTTGCTCACGAAGTTCCAATTTGCCCGTGCACTCTTGAACATGCATTGCTTGACAAAGGACGTTTCTTACCCGATTTCGACTGTGATCGTGATGCAAATCCAACCTGTATGCATCATCGCGGGGGTATTCATTGTGTGAGAAGTGGAACACCAACACAGCAAGGTTCCGAACAGCAATGTTGTTATGATCGTAATGGATATTTAATGTTATCGCATGACCAAATGTGGGGTTCACGTCCAAGAAGAACTCACAATCTTGGTCAAATTCCTTGGAATGAAGCCAATAAAGTGCCGACACTATCACAATGGTTCCATGATATTCGTCCATATTATTCATGCTGTCGCTGGCAAGATGAACAAGCTGTTGGTTGCGAAACATTCCGTTTTGAGAGACGTCCATCACAAGATTGCGTTGCTTATCAATCACCTGGTGTTGCTTCGATATTTGGTGATCCTCATATCGTTACATTTGATAATTTGCAATATACATTTAATGGAATGGGAGAGTTTGTACTAGTTCGTGGCAACAACGGTCAAGAACAAATTGATGTTCAAGGAAGATTCGAACAAGTTCCAAGAAATATTCACGGTCCAGTTATGGCAACACATTTAACTTCGATTGCTGCTCGTGGTAATTCATCCACCGTAATTGAAGTTAGAATTCGTCCACAACATGCTCAATGGCGTTATCGTTTGGATGTTTTTGCTGATGGCCGTCGTGTTTATTTCGATCGTCAGAGTTTAAAATTCCAACATTTCCAAGGTGTCACAGTTTATACGCCTTCATATATTCTCAATCAATCGGAAGTCGTCATCATGTTCTCATCCGGTATTGGTGTTGAAGTTATTGAGAATGCTGGTTTTATGACAGGTCGTGTTTATTTGCCATGGAGTTACATCAATAGAACGCGTGGTTTATTCGGAAATTGGAGTTTCGATATGAGCGATGATTTAGCAAGGCCCGATGGAACAGTTGTACAGACGAATTTGAATAACTTTGAAAGCGTTCATAGAGATTTTGCTATAAGATGGATGTTATCCGATAGAGAAACTGCTGGAGTCGGTGCAGGTTTGTTTACGCGTGAGTTTGGACGGACGGCGAGTTACTTTGCGAATGCAACGTTCTTACCCAACTTCATAAGGGAACCAAGAGATTTCTTACCACCAAACAGAACACAAGATATTGAACGTGCTCATGATCTTTGTGGTGAATCATATCAATGCCGATTTGATTTTGGTATGACTTTGAGTCGCGACATGGCCCACTTTACAAGGAATTACTATGATAGTGCTGTAAACATTGCCAATACAAATCAAAGGTAAAGATATCATGTGCGATATCAAATGTGATATAAACTAATATTTTTGTTTATTAAGACGTGTCTTATCATGCGGCATCCTTGAGACACCACGTTTTGGACGCAAATCTAACTTCCAATTTACACCTGGTGCAGTTGTAACATTTGAATGCAATGAAGGATTCTTCTTGAATGGCGATCGTCGTAGAACATGCGGAAATGACGGAAGATGGGATTTGCCACAATATGGATACACTGAATGTTTACGTGAGTTTCTTTTCACAACTATTAATGCTTTTGCTGTTAATTTGCCAAACGTTTTAATTCAATTACAATTTTCTTCTTTAAAAATGAACATTTATTTTCCTAATTTTAAAACAAAATTTATCACAAATGATTTGGCAATTAAAAAAACAAATTTGAAATCATAACTCATCAATCAAAAAATTTATAGGCGAGGTCTTCTTTACGCGTTACATCGTCTGGATTGTTATTCTTATTATCCTGCTGGTAATTTTGCCATTGATTATGTGCATTGTATGCGTTCTCTACCAATATCGCAGGAAGCAATTGGAAAAAGATCCCAACTATGTTTTACCAATTCCACATTCTCGTTCGAATTCGCGAACGACTCTTAAAAATATGAATAGCGATGCCAGCGACATGGATGATGGTTCAATTAAGAAAGTGCGTCGTTATGATGCATCTTATGACACACATGAGCCATTGAAGAATAAGCCACCAGTTGATTTTGATCCTGCCAAAAAAATGGATCTTGACGAGGATGATATTACCAGTAGTGAAGGTACGAGTAGTTCATTAAGAGATATAAAAGCTAAAGATTTTGAATATATCCATATGGCTTCAGGTTCGGGGAATGATCAGCAACGTCAAATGGGCCGTCGATCACAAAGATTACCATCTGATTACAAAGCAATTGAAGAAGAGGATAACCGTTATCCACCCCCACCTAATGAATCCCCACAGCCATACAATGGCACTTACAGTCCCACATTCAGTAACCTTGACCGCACCAGTTTCCAATCAGATCCCAATCAATCACCTGACACTAAATCCCCTCAAATTGGTGCAATACGAGTTTTACCATTGAATCAGCAACGACATCTACAACAAGCACCACCACCGCCAATCGGCAGTTCTAGATTTTATGGGGAACCGAGCAATTCACCGCCATTGACACAAAATGTTGGATTGCCAGCCCGCATTGACAGTCGTTCAACTGAAGTTTAAGTATAATGCATGAGCTAACAACAAATCAATCAATCAAATAAATTTACTTTTGGCAAAAAGTTTTTCATCCTTAAACATTATTAAAACAAAAATACTAACATTTACTGCTAGTTAGAATGGTTCTTTAGATTATAAGAATTTAACTACTAAATAAGTTACAAAACCCACGTACAATGCATCAAAAAAACTAATCCCTTTAACAAATTGCCAGTTTCCATTTCATTTTGAGAAAGTGACAAAGAATTTATTCCATAAATAATTTTAGTTTCCCATTAAATCGTGTGACACTTTTCGGGTATCTATATAATAAATATTTCAATCCTCAATTAATCCATAAATTTTCATAAACAGCATCAGACACCTGGGACAAAGTCAATCCCTTTATAGCATTTATTATTAATTTGTAAGCGTAATTACACCGGAGAATTTTTCTTAAATAATTAAAAAAGTTGATTGTTTCAGTCAAATTAATGGTTTTCTTTTTGTTACAAATTTCACATAAATAACAAAGCGAAATAAAGGATTATAAGTATGTGCACGAAAGCATTTCCATTCACAAATTTTGCAATGAAAAGGTCTTTTCTCCTGAAAAGATTCCACCGTTCCAACTTTCATAAGATGAATGAAAATTTCATTTATAAGTATATCGCGCATGCAACATTTCTTTTCATGTGGAAATGAAATCTTGTTTGGCACGGCCACACAAAGAAGTTGCTATAATTTTCTGAGAAATAAAAAAAAAAGTTTCCAAATAAAAATGTTAGTTTACAATTCTTTTTTCTTCAAGCGAATCTGGTACGGTTTCAGATTATACAGCATTTCCTTGCGCCCATCCACCTATAATGTTTGTATACGGTCTTGCCAAATGAAAATATTTTTCCCATTTCTTATAGTTCATAGAATATCTTTAATATTATTTCCATTGAGACGTTTTTCTCGTTTTTGTTTTCATAAGTTTGCTCATGAATTTGTTCAACGAAATATGATTTTTATTGCAATTTAAAGACTTTGGTAAAATAGATGTTCATTTTTGTGAAGGAAAAAAGTATGCATGAGATTGATGGAGGCATATGCTTATGGTGTCAAATTATTATTTTAATAGAATGATAGAATGCTACTTAGGAATAAATGAAATGAGATGATATCATTGCGAAATTGCTCCACATTTTTATGATTACATTTCTCATATTTTTTCCTGCATTAAAATGAGCTTACGAGACAGTCTGGTTTTTCTGAGTGGAGTTGGGGAGTCCTTCATAATTGACGTCTAAATTTTATACCTCGAATTCAAAGAGAAAAATTTTTGTTCCAAAATATTTTACTTTTGTTAAATGAAAATATTTTTGTGATTCTTGCACGCAAATGATAAATTATGAAACAAATTTCCTTTCAGGAAGTTTAAAACAATGTGTCAAAGAAATTTATTTTCCATAAAAACTTTAATATGAAGTCAGATGATCTCTTTAAGATTACGTGCCCTCTCCAGAACCTTTTATTATTTCATGACTTTATTCCTGCAGAGCATTTTACTCTCGATTTATTTTCGTAATGGTGAAGCATTTATTTTTCGAAACGGCAGCTTCGGTTTCTACGAAAATGGAATTTAATTTGCCTCGTGAAAGCAGCTCATTGTTTTAGCAATGAGTCTCACCCAGCAACGACAATTCATGATATTGTGCTAAACTTACTTCGCCGTTAGATCCACATAAGAAAATGTAAGGCAAAAAAAAAGAAACACCTCATGAACATTGCTTTCATTAACATGTTTATATCAGACGGAGTGCAAAACTTGATGCTCTGAGGGCCACCTAGGTCTTAGAAGAAGCAAAACTGATTTCATGGCGCAAGCAATAGCAAATTTAATGTAAACGATAAATCCCAAGAGCACGGAATTTTTCGCGAAGTTTTTGCCAGATATTACGATGAATGAATAATAAATGCTATCTGGCATGAACACTCGCGAGCTGATAAAACTTTTTCATAATTCCTATAATCGCTTTTTTTACTGAAGGAATGCTTTACCTTATGTGAACATTTTTATCTTTATTCTCAGGTGAGCAGGAATTTACTGCAAGAACGGCCGGCTTATCGTCCATTATCGTGTTTTCTTGCATCATTCCAATTCTGTTGCTGATAATAATCTTCGCTTATCGCCATATTAAGAAGAAAAATCTTGAAATTGAAGCAAAGGAGAAGCGATTATACTTTGCTGAATTGGAAGAACAGCGCCAGAAAATTCTTCAGAAAATGTACGCTGATCAACATCAGCGGGAATTAGAAATTTATGAATATTTAGAACAACAGGAAAAGGAGCTCGACAAGCAATTTCCATCCCTTCACAAACCAAACATTCATCCAAATGTAACTACAGATGGAATCAACCGTGAAAAAATTGATCATGGTGATTCAACTGATGAGGAATTATTTGAAATGCCATTGCCACCCATTCCAAATTCTCCCATATCAACTAAAAGTGGGCAAGCATCAATTATCGACAATGAACAAACTCCACAACAAAATTCTCCATTGATGCCAATGAGCATTGAAACACCAAAACTTCAGAACGTTTCGGTTCGATTTCGTTTTCCACCCAAGGTCAACTATCCAGCACCACCACCACCAATAATAGTAAAAGCAAATGACCCTCCTTCATTACCTGCTACAGTCTCTCCAATTCAGCGTGAATCCACTCTACCATTTATCGTTGAAGTACATTCAAAATCCCTTCTTCAAAGTGACTTTTGACTTACTTAATAAAATTTGATTTAGATGTTTTGTGATTTGTCCCCAAGTTTTTTATAAGAATGTTATCGAATGCTGTGCAAGTGACCTTTGAAGCTCTGTTAAATGTTATTTCAGGGTTCAACATGAATTCAATAAATACAATTGATATGCAATATAATTAATTCCTACTTGAGTTTCACTTTAATGATACATTAATGCATATTGAATTCAAACGAATCGGAAATTGACTCATACATATTTAAATGTATCTTTAAATTGTAGCTCAAACCATAAATGTTAATTACCTTAATTGTGTTAATTAGGTAATGAATTTGGCATCTGTAAGATGAAACATTTTATTTCTGCCAAATAAATACTGTAGAATTTTATGGCATAATTGCAAAACGGAAAATAAATGTTTCAAAGAGATTTTGCTGTGGTTAAATGTTAACCAATTCATCGTACATGGCCTAAGGTACATATGTAAGTAGATATTATTATTTTTTTTTTTTTGAATAAATGTTGCAGGAATATTATTTTAAAGTCAGAATTGAATAGAAATGACATCAGTGAATTCATTTTTTTAAATATTTTGAAATCAATTTCAGCTTTCTATCTAATCTAATAACATAAAAATGACACCATTTTGAAAATGCACTTCTTTCATTCAGACTCCTAATTAATCCTTGAATACGTTCGTAATGAAAAGATAATCATCACAATTCCCAGTTCTTATATCCTTTTGCTCTAATTCCCTACATTTGATATGGCTATTATGCTAGATGAGAACATATGAAACAGATATCCGTGGAAGGTTTAGTTTCATTCTTAAGGAATACATCTATTATTTATGAAGCTTCTTGCTTGCGTCCCCCTCCTAATTTCACTATTCATGACTTTTGTTTTGGTTTTTATGGTGGTCTTGAAAGGTCCTTTTTTTGTAGTATTTTTTGTGAAAAAAAATCTTATTACTGCGCAAACAAGTCAAAACGAGTTTTATGGTTATTTACGCTTTTTCGTGGCGAAGCTTATTTTCTATTTTACTCTCTAATAGTCTATCAGAGCTGTAGTTATTTGTTCAACGATTTCATGCGAAGTTTGTTATTGCTTGTTGTTTAACTGAATCATTTCCCTAAATTGGTTATCATGTTTTTCTTTCCTGTGATCGGAAAGTTTATGTTCGGAAAACCAATACAAAAAAAATTGGTATCGTGACAAAACAAGTATAAAAAATATTATTTTGATTATTCAGGAAATTTCTATTTTCTGGACCTATTTCATATAAGGCTTTGGTTGTACAATTAAGCTTCTATCCATTGAAATTGCTTACAAGCTTCAATAATGTCAACAAAATGCCTTTGTTTTTCTTTTGTTTCATTGGCTGTTTCGGTCCTAAATCGTGTAATATATATGTATGTCGGCAATGAAATATTTTCATACGAGTTTATTATGCGTAGCATGTTCTCATCCTTTCTTGTCAGTATGTCCATTTATTGTGATTTACTGACCATTCATACCATACAGATTGAATAACGTGAACTTGTTTACCTATGAAGGGAAATAGATTTAAAATAAATATTTGAAAGTGAATTGAAGGATCTTTATTTTAAATAATTTTCCAAAAAGTGCTCAAGTGATGCCATTGCGGGACTTTGCATTTTATTCTGTTTTAATTTAAAACCACAATTGAGACAAATAAATTTCAACATAAACATTTTATGTATATACAACAGCACATCATTTTTTGTTCACTTTTCTGGCTTCAACATGTTTGCATGCATCATTTTACCATTTTCATGTGATGTTCTGTTTGCCGTCAGTCTGGGGAAAAAGGGTCTCATTTATGGTAAGTTGGTTGTGTGTTGGAGACATATTGTTTTCCACGAATCTTTAAAATCTCAAATGTTGGAAATTTTGGGATATTAAACTTCAGCAACAATATTTTAAAGATATTTGATTCCTTGAAAATTTGAATTGTAGAAATCAACCTGATTTAATAAGAGGTTTCCATCTTTATGATCTGTTGATTAATCAACATGTATTTAAATTGGTTGCTGCTTCTTCACTCGAGTCATCTGTATAATTTCGCAGTTTACATTTTTAGAAACATAATGGGTTGAGAAATATTTTATAAAACATTTGAATGAGAGATTTGTCATGCGATGCATGATAACAAATATTGAAATTTCTGTGACGCTGTTATGCTAATGTCTTTTATGGTTTATAATAGTTTCCGACATGATTTTAATATACTTCCGTCATCAGTAGTCGCCAAAAAAAATTTTCAGCATCTCGCATGCGAACTGAACTGGAACAGAAAACGAAGTTCATCTGTTTGAATAAATAAATATTTTTATATTGTCGGGGTGGATCCAGAAATTGTTTTTATTTCAACGTAAGAATTTTCCACTTTAATATTTATACGATGATATGAGAAAATTTGCACAAAAAAAAATTCATACGTCATTACGCATATAAACGATTTTCCAAGCCTTCAGATCATTTATCATTTTTTCTTTCTACGAAGATTGCACACATTTTACGATATGAAAGCGAGTGTGCGAATATATTGCAAAATTCCATGTGTGCCACAAAACAAATTAGTTCAACAGTTGCGGATGACAGACAATAAACGATTAGAAATTAATTTTAAGGAAATTGCGGAATGCTTGTTTTCTAACCAAAAATATATATATGAATCAAATATTTCGTATTGAGTCAATAAAAATTTTATTCTGGCATTTAATATCATCTCTGGTGATATAATGCAGGCCTGAAGACATTCGAATTATAAGACATTCGAAATGAATATTTTACAATGACGCACTGTCTGCAAATTTATCATTCTGAGAAAAAAATATTAGTCTTTTATAGCTTTTAAAGTCGCATGAGGCATTAAAACATTGTTGAATGGTTTAAAGAAATAGTCTATTTATGCTCTCTCCAGTAAACATAAAGCCCCAAGTGAAATATCGTTAGATGTTCAAATCTAAGAAAGAAAGAAAGAAAGATAAAACAAATGAGTAAACAAGAATTTTTTTTGGTATTTGTGTTGCTCATGGATTTTTGCTCTCAAATAATGAAGCATTAGACTTAATTAATGATAATGATCTTCTCCGTTTATAGCAGAGAGATTGTGTGTAAAAAGAAAAAAAAAATAATTTCTTTCCCAAAACTTAACAAATTTCTAAGCGAAAAGGTTTTGTTCGGAAGGTTTTCCATGAAAAATCGTAAGTCGATGCAAGCGAATTATCATAATTTCGAAAACATGTTTTCGCCACATAAAATAAAAGTTTGAGTTTTGTGATATTGATAACACAGAAGCACAGAAGCGTAGCTCGGATTACCTGCGTATGGTAAAGTTGATTGTTGTAAAAAAAAAGAAGTTTTTATCGTGAGTGGATTTTCTGTATATGAAGCGATATTGATGGGAAGCTATACAAAAGATGATGTGTGTTTATATTTCGTTTAGGATGGAAATCTTTCAATCACATTGATTTCTGCACCTTATTGATTTTGGCATATTTTCAAAAATACATTCACATGGCAAGGGCTTATAATATTATCTATATCAGCTTTTTCTTTAAATTAGTATAGAAAAAAATGTTGCATGTTATTTTTTATTGCTCGAAGATTATTTCTTACTCAAAGATTACGCTATAGTAACCGCATTTCGGAAACTTAGTTGATTATTTTCTACTCATAAGATTAGTCGTTACTTATAGAAGGTCGAAAATATGAAAAATTGAATGTACACAATTATAATTTTGGGATGCTATTCTATGGATAGCCTCAATTTGTTTGGTATGCAGCTGTACATACATAAATATGGCAGGAATCCCGCGAGTCGTGTAGCAAATATTGTATGCTTCTTATAAATTTCTATGAGAATATTAAATTCAGAATTTTGAAGGCATAACTTCACTTCACCCTTGTCAAGAATTGCCTTGTTGTGTCTTCACAATATCAGTATATTAATTGAACCTTTTCACCAAGAAATTTGACCATAGCAGCAAAGGATATCCATGTATAAGAAAATATGATAATATTTAAGATGAGAATTGTCTCCATTTACAAAGATATCTTCATTTAATATTCCGAATTTGTATGCGACATCTATTTATCAAACAGAATTTAAAGCGTTTATATTTTACTGGCTGATAAACACGGAAGCAAACACATGTAAATGTTCTGATTACCACTTATTTTTCTTTCACAAACATGCGTGTTTCGCAAACAAAATTTGATTCTATTTCCGAGTAAAAACTCTTTAGATTTCCTTCCACCAGAAAGTTTCGTTTTATTTTTCCTCTTCCGTTGATGTTAATCAGTGAACCGATAAATATGTGACCGAGGTTTTGTTTTTGCTGATTACTGATGTTATTTATTGCTACGCATTGTAGATATACACAGCACGGTTCGGTTGGCAATGATAAAAGTTGTGCGAAAATAGAGAAAAACTTCATGACAAATTGCTTTATCAATGACAAGAAATGGACAAACACATCAAATTTCCTCAAGTACATGAAGAGTTGTTTCATTTCCCCAGAAAAGCTTCCAAAATAAGTTTATTATGACAACCTTATTAAATGGAGACATTTTTTGCTTTCTTATTTCATCACATGCCGTGTTATTTTTTCGGGTGGCTGACGAGAATAACTTTTATAAAACTCTAACTAGCTGCAAAGAGATTAGAGTATGAAATGATTAGGGATCAGAAGTTAGAAATCTCTTGCAAAATGACGATAATTAATTTTCTCTGTTGTTGTCTGTCGTCATTATTCTTGCGTGTCCCCTAGAGCTTTTGCTTCGAGGAATTTATTTTATTCACAGCCGGCACGTACCTAATTGAAAAAATCTATACCAGTATTGTGTCAGATGTGAATATGTGCATGAATATTGTATTCACTGAATCAACATCACTGTTTCCCTGTTTCCATATTCAGTGCAACAGGTTGAAAACGAGTTCTGAATAATTTGATGATTAGCCGTCACTGCAGACTGCAGAAAGAAAATTCTGTAAATACTTTCACAACCGCTCTAAATTGAAATAAGGATAAAATAAAAATTGAGTTACAAAATTGTCCTCAAAAGTCGAAATCGAATTATGAAATTTTCTTATGCGAATCATTATGAAAACAAGACGAATGCGAATAAACATCTAAACAAAACTCGCTGACAAGCTTAAGCATTCGTTATTTCTATTCGGTTCTTTATTGAATTTCACAGCTCCACGCAAAAGTTTCAAAACATTTTTTGTGTTTCAAGCTTTGTTTTTATTTTATTTATTTCCTTTTTTTTAGCAAATTTTATGCTCCATCAAAAATTTTTAAGAATTTCCAGAAAATTTATTTCTTTGAGTTTTTGTAACTTTAAACATGAAAACGTTTTTTTATCATTCAATTGATGAAGCAAATAAAAAATATTTAAAGAGGTTTTGCCTTAGGGGGAGATTCAAAAATTATGTTACACATGTACCTATCAAAAGTCAAATTAAATGAGATTACGAGAGTATTCAACCCACTAAACATGAGATTGCTACATATTTTATGATCGCTCCAATTAATGAATGATCCAATAAATTCTTCAATTAATTATTTAACGGTTTTATCATAATGGCAATTTAATTCCAAAATTGTTCGAAATTCACATTGCTTAAAGCATACATTATTACTGTAAACATTGATTAAATCAATTAATTTTGATTGTGCTTTGAAATCATGCTGCCCCGCATAAACGACTATTGCATGCTCATTTAAAATCAGAGAGGTAAAATAAATTTTAGGGGTTAATTTTCTGCGTGAAAAATATTTTCCCAACGATTTATTATTGAGTGGGAGATTTTTTTATTTTTTTTCAGGGGATTATATTGGATTTGAAGCGCACTAGACTGTTGCTGTTGTTAGTGTGGATTTATTTTTTGGAATTGGTGTTGCCGGAGCTGCACATGATTTACGACTTAACAGCCAACATTCCATGGGCTCCGGTTTGCCTTTCATCACGACTTTGCCTCTATATTCTAACTTTAGAGTGGGGTCAAAATTGACTTCGGCATTGAGAAATCTGTAACGAAAAAATACAAAGAAAAGAAAGTTTTAAATAAACTTATTGGACGAAATTTAATTTTTTGTAATTTTCGTTGGTAAAATAAAAGAATCTAAAAACTTGAATAAGGATGAACAATTTAACATTGAAATGCTTTACTCTTGTAAATTAATTGGACGAAAATACAAAAAAAAGGGTAATCTTTATCTTATGTACCGTTAAACTTTTTTAAATTTTATCCCCTAAAAACGATACACAATGAATAAAGTTACTCAAGATATATTTGGAAAATTTTACATCTTTTGATTGCACAACAATTTAATTTAAAAGTTCAATCAGAATAAATAAATAGATTGCGAATTTAGATAAAGGGATGTAAACCAAATTTATGTAAATACATTTCCTTCGCTGTTTTTAGCGGATTTCTTTATGTTTCGAATCAAAATAATTTATTTCTTGCGTCATATGTAGATTAGAAAACTGTTTTACGGTTCGATGAATTTACTATTTACTGTTCGATTTTCTTGAGAAAATACCAATATGGATCAGTCACGCATAACAGAGAGATCTGATCTCCAATTGGGCTCGCTTCTTGCTTCCGTCGTTTCAATGAATAAATTCGAAAATTCATTGCTATATAGTGGCAAATAGCATCAACAAGAAAGAAAATCGATATCAAATTATATTAGCACTGAAACAAGAATAAGATAAGGCTTTTCAATCAGGGAATATTTTCTCGTGAGGAAGGAATTTACCAAAATTGCTATAGCTATTTCCATGCTTTTATTGCAATAATCTCATTCAATTATTAATTTATTTCTCTTGTTCCGTTTACTCACTTGTATGTTTCCTCACTAACATTGATTTTTCCTGGTATTCCAGTGGTTTCCGTTCGACTTGTTAAATTCACAGTATTTCCAAATAGGCAATATCTTGGCATTCGATGTCCAATAACTCCAACAACAACTTCTCCAGAGTGAATGCCAATTGTAACACGCTGAGGGAATTGTAAAATTTATTTTAAATTCGAAAGCTTTTTCAATCGATCGAATCAAACTTACAATTGGTGAATTTCCCATTTTGACTTTTTCTGCCATATCGATCATGTCGAGGGCCAACCGCGCAATACAAACGGCATGATTTTCGCATTCATCTGGCAACCCACTGACTGCCATGTATTTGTCACCAACAGTTTCAACCTGTTAACAATATTGGAAAATTATTTAAATAGAATTCGAGTGTATTGACAGTAGAACTTTTATAAGGTAGCAACCAGAACAATGGAAAATAATAAATCTCTTCATCTGTTTGTCATATTTACTTTGTAAACATTTGAATTGCTTTTGGAATCCGTGAGCGAGTCGAAAATTGTGTAAAGTTCGTTTAGCATCTTGACAATTTTCATAGCCCCTTCGGCGCTCGTATTTGCCGCACAATATTGACTAAAACCAACAATGCCCGAAAACATGAGTGTGACAATGGGATATCTTTTGGGAGCAACAGGTCTACCATGCCGTAACTCGTTAGCAACCGATACTGGTAACACCGAATATAACAATCTATCGGTTTTCTGTTTCTCACTTTCTAGTTCCCGGTAGGTTTGTTGCAGCCTATCGGTTAGAATTTCTAGGTTTCTAGTCAATTTGTATTCAGCTTCAAACTGTTCAGATAACAACACCAAATCTCTCGTGGCATCATGCAATTGAGTATCATAGATTGTAAGACCTTTCCTAGAATGAAATAAAATAAAAGGATTGTAATGAAAGACGGAGTTATCTAGGTAGGAATTTCAACTGAAAATAATTTGTCTCTCAAGATAATTAATTATTTTTTCACAAACAGAAAAAAAGCTATTATTTTAATTATGCTACTTCTGTTTTGACACACGCAACAAACATTTTCTTTTCATTTCCTCGTTAATTCCGTTAATTTCCGTCTTTAATCTTGGTTTCAAGGGAAAAAAAACTTCCTCCATTTTATATTAATTAACTAATTATAACCTAAACCTACTTTGTCAAGTCATCTAAATTCATGACACTTGGATAACACTGAAACATTATTAGGTCTGACTCTTCGATATACATCATCTGGCCCTGTGGTTTAAGGATAAAATAAGGGTTAAATTTATGATTAATTAGTGCTATTCAGAAGAGCAATAAAAAGGTTCCGTCCAAAGTTAATAATGCAAATTCTTCAGTTTACTCACCTTTAGTCGCATAAACATATTAGGTTCTAACATTGTGCCTGATTTAGTTTTTAAGACGTAAATTGTGCTGATGTGTGATAAAATATTTTGAAATGAAAGATAAATGTGCGGTCGAACTGCTTCTAAAATATCAGAGAGCGAACAGTTGTCATCTAAAAGCTTTGGAATTACACGAGAGACACTGTGCCCAGCTTGCACAATTTTCATTTGGCGATTGAACATTAGATGAAATGGAAATACTTGGCAAAATATTAATGGTGACACGAGATTCTCGTCGGCGACAAGTTCGTAATCATCTGGCGGATCCTTATCAAACTCTTTTATGCTGTTAATGCTACTTGGCGTTTTTGGCGTAATGGGACCGATTTCGGTGATGAGGAACTGAATATGATCTGCTACTATATTATTCAACGCAGTATTAACAACATTATCGTTTCCATCCTCTTTACAATTTTTCGTCAAATCTCCATTTTCATTTAAATTCAAATCGTTTTTGAAGAATTCTGCGAAATTGGAAAAAAGTTTGAATAAAATTTAAATTTCATCATGAATTTCACCATTCGATTAAGCAAATATTTTAGCAATTTTCTTCCGACAAAAGAAACAAATTTGAAATCACTTTTTTTAACGATAAAACGTGAAAACAACATGGGAAATTTGAGTGAAAATATTTGTCAAATACCATCAAATGGGCCCACGTAATTCAATTAAATTTCGTGTACGCAAATTAAATTGCCATTGAGAAATATTACGAATGTTCATGGCAACCAATAAATACATCATAAGCAGGGCTTTCATTTTTCGCTTGTTCTCAATAATCTAATTTAATTGAAAAAATTCCATTAACCTCTCAACAAAGTGAGAAGAATAATGTATGCTGGAACATTTGCAAAAATCGCTATAAACATAACCTAAAAACTTACTGCTATCGTTATCTGGCACTTGTGTTTGATTATTATTATTATTGTTGGTGTTTTTGGCGGCAGTATTGCTATATTCGTTTGACGTACAATTGCTGTTATCGATTTTCATCGATTGTGATTCGATGAATTTACAGTTGTTCTCGGCATCGACACTGTCACTTATGGAGTCTATTGGATCGCCTTTGCGCTTAATTATTTGAATGTCAACATCGACACCATGCAGTTTAGATGCCACAGCCTGCAGACCAATTGCGGGATAGTGAAATGATAAATGGAATTAATTTAGAATTCTAATCTCCGGCACAAAAAAATTAAAACAAAAATTAATTTTCCTCCAACGAGGTTTACCTTAACAATTCCAATAACAATGGGCTCCAAGCCAGCTCGCTCTGAATAATAGTGCAAAATCAATGAGCCATCACGCTCTTCGGTACAGCGGAATGATGGTGCTCTCATGCCAGGATACAATGTGCCCAAATGGTCGTGAAGAGCATCAAGATTCTGGAGAAAAAAATTAATAGAAAATTGGAAAATTGGAATTTCAAACCAATTTTGCTCAATTTCTCTGATAACATTTTATTTTTATAATTATTGGTGACAAAAGCAAAAATTGCTGTTTTATCAGCGTCAACAAAGAAATGGTGAACGTGAATATAATTTAAAAGTTTTGACAAAATTTTCCATTATTTGGTGAATAAACCTCACCACTGCAACTGAAAAAATTCTCATTTTCTTCGCTTGCTTAACGAATTTGTGGCTTGCTCGGTATTCTATCGAACGGTCGAGTGAAAGCTCATCAGAAATTCAAAACCAATCCGATGGTGTCTTAACACTTTGGAGCTTTCATAGCCTTCATCATCTGGGTTTAATATGATGCTTGATATCAACATCAAAAAACATTGCCTGAAAATTCTTGGAAAGGCTGTCAAAAGCTCTGCGTGGGTAAATTTTCGGTGAATAAAATTTATCAGCTCGTGAGTAAATTAAAAATTTAGCATTGAAGCTCTCGAGTTTCTCACGTAAAAACGTAAAATTACGATAACCGAAATGAAATTATTATAATTATAGCTGCTCTACAAGTTTCATGATTTGCATTTTTAATTTATGCGTTTGTAACCTGAAGAGTCACGTAGTACTTGTGCAACGAAAGACATCAAATTAAGCTTTTTCGTGTGAACATGGACCAAAGTCCTCAAAGCTGAAAATTTTCTAACAAAGTTATAAAATCATTAAAAAATGTTTACCTGTAAAAAATCTCTCGGTGTCGCTCCGAGCACTTGTAAAATTTTATCATAGCCAGAATCTTGACAGAACTCGAAGAATGTTTTCCCAAAAAGCTCCAGAATGGCTTCGGCTGGTATATCTGAAATGTGAAGAAAGCAAATGATAAGTAAATATATTTGGGCACAACGTCTGTTCAGAATTAATCCTTTAAATGCTTTGTCTTGAAAGCTAATCAGCATAAGTATCAACCTATTTTGAGCTTAATATTCTCTTTCTCTCATAATGCTTTAAGATTTGATAAAATCATTTAATGAGATGAAAACACTTGAGCAGCAAAATCGGTTTCAGTAAACATTTCGCACAAAATAAAGTCGAACTTATCTTGTAACTTATGAGCTTTAATTTGGCAATGCTTTTTCAAAATTTAATTAGCAAAACGATTGGAGTGAAACTTACTTAAAATTTCAGATGCCGCACCAACGATGTTATAAGTAATTTCATCGTCATAAATCTGTCTAACTAAAAATTGTCCTTCCATAACAACTTCCGCTTTTCGTCTGAAAAAGTTTTCAATTTATATTTTCAATTAAAAACATTAAAAAGGAAAAATAATTTCGAATTTTTAATTAAACTATTTTTAGATTTTCAAAGCCGATTTTCCCTTTTTCGACGATTACACATAAACATAATCGAATAAGAATCGTTCATCACAGAACTGCATGGTTTCAGATCACGTGTTTATGGATTCTTCAAAAAAAAAATTCCCAAAAAATTCAGACTCAAATTATGTTATTCAGCATGAGTGCAAATGGTTTTCGTTATTTTTATGATTATTTCTCCCGGAGAAAATTCAACGAAATGTACTGAATACGAATGTGTCGTGTTATAAAGTGGAATATTCTGTTTGAGTGTAAATGTAGATAAACTTTTTCTTTGTGTTATATTCACGGAACTGAAATTGCTCGCAGAAGTGATTACTTTAAATTGAATTTGCATATTTCTCTTTATGAATTAAATACATAGCTGGTGTGCATGACAATGTAATTCTCAAAAGACAAATCTCTTGAAACAATTTGTTATTACAGCAACTCAAGTCCAATTCTGTTAAATATTCAGTGATTCCATATTTTTTTTCCGCCACTTATCACGAAAATCAAAATTCAGATGAGCAATTGATATTTGATTTACAACAAGAGGAGGCGGAAGCAATTTAGAATTAATTTATATCATAACATCTCGGTCTCCCAAATTAAATTCATTCCATTCACATTGCTGGGCTTTTTATAAAGCTTTTAAAGCTGTAGAAATGAACTTTGGGCCTGGGATTTAAATTCTCTTCAATTGCACTTTTTTCCGATTCAGAAATTTTACATTTTTAAACAATGGAACAGCGGAAACAGCAATTGCGAAAATTAAAACAATCAAAATTGATGATGCGTGCAGACTGCAGTCGTCCCACGATAACAATTAAAAAAAAAAAACCTTTTTTTATCGTGTTCAGGGAGAATCTCTCTACAAAGGAAAATACAGTTCCGGCCCAAAAGCATTCAAATGTTCAACTCTTTGAAGGTTTGATTTTATTTTTTATTTTTAACTTTCAGCCTTTGTGGGGGGGGGGGATATGACTTAATGTCGTTTAAGAGTTAAATTCAAAGTATCGCTTTGTGTCATCGCATTGAAAACGTCACACATTGTTTTCCTACTGATAAAAAGATCCGAAAACAAAAAAATGTGTGTATCTTCTAAATTGTGACACTGACATTGCTAAATTTAAGGGATAGAAAATGTCTCCATTGAAACTTCCAAGTTATGTAAAAGTCGACACACGGTTTAAAGATTCAAAGCTTTAGATAGATGTATGAAAAGGAAGATAAAAATTGAATTGCCATACAAGGATGAATAAAAAGTAAAAAAAAAAAAACACAATTCCGGCGAGATTTTCTCATCGTTAAGCTTTGTCTGCCTTCTCATTGTTGAAAATAAGCTAGAACTTTTTACAGTCCGAGCCCATTGAACATGCGATCAAATGTTTACATTGTCAGCCATAATTGGTTTAGTTGTGGCATCCGATATTATAAATAAATAAATGTCACTACACCTTTTTAAACACATTAAATCTACATTAAGCAACGCATAGCGAATTGTTGGGACGTCTCCATTGAAGCGACAAACAGAGGCTTAATGTTCTGCTGTCATCATTTTTTTATGACAGCAAATGCCACAAAAGCATTTCCGTAACGCGTCCTTGAGTTCAACACTGCAAACAGTGGAGATGTTATGAGAGGAAAATCGATTGAATTGTCATTGTTGCCATTTTTTTTACAGCTGAAGTGTAAATTGATGATTGCTATTACGCTTGCTACATTAATGTGTGTTAGAAATCACTTAAATTTCATCCAACCCCGAAGGCCTTTAAATAACAACGGAAGAAATTAATGAAAATTTTATCACTCACTTTATCTTTTCCCATATTTCGGGTCCAAAATTCTTGAGTACCATCAACTCAATAGCATAATTCACAAATCCATACTAAATAGCCGCCGTAAAAGAAAACATTAATTTAAAGAAATTTGAGTACTATAAGAATACTTTAAGGTCATTTATCAAGGAAAATGTGCAGACATTTGTTAAGATCGTTAATAATCTTATAAAAAAAGGTCTGACACAAGGTTTGTGCTCATTTTTAAATTATTGTCGACAAAAGTAGTCTTTCTGGTCATACCATTTTTTTTAACGGAGATTTAACTAACTTTCACCTTAAAAAGGTTTTAATTAAATTTATCAAGTCAGTTAATTTAACGTCTGAATATTTTTCACTGTAAATTGCACAGATATTTCCATTAAATTACACGTTCCATGCAATCGATATTTATTTCAAAAATTAATCGAGTACTTTTCCGACATGATAGGAATTGTCTATTCGTGTTTCCGATAGGATTTTATTTGATTTTTTTTTTCTATTTTACAAAGTTTCACATTTAAGTGCTTTATGCTTTTCAAGAGAAATAATCCAACATTATGTTTGATCCTTGATAATAATTCAATAGAGGCTTTCCCGCGAGTTTTTCACTTTTCACGTCTTAACAGTTTCACGTTCCGAATGCGACTGACAACATGAATGAATAAAGAAAATATTTGCAGTATGCATGTCGAGGAGGTTTGTGAGAAAATGTGCGAGTCCTTTCGAGAGAAAATTTGAGAGGAAAATTCACTGAAACTTCTCTAGACCGAACAAATGTGATGTGAGTGAGTGAACTGATAAGAAAATTAGAATGGAATTTTCTTTTTCTTTTATGGTGAACTTCAACCCATAATCGCGGTTGTTTGATGATAACTTTTTCTCCAGCTTCCTTTGTAAAAAGGTAAATTTTATTTGGTTTTGGGGCATTTGATGTATCATTAAGAACTAAATATTCTTCAGTTAAATTATAATGAAATGCTTTGGGCTAAATGTCCTTGTCATTGATGAACACCGAAAGAATAAAAGAAAATATCTTCTTAATTGTGGACGAAGAGAAATTTTGCGCCTTCTTTTATTTAAAGCTCAATGAATAGGCTATTTATGTCATTAAAATGATATTTCATTATGATTAAGTCGATTATGACATATCAAGTTTCTGAAAATTTGCCAATAAATAGAAATTTTCGCTAAGGGAATCAAGAAGACAAAGTTTTGCTTTGCAGTAAAAATTAAACTTTTTAGACGCTAAATTTGCATCTTTCGGAAACTTTTTGCTGAAAAGCATTTCAATTAAATACCTGTTGAAAACAGACTACCGGATCTTCTTTCGTAAACTTCTCGAGTCAAATATTCGGTGAAACTATGAAATCAATGAAAAAATTTGAAAAATTCCCTTGATAACTCTAAAATTATTTTATGTGGAAAATCGATAGATCATGTAAGTTAATGGATTCTTATGTAATGGACTCAAAAATCCACGCGCTCCAGACAGTTGATGGGTTTCACCGGAATCAATAAAAAAAAATATTTACGTTCCTTAAGTCGTGGAAGTCGTATTTAATTCAGTCGCATTCAGAAGTTGGTGAAGTGAAACAACAGCAATGGATTTTATTTTTGATTGTTTCTTTGAGGAAGTCATTGCGACTATTGAGCGAAGTGGCTTGAAAACGAGACAAAGTCGCCAGAATGTTATCGACCAATTAGATACAATAATAACTGGCTGCAGTGCCGGTACACTGATACAAATCAATTGAAAATTCTATGAAATTACAAAATTATTCACAAACACATTTGCAGGACAAAATGTTTCCACAGATGAGTCAAGTCGATTAGCAGTACAATCAGCTGTAAAATATCACCATACAATTAAACAGCAAAACTCAGAGGTAGAAAAAATATTCTTGAAAACTTAAATGTATGCTATAGATTGTGACTATTTGTCATCCTAAAACCGTTTACGAGAACAGGATTCGTGAGCGAAAACGCTTTTTCTTTTTAAATTCGTTTCATTCCCACAAAAGCCACCATCGTTGAAGCTAGTTACGAATTTTCACCATTAAATTTTGTTGCCAGCACATCGCTTGTTTTATGTTTTCCCACTTCGTGAGTATCCGGGCAAAATGTTGTAATCACTTGTTCAACTCTACATAGATTTGCCGAATGGGGAAGTACCACAACACACTTTATATCGCGCTGAAGGTCTGTTGGAATTGGAGAATTAAGGATTCTACTGTCGTTTGTGAATTGCTGAGTATGACAACTCGAGATTGTTTTTTTTTTTTTCGGAGTGCTTTAGTTTTTAACACGAAATTTCTTACAATTTTATTTTATGATCATCGTCACCACATTGCTGTAGATGAGATGTTCGAATGCGAACAGACATTTGAGCGGCTGTTCCTTGGAGCCATTTTTGGAGTAAATGCGCCTTATTTCATTGCAGGATGGCGAAGTGATTTTAAGGATCAGGTTTGAAAACTTTTTTTTCTTCAGGGAGTTCTTATGTATCATTGACGTCATGAGATGTTTTAAAAACACTTGAAAATTTATTTCATCTTAATATTATCATTGACAAAATATTTTCTTATAACTTCTTATAATAATGGTTTTCATTTTCAGGGAGAAAACTGTCGTGCTGTAGTTTATTTCTTGCATCATGCATGCCAACAATGCCTGAAATTCAAAATTAATGGTCTCGAAATTCCGTAAATAGAATCCGAAAGCAACACATAAAATGTTCATTTCTTGTTCAAATGTTGTACTCCAATCTATTTTTAGATTTATTGATGTGCCAATTGAGTCATGTGGACGAGCGTCTGCATTAAGAGTCGCTTTACAGGCTTCGGCGCCAGATATTTTGCTGACTCTCCTGAGACATGGGGCAAATCCAAATCCAGCTGATGGCGGTAGCATTATGCCTGTTATTGCACTGCTTGATAAACTCATAGAGTATGATGAAAATGTATCATATCCTTATCAATTGGTGTCATGTTTGAAGATATTGATGTTGGCTCTTCCGTTCATTGAAATGCCTTATAAAGTGAGTTGAAATTTGATGGAAAGCAATTGGATGAAACTTCTTTTTCAATAACTACTTAGCCATTGTTGTACGAAGCACGCAAAGAAATTTTTATCAAAAAATATTCATCGCTGATTGAGCGAAAAATGATCAACCCGAATCAAATATTTGGCGTGGCTGAGTTGAAACATCTGTGCAGGTAAAACCGAAAACACTTATGTGTTATACAGAATTAAATTACATTGCGCAGCATGTTTTCCACTTATCTCACAGATGCACAATTCGTGAACATTTACGTGTCAATTATTCATTGCCGTCTGGAATAAAAGTATTGAAGGTTCCACGAAGCTTAAAGCATTATATTGATTTACTGCAGGATTAATTTCGATTTTTTTTCCATCAGTCATTGTCTATATATACAGGAACGGGTGATGGAAAACTTTTATATCTTGTCAAACGCAATGAAAGAATTCAATAAAGCTTAAAAAGTGGTACAAAGTTAAAATTGAATATCTGGCTTCGTTAATCTTCTTTTTATTTTTATTTATTTTTGTTATCACTTTAAATATATTGAAATTTTCGGCTTTTTACGTAAAAGAAATATGTGCCATGAATAAATTTGTGAATTTATTTTATTTTTTTATTTCTGCCAAGATGAGACTTTTGAAATAAAGTTATGAGAAAAGTTTATCCTTACATTGACTTTTACATTGTTTTCAATTAATAATTCATGTGAGGAGCTTTATTAATTATACATTTTGCAGCTTAAATGTAATGAAATGTGAAAGTTTATTTCAAACAGGGGTTTTTGGCCTCAGGATCTATGTATTTAGTTTTAATTTATGTTTGTCTTTTTTAACCCTTTGAGGAAATATTAAAAAAAAAAAAAACATTTTTAAACTTTTAATCTTGAATTGTGATACGATTTTATTCAAAATCTGGTGACAAAAATTTACGAGTTTATTTTGCGTACCAATTGAGATTGTGAAAGCTTTTAGGGAGATTGATGAAGGAAAAAAAGTTCCGTTCCAAGACCTTTAGAGTCACATAAATATTTTAAGAAATATCCACATTGCAATTTCCTTTTCAGCTTTATTTCTGTAAATTGATTACGGTTTAGATAAAAATAACAAATATTGCCATTAGCAGAATCTGAAATTTTATGTGTCTCTCGTAACAATTTGAGTTTGTACATTTTGAAGGAAAGTCTAATACGGTTTTCTTTTATTATTGACGGTAATTTATCTCGTTGCAAGCACGTTCGAAATTGGTTTATTCCTCGAGCAAGGAAAACTTTTCAACTTTAGGTACGCATTTCTATTTATAATAAAAAAAGCGACAGTTATTCTAATTCGTTTTCATTCTAATTGACCATTTATTCTTTTTTTTTCCAGTGTTATTCAATTGTAAGTTTGTTTTGATGTTTTTCATTGTGATACACTAATTATGCTGATAGCTAATTGAGATAAAAAGCTTTTGATATTAAAAATAATTAAATTTTCTTTTTTAATTAGATGACTTTGCCTTTTTACTAAGAAAATGAAAAACCTGAAATTATTGTGTTATTGTTTTAATAGACAAAAAACTTGAACAATTATAGCAATGCTTTGATTTGAAAGCACTGAACGAGATTGATGGGCAAAAATTAGCATCATTTGACTTGTTTTGAATTAATTAGATTGTTGATGATATGAAAATCCTGTTAAGAACCAATTGAAAAAAAAAATAGATTATAAAGAATTGAGAGTTGTTGAGTTGAGTTGAGATGCATGATACATTTATTTCAACTGCACCACTTGAGTATGAAAAATTAAAAGCTCTTTCCGAGATTCCAAGATGTTGAAATCATGGCTGAAATGTTCATGAAATTTCTCTTTTCTTTATAATATAAATAAACTATTCAATCTTCTCCAAACTCAGTTGAAAGCAAATGCAATTAAATTTGCATAATGATTTTCCGATTGATTTCATGCTCTCGTAAAAATTCTATGCAACTAAAAAATTTAATTAAAAAATTTCAAAGTTTTTTTGAAGATGTTTTTCAATATTTTCTAGTTGAGTTCAAGAAAAAATTGATTTGAATATCTCTGATGGTTTCTGTCTGAACGATTTTGCTTTTAGATAAAGCTTTGACTTATAGACTGTCAAACTAACTTTAGGATTCGACTTTGAATTTACATACACACATTCAGTCGAGCAAAAGCAGGAACGAGAAAAACAAAGTACTTTATCTTTACGGAAAATTCTGTCATGGCAGCATCTTATGATTTGTGTCTATTCATCATCTGTTGTCGAGTGCGAAAAAGAAAATGAAAAATATGTGAACATAAGAGAAAATAATGCTGCGAAAAAGTTCAACAGATGAACATTTTGTTACGTAAAAAAAAAGAAAAGTTTTTATTTTGTCAATTTTGTCATCAATATTATTAACTTGTTTTTGTTCTTGCTACATCTTCTCTCTAGTGAATGTCAATTTATTATTCTTTAAACAAAGAAGCTTTGGAAAAGCGTTTTTTCAATTTATATTTTTTTTTTTGTTAAACTTTTCCTAAATTCACCGTTTTTTTTGGAGTTATCAGAAATGGAAGTTCTTAAGTTGCAAAATAGCAGCACCAAAGAGCTTGAACTTCGTAAAATTGAAGAGCATAAGAATTTATTATTGTGAGTTTTGCGAATGGAATATGAGCAACTGTTAGTTCCACTAAGTAGAGAAGATGACATCAATTTGAAATTGAAAAAGCTCCATCAGGATTACACATTCAGGATCGCTGGAGTGAAAAGAAAATCCGTTGATGAATGCAATAATAAGAAGTCTACAATTTACAATAATGAATCGAACTTACCTGAAGAAGAAATCAACGAAGAAAATTCAACAAATAAAAGAACGTCGCAACAAAATGATTCACGCGGGAAATGTCTTTTCAATGAACAACAAAGCATCATCAGAAATAGCAATAGCGAGGAACCGAAGCGTGCCTCGACCAAAAAGCGCTCTCCAATTGAAGCAGCAAATGCTTTTGAATGCGAAAATTTTGGGCAATCAATATATGCGAGAGCACAATGTCTCAAGGACCCAAGTCGCAATCGACGTGACAATTGATGAATTTGAGCGCTATGAGCGTCTGATTGTGAAGAAGACTGAAATCGAGGAAATCTATCTGACTATGATGCAAAATCGTGAGACACCGTCAAAAGTATTCGTTCGACGGTACTCGAAATTGATTGATGCGATTTGTCGTTTGGAGAAAAGTCTCGAAATCAACGATCGAATTTCCGACGGTAATGAATACTTAAAATGATTTGCTATTGCGAAAATACTTGTTTGTCTTGTCTTAACATTTTTCTTCGATTTCCCATTTCGAAAAAAAGGAAAGATTTGTCATGATATTCCCCAACTCAATCACGATTCCGAACGGAGCTCTTGATTCATGGTTTGAATGTGTCATGTAGTTCAAATCAATTCGATGACAGTTGTGATGAAAAATTCAATCGAATGGCGGATGATTTTGACATTAAAACCCTTGTTATTGCTAATTCACAGTGACAGCCGCACAATATTGAAATGTCACCATCCAAGCGGGTTCTGGATAAATTTTCGCATGACCTAAATAAATTTGAACAGAGTTTTCATAAAAATTAAAACGATGACGCTAAAAGCAAAATACCAGAAAACTCAGAAAACATTCACAACAATATTGCTGAAGGCACAACGAATAGGAGCGAGAAAGATTGCACTGCTGCAGCTACAAAATTCTCAATTTCATTAAATCTACCCAACCAAAGTCCTCTGAAGCACATGTATCGTCGTTAATGAAACTGCAGTATTCGAAAATAGAATTTCTGACATGAGTAATTTGAGGAAAAACGAAAAACTTATCAGCAATAACCGCAGATTGATTGAGACCCTTGAAAGTATCAGACAAAGAATTTTAGATATGATCGAAAATGAAAAATCGATAAGCTCGGAAACGACTGAAAGCTCACAGGACTTTACAACAAAATTCGGATTTCGATGGCATTCATAGGGCTGAAACTATGCAAATCCGTCACACTGCAAAAGTCGATAGTATAATAAACACAGAAAGCTCAACAAATGATGAAAATCAGATTGTTTTGAAAAGAAACGAATCGCTCAATTTATTGCGGGAGACTTTATGTGACTTGTTTAAGGATTCAAAATTAATTTTTTTCTGAAGAGAATTGTTCAAGAATCGAATCTGGTAATTCGATCAGACGCTTTGGAAAAATCAATAGTAACGAGAGCGTCTTTAACAGTCTTGGCTCGTCTGAAATAATGTGTTCATTCTGTGAAAAGGTCAAAAGCATTGCTGTGGTATCTAATAAGACACAAGACTCGTCAATCAATGTCGCAGACAATCAAGATGCACGTAGAATCCCAAAATCATCCATTGTTGGCAAGAATAATGCACGCTCGGATTGTTATTAAACCATTTTAACGGATTCTTCAAAAATTTTCTTGAAGCAGCTTAAAGACTTAAGGCAAGGATCAAATTTCACAGCCTTCATTGAGGATGTCTCTATTTCCCGACATCCATCATTGCACTCAATTAATCCCAATAAACAACTGGACATCTCCTCCGTGACCATAAATAAGTAAGATGACAGCAATAAAATCTCGACTCACAACAAATCACAAGTGTCCTGGACGAGTCAGAATGGATCAGTGACACAAGATTCATCAAAAGAATCATCATCATTTGTGTGCCTACCAAGGAAATGTGGAACATTCACTTCGCAAAAAACTAAGCAATGTAGATTGCGATGTTTCTGGTTCATCAAAAGAGACCGCCATTGCGTCAACAATGAACTTGGAAATTGTAAGGAAAATTTATTTTCTCTCTCGGGGCGAAATAAGTGAAAAATAATGCTTCAGTTAATTTAATTAATGTGTTGTCATTTGTCCATCATTTAGATAAATGGATCAAAAATTTCAGGCAAACGTCCAAATGTAACGTTGCTAATTAACGTTTTTTGCTTCGCTTTTCTAATGGTCAACAATGCCAGGCACCATCAAGCCGGCAGATAAAAGAAAGTGCTGCTAATTAAATTCCATTTCTTGTTGTATATGACAAAATTATTGTGATAATTTTATGAAAAAAAAAATTAATGTGCACATTCAATTATTTGTTCTATTATGAAAGAGAACAGTTCATGACACAAATAGATTCGTGTTGAAGGAAATGACAACTCAAATTTATTCATTTTTTTTTTATTTCTATATAGAATATTCTTTGGAAGTTTTCTCACTTTTAGAATGTTGAAGGAAAATTTTGCTCGTTGATATTGTTAGAGGAACGGGCGTCAATACATACATTCAAAGTGTGCAAAGTCTCCAGATAAATAAATTCATAAACATTGCAGGCGACAGTGAAGTTTTATTTATTAAATATAATGGTACGTCGTGGGGTACATCGAGCTTGAATATAGACGTTAAATAAATTTATTTATTCATTAGAAAAATATTTTTTTGTGAAGGTGTAAGGCTTTTTATTGACTGGAGGCTTCATGGCGCGTGCAAGAATATTTTATTGATGAGGCATGAATTTTCAGAGTTATTAATGTAAATTATTTATATTTCCTGGATAAATTGTCTGAAGGTTTCAATGGAAATTGTCAGTAATGACATGAAGATAACTTTCATTAATTTACCGATGTAAACGGCAACACGAGAAATCTAATTAATTGGATTTATTTTGTGTTTCCCCAAACTGAAAGCACTCAGTCAAAGATTGTGATGAATCAATCAACATTCATGAATGGGCTGAGACATGAATGTGCTTACAAATCACGAGCTCAATTGAATAATCTCGTATGCGATCAATATTCGGTGTTCGAGGCATTTGATTTGGTTTTGATGGTTCGATATTTCTATTTAACTGTATGAACTGATTCCATTCACAATTAAATTAAACAACTTTGGGAGCTTTGTAAATCAAAAATGTTTTTTTATGTATCCGTTATCATTTTACAGAAACCCCCAGAACATTTATCTTCGCTCTGGCATGTTGATTTTCAGTACGCTATAATTCACTTGAATAGTCAAATCTCAATTCACCAGACAAACATAAATCTTTTGAGAGAGTCGATTATCGTAAACGAAAGAAATTTTGCTATAAATTTTTCAATCAAATTTCTTGATGAAAATTTTATCGCAATTTTTTTTTATGTTTTAAAAATGTCAACAAATTAAAAATTAAATGCCGTAAGGGAATTTTTGTAAAACCATTCGACCTTCCTTCTTAAAACAAATAAATTGAATAAACATTTAATTTTAATTTTTCTGTATTTCAGTGGTTAGAAAGTTTTCAACAATGAATAAACAATTTTTTATCTATTCATGATTATTTTTGAAGAGTTTTCTTTACCAGGAATTCTGGCGGTTTTGTTAAATTTTGTTTTCTCGACTTCCATAAATCATTACAGATAAAAATTTCATTGGCAAAAAAAAATAGAATTTCTTAAGAGTATCAAATTATACATAAGACTACAGCTTTAGTAAATGAAGCGATAAGCTTTCGAAATGTACGAAATCTCTGGCTAATTTCATGACTGAATAACGATAATTCGTCGTTATGCCATTAGAAACATCTTCCATTAATCTTAATCTTGTAAGGTGATTTATTAGTTAGATTTAAGAAACAGATTGAATTTCATCCTGCCATTAGATATTTACACAAATTTATTTCTCGAAAATATCGATATGTCTTCTAGTTGATTTTACTTTTTGTTAATTGCATGGCAGAAATAATTAAGAATTTTGTTAATTTCTCACTTAGTAATTCTCGTTATAAATCGACTCAACATTCCTCAAAATCCAATACAAAAATTTTCGCTGGATGTAAATATAACGAGCTCAATGAATAATTCCGAAGCATCAAATGATCCCGAAAGCCTTTTTTTGTAACATAGTTAAAGAAATTGTTACGATCGGACCTTTTTCCATAATTTGCTGTAAAAAATTCAAATTGACATTAATACAATAAATGAATTCTGGGTTGGGCAGACTTTTGAACATAAAAGAAACCATCGATGATGGACCTGAAAAAGCAAGAAGATTACACATAATCAAATTGTATATTTGTATCCCTATAATTGCCTTGTCAGCTTCGAAAGTAAAACAAATTTTCGGCTTTTAAGTCAAATTCGTTAAAAGTTGATTTTTTTTGGTAATTCAAAAAACAGAACATAATTCACTCATTATGAGACTGCCGCAGTCCTTGAGCACAATTTTGGTAATCTGATGGTAGAATAATGAATGAAAAGCATTATCAGTGAAATATCTAATTCATAAATATTATTGCAATTTCAAATGATTTCGTTTGTATGTGTTCCGTTTCGGGAAGCTTCTTCAACTCGCCCAGCTATGTCTCATTCACTAATTCAATTAAAGACATTTCATTCATTTCTTACAAATCGGATTGCTCAAAAGGCCTTTTGTGTACAGTTTACATCGTGAGTTGAATCAACTTACTCAACAAAATCTATTTTTTAGTATTTCTGGAAATTTCAACTGGAAGCATGCAAAATTCATTGATCAAAAAATATTTAATCATCAGCTTTGTGTTATTGAGCTTTTTACTTCCAACTTCAGCACAATCCGAATCGGAAGAAATGGAAGATCTTTGTGCTCCAGCAATTTCATGTAGTGAATGCATAAGAGCGGCACCTTGGTGTTCGTGGTGTTCATATCCGTTCATTAAAAATAGTTCACACTGCTTCGAATATGATCCCGACGAAGATTTACCTTGCTATGACCAATTCCTTGTGTATCCGTATAGCAAACATTTTCCCGTCACCAACATAAATCTTACTAAGATGGACTCAAATGAAGTCAGCGATCCATCGAATTTCGTACAAATTCAACCACAGGAAATCCGATTAGAACTGCGTATACGTAAGTAAATTTAATTCCTAAAAAATTCAATTAATGTTTTGTGTACCGCACACGCCTCTCGTAGATGAAAAGCATAATATTTCGTTTCAATATATTCATGCTTCCAACTTCCCATCGCATATAATTTTCAAGGATACATCATCAAAGTTTGTTAATTTAACATATTGGATCAAATGTCCTGATCGTAGGCGTGCAAAATCAAGTATTTGTGGTGGATTGAAAATCGGTGATATTGTGCATTTGAAAATTGAATTATTAGTTGAAGCTTGTCCAACGATTCCAAGTCAACGTTCAGAGGTTTTTAGAATATATCCGGAAGGCTTGAATCAGATGTTTCTAGTTAATTTGGATATATTTTGTACATGTGGATGTGAGGGATCTGGATTTACATACGAGGATAGATCACCTAAATGCAATGAACATGGAATTGTGTCTTGTGGAGTATGTCGATGTTACGAAGGATTCTATGGGGAGACGTGTGAATTACAGATACTAGATCCTGCTTACATGATTCCAATTGAAATGTTTAACACAACTGAAGTAACTTTAACATGAATAAACTCCGCTTGTATTACAACCATAATTTTATTTATTTTAATACCTTCGTAGAAGCTTCCAAAATGTAAGTCAGTGACAGTTTGGTGTTGAAAACTTGTAGTGGGATGCTAACGATCAATAGAAAAATCAATCGTATGGTTGGCATCTGTTTCCAAAATATTTACTGATTCATCATCTCTGCAAAAAGGGCGAACATGAAATTCGACGAAATAAGTTTTCGCATGCACAGCCATCTCAATTTAAACGAAATCCTTTAAATGTATCAATGTATCATCATAGAATTTAGAACACTTCAACAGTTCGCGAAAATTGAACTTGAAGGGTTTTTTTTTGGAAAAAATCACGATTTTTTTAGTTGCCCTTTAAAAATTAAACTTCACATTTAGTTGGCAGCTTGAGCACTTGAGGTGTAGAAATGAAGGAATTTAAAATTTTATTCACAGTTTTTTACATTTTCAGCAGTGAGCTTCTTATTTTCCTTCAAGGAAACCTAATTTGCATTAAAATAAACCTTTTGCTTTCCAGTCTTTTCATCATTTGTCTTTGCTGGTGGATCGAGTTATAATGATGCGAAACGAAGTACAGCAGGTCTTTGTGCAATACATTGTGGCCCGGGAACAATTGAAGATCTCGTCAATTGTCGCTGTATCAATATGAATCAAGCATGATAAAAATAAAGGAGAACTTTTTTGATGAATTGATTGCAAAATGATGCTTTGAGTTTTCTTGCAAATTGTAAAAAAATAAATCCCATCACCAAGGGCTAAAAAATCCTATATTTTGGATAAAAACACACGTCACTGATATAACTATATATCATTAAAGAGGAATTAAAAAAAAAAATTAAATTTCGTGTCAAACCATAATAAAATAACGATAACAGTAAATCGGAAAATCGTGATAAAGTAATACTTATAAATAAAAAGTTCATAGTTTCAGGCTCACTTGGGATTCAACTTTTAATCACTCAACGAAGTACAAAATGAAGCAGCTGCAAATTTTCTTTGCATTGTTTCTGATAATAAATTGTAAAAAAAAAATATTTAAATCCTCAAAATTTTTATTTTCCATATTTTAACAACTTTTTTCTTTCTAGATATTACAATGACCTTTGGAGGTGGTTCAAGTTATCCAATTTGTGCTATTAATTGTCGAAGTGATCAAATTGAGGATCTCATGCATTGTCGATGTATTGATAGAAATTCCGGATTGGCATGAAAATTTTATTCAGACAATAAAGCAATAACAACTGCTTGAAGTTAACTTTTCCAGTTCAGGAAATCTTTTTTATTATTCTTATAAAATTAATGTGAAACTAAACGGTTTGAATCAAAACTTGGTTTAGCTTGTTAATAGCAGTAAATATCATGTCTCTCAATATTTCATCTTCTTTACAGCTCACTTCCAGATTTTCAAGATCAATTTCAGCAATTTTTCCGTTTACTGTTACTTTTAGATTGTCGCCTTTGGCCATTTTCGAGACAGAATCATCCCCAAACATTTCTTGTAAGCTTTCCACAATGCACTCACGAATGTGGACTTGATCGGCTTTTGTTGTTGTTGTGCCTTTAATTTGACTGCCGCATAATTCCGTTTGCAAGAGACTCGCTAGAATTGTGTCAGCAAACATATCATTCACCGGATTTGCTTGCCATTCGAGTATCACAATTTTTCCATCAAATGTCACTTCAACACTATCAAATGCTCTGAATTTCTTGTCATTGTCCAGCACTTCAACGGTATCATCGCCTCCAATACGCTCAAGGAGAAGCTTCAGGCTTGATGGAGATCCACTAAATGCGAGGGATTGGCGTTGTGTTACAGTGCTCATACTCATGTCCGTGTATTTCGAAAGATCTGATGCAGCAAGAACGTGATATTTAAAATCACGCTTTACCAAAATACCAGAAACACGGTCACCATTTTCTACTTTGCTTGAAGCTAATGAGCCCATGACTTTCGCAGTCTTTTCACCTTTGAAATATAATTCCACGGCATGCGTGTTGCGTGGATTGTAGAACGTTATGTTAGCATTTGCCTGATTTTCATATTCGCGTTGCAGAGCTGACTTAAGACGACTCATTTCATTTTGTTCCCCATGAACCAGAACAACATGTTGTGGCTTCAACAAACGAATAAATTCCGACGTTTGCTGATAATCAGTATGTGCTGAAAATGAGATGTAATCAACAGACATATTCAGTGGCAACTTTTGTCCGGACATAGTCACGATCTCTTCCGGTTCCGAGAGAACAGTTTTTGCTAGAGTGCCTTCAACACAATAACCAGCAATGATGACACCATTCTTTGGATCTGTGCACCAGGTTTCAAAAAGTTCGCGAGACAATCCACTTTGCATCATACCAGGTGATGCCATCACAACGCATGGGCCAAAGTCATCAAAATGATCAATGCCTTTTAGGTTTGAGATGTGTTTAAACACAAATGGATTATTCACGGCAATTTGTCGACGAATCTTATCATTCATTCCAAAGATGTATGTCTGATATACCGCCATACATTTCTTGGCCAATGATGATGCATAGTAAATGGGAATTTCTTGCAAATCAGGATTCTGGCTCCAAAACTCATCAAGAATCAACAAAAGTTCTTGCGCACGACCCAATGCAAAAACAGGAATAAGACAGCGGCCGCCTTGTTGTACAATCTTTTGCACCAGCGATGTGAAACGATTTTCGCGATCTTCACGCTTTTCGTGAATGTGCGTACCATAGGTGGATTCCTGATTAAAAATTAAAATTATAAAAAGTGGCCAAACATGTTATTAAGCAACTCACAGTAATGAGCACATCTGGCTTCATGGTTGGAATTTCAGCAGCCATCAAATGCCGGTCCTCTTGACGAGAGAAATCGCCAGTGTATAAAATCTTAACGCCAGCAATTTCAATCATAAACATAGCTGCACCAAGTACGTGACCAGCATTATATGCCCAGAATTTTACTCCCATAACATCACGTTCTTCGTGAAAATTGATTGTCTCTATCTTTTCCATGCTCGCTTCCAAATCTGCTTCAGTGTAGAGCATTTGTTCAGTAGCAATGTTACTGACTTTGATATAATCAGACAACATCCAACGGTAGATGGCTTTTGTAGCATGTGTCATAAAGCAACGTCCTTTGAAACTGGTCTTCTGCAGGAACCATGGCAATGCGCCGCAATGATCCAAATGGAAACTGAAATTTAAGGTTTTAAAGAATTTTATTGCATAATGAATTGATGATCAGAACTTACTGTGATATGAATAACAGGTCAATCTCATCAGCTTCGATGAGATCTACAAACGGTAAAGCATCCATTCCTGACAAACCAGGATGAATTCCGCAGTCGAGCATGACTTTTTTCCCTTTAAATTCGAGCATTATGCATGATCTTCCAACCTCCTGACCAGCACCTAGCGGACGGATCAAAAGCAAGTCACTTTCTTCTGCTGGAACCGGATTATCTTGCTTGCGTTTTGCCATATTTATGTTGGTTTTTGTTTTCAATTGTTTTTGTTTGTTGACTACTTATGCCGAGCCTTCTGATTGGGCAGTTACAACCTGAACGCTCCTGTTCGCCCACTCCATTCAAAATTTCTAGCCGTTACAGATTTGCTTATCATCGTGGTCGTGGAAAATTGTTCCACATTCTAGAATTTATATACAGTTTTGCGATCATAATGTATGATGCATCAATTGAACCGATTATGAGAAACTACATAATTTCAAATTTAATTGGCAGTTTGAGTAAAATATTTTTATTTTATTATTATTTAATTAAGCATTAAACGTATTGTTGACTTTACAGCATTTCTTTTTGGTCACTATCCAATAATCCATTGTTTCATCCATTGTTTATCCATTTTGATAAATCAATCTTCTTTCGTTAAATTTTATTAGATTTTAAGAAAATTTACAAAAAAAAAAAAAAAAAAACAATTTATAAATATTTTAATGCAAACCAATGATAAGAGTCGGTCGAATACCGATCAACTACAAATAAATTATCATAAAAGTTAAGTTAAAAGTTAAGATTTCATAGAAAATATTTAAATATTTCAGTAATTAGATATCATACAGTACATACAAAACATGTACATGATATTGTATGATAATGTTTGGAATCATTTTCTACACGTAATTAAATAATTATCAATTTAATTGATAAAGAAATGCAGATAATTCAAAGTAGCAACCGAAATATTTCTTTTATTATATTATTTATATGAATTTTGCAATAAAATTTCATGATTCAAATTAATTTTGTTGAATCGTTCTTTCAAAATGTTAGTAACTGCCCCTGTAACCTTAATTCGAGAATCTCTAAAATGAACATATTTCAGATTGTTTCCATTTTCCATTATTATCTTGATTACGTTTTCGTTCATATCAGTACAATTTTTATTCAGTCTTAATTCTTCCAAGTTTTTAAGACCATTCAAAATTACTTCGACATGAGAATTGCCGAGTTCGTTTATTTCAGAAGTGATTGAGAGTTTTTTGAGATTCGGATAATTGAAGACAAATCGTTCGAGAAGTGAGTTATCAATTTGAAAGTATGTCACAAGTTTTAAATCAATCAACTTTTCAAGCTTCAAATCATCTTCGAACAAACGGTTTTCCGTATACGACGATCCGTGATCAGTAAAATTGTATGCATCCTCAACTATTTCCAAACTTTCAAGGTTCTTAAGCCATTTTGAAACACCATAGAGTACATTCGCCTTAGGAACTGTTGTGATTTTCAAATGTTGCAAATTAAAGCAATTGATGAAAAGCAAACAGAAAGTTTCACGCGGCACAAAAAATGTCCTTAAACTGATATTTAATCGTCTGAGTGCCGGCAAATCAGTTGTGCAAATAATCTCAAATTGACAAAATTCTCTTTGAGGCCATGCGCCATGTCTCATCATTGTGTAAAATTGTTGAGAACTTTCAAAGTCGTTCAGCGAAATTTCGTACAATTTTTTGAGCTTCGAAACGTATCTAAATGCATCGAGCGACACATTTCCCGTGAAGAATTTCAAAGATACCAAATTTCTTAAACAACCAATCTCGTTGAAAATTTCATCATCAATCATAGAATCAATTTGAAGATGTTTTAGTTGTCTCTGGCTTTCAAGAATATTCAAAATAGATGATTTCTTCATTTTACTGATGTAAAGATTGTCGAGGTTCAGTGATCTCAACGAATCAACCGAAAATCTGCACAATTCATTTGAAACAATTTTCAGGCTCTTAATATTTGGTTGATTGCGAAAGCAATTTGGAAAAATTGTCATGTAAAACAGTTCAATTTCGCATTCAACAATGGTACTTGGCAATATGTTCATCATGTATTCAATAGTTCCATCAAATTGTTTAAATACCACTTTCCTCAATTTCCTCAATTTAAATTGTTTTGTTGCACAATGATTGTCGCTTATGTGCATAGGCATAATGCTCACACTTCCAAACTCAAGATGTTCAATATTTGGAACCAATTCTAAAATTTCCGATAAGTCTCGTGAAGTCAATGAGAGCGATTTAAAATTGAGTTTCTTAAGACCAGAACCGAATGTCTGGAAAAGCATTTCTAAGTTTCTCTTATAGACGAAGTTATTGTCTTGTGGAATATTTTGCACTATGGACTGCCTTACTGTCAGCATGGTATGTAATAAACTCGCAAACGATTTCTCATCAGTTAACTGCAAAATTAAAATTTTAAGTCATAACAAAATTTTTTTTAAGAACTTTCTCACCATTTCACGACCGATTACAATTTTCACATTTAAAGGCAAAAGGCAAAACGATTCATAGAAATATTTGCAAACCAATGCACATGATTTTTGATCATCGATATTGAGAAATTTAAAAATTTTGCACAAAATTTCTTTCGGAATTTGAACGGCACTGCAAATTTGCCACATTTTACTTCAGATATTCAGATTTGTTTAAGACACGTCGTTACTGAACAGGATTTGATTTAATACTAAAGATATTTTATGGATACAAATCTAAAGTTGATACTGATCAATGCTTATGAATCATGCTCTAACTAGGTAGAATCAGAGATAATGAGAACAGTGAAGCGTAAATTTGTTCTCAATCCAAAAACTGATAAGAAAATTTGTACCTTTGACACATTTACTAAATGTAAAAGGGAACAAAGAAAGTGATTCATGTCATGCATCAATTTACTCGTCTTAACATATATGTAGAATAATATTTTAAGAGCTTTTAAGTACTTGCTGAATTTTAGTTTTGCCGTAATTTACGCGAAGAATAAGAAGAATCATTGTTTGTGTTTTCGATTTAATTTGGCTATGATGAAGTAACGTAGCGAAGATTTTCATTCTTTCAGCTCGGAACGAGGCACGTCTTAAACCAAAGAAAATTTCGGAGGATATAGTCGCATGTCTTCCAGTGCGCATGTTATATTCAATTTAAAGGAATAACATTGTATTTTAAGACTTATAAGTGTTATGAAGTATAGTGCAATGTGGGACACATTTTAGACAAAGTGAAAAGCGATTTTAGCCACAAAACACCGACATATTTCTCACATCGCAATGGCAGCGCAATGATACAAAATGTGTGCGCTATTTAATTTACCGATGGCCAGTTTTTATGTGTTTAGTGTTTTGTTTTCGCTTGCAACAATATTTCATCGTGGTTCTATTTTATTTATTTAACGAACAATGATAACAATGATTGAATGAAAAAGAAAAAATAAACATATGTTTGTTGCTCGTTTTAATCCATTATTTTTCCGGGTCTCATTTTTGATGTCTGTATTTTCTTATAGATGTAATTCTCAACGAGCATGAATGGTGTTTCAAATGTCAGGTATGTCATAGTTGATATAATGATTGTTGCGAAAATATCTCCCCAATATTTGTGAAGCCATTCGAATTCATCGAAATAAACTGGAACTTTTGTACTCATGATTATAGAGTGTTGAAAGACCCAACTGGTCAGATACATGCTCAAACCCATTCGACTTAGCGGCTGCCATTGTGGAAGTGATAAAAACCATCTTATGATGCCGCCGGTTCCATTTTGACAAGCGAAGACCATCCAAGCTACAGCTAAAGCCCAACCATTTCTGTGAAATGCCAAATAAAATGCATTTGCCAACAGAGTCGTTTCATTAATTGATGGATTTAAGAAAAATGGATGAGAACCAAGTGTGATAGCAGTGAAAATACTTAGACAGATGATCCACAACAGAGCATTAACAAGAGGACTAACTCTTATTTTTTTGCTTCTGTTTTTATATAAAATGTATCCCATTGTCATTCCAATTAGCCAAGGTCCCATTCTAGCATGTGTAGGATAATAAATATATTTAATGAACAGCGGTCCAACTTCTGGTGTTCTTTGAACCACATAAATATTGAATTCCATTGACATGACGAAAATATAAAATGAACTCGCTAATGCAAGCATCGGAAGGATCCACAAAAATTTCCATCCATATTTCCATGCTGGATATATTAATAATGGTGAAATAATAAATAGTTGAAAATCAATTGAGAGGTACCACGAGTGACCCATGCACTAAAATTAAAATAACCATAAATTAATTTAAAACTTCAAAGATCATAAAATAAGAAAACTTACTGCTTCGTTTGGATTCACATAATTCTGTATATGTAGTAAAGTTGTCCACCACCATTTTTCACAATTGCGAACGAATCTTGTTTCGATGTATGTCATTGGCCCGAATATAAAAAATTTTACTAATGAAAGAAGGAACAATAAAATTGCCGCCAGCAAAGGTGTATACCGAAGATAACGATGTAGATACATTCGCCAGACATTCAGGCGCTTACTGTCAAAAGAAGATTCATGTTGAAAACTGTGATAATATTTAATTTTTTGTTACTTTACGAACTTATCTAAACTTTGAAGTATTGATATTGTAACAAGTAGTCCGCCCATCATGAAAAATGTGTCCACGGGCACTTGATGAGTATGAAACACAGAAGCGTGAATATTTAAATACCATTCTTCAAATTCCCTTCGATTTGATATCGCTTGCCACATAGATGCGCCATATCGGTGTCCAAAAATAATGAACAGAAAAGATAAAGCACGAATACCGTTTAAACAATCTATCGAATTTGTTGATTTGCTTGGTGTTACATCATACAACTTCCATCCATTATTATAGACCGAAAAAGCTATCAAAAGTTTATTCGATTCTCCTACAATTTGAATGGAAATCCGGAAATATTTACATCTTATCGGATCGTTCACAAGCTTTTAAACTTACGGTCATTCTTTATCATGATGATCTCATAGAGTGTACTTGAAACAAGCAACAAACCAAAGAAGGAAAAAACCACTCTGAGAAGGGAAAATTTTGATCAAATATATTCTGATAAGATTATAAAATATGATTATCACATTGCCACAATGTCAATAACTTCAAATGGAATTGGGTCATTTGTTTGACATGTCACTGATGTTCCTAAAAGATCAGCTTGCGACAAAAATAAATTTGCATATTCAAGAACTTTTGCTTCCGAGCATGTTGCAGGAACACAAATTCCGCCACGAAAGTTAAAATTGTTTCGTCGTGCTATCGATCCACTAAAAATTGTTAAATTTAAGAATTAAATTCATCAAATTGATAAGAATTTTCATACATTACTCTCCAATCAAATCCGTTTTCAGTATTTATTTCATTTTCTTTCAATGTCGCTGAATATCTGACCATACAATGTTGTCCTTGAAAATTTCCAAGCTGTGTAGCATTAGAATGTCTAAAGTTTACGCAATCTGTAAATCCACTAGGATTCGCTAAATTTCCTCTCATCACACCAGACTGAAACTTTGCCCACATATCAAAAACAGACAGAGCCCATTCATCACGATTTTTCAGCGCTTTATTGAAGTAGTCTAATTGATTATCACATAACTGATCATTAATTCTTGAACTCTCAACAAAAATGAGTAATGAAAAAATGACTGTGAATAAAGCTTTAAGCATTTTATTCTTTACTGTTCAATATTCTTAGAATAACTAAGTACTTAGATAAGTTATTGAACAAACAATCAATCTAACGAAATCATATCAATATTTTATCACAAAATCCACAAGTTTTTTTTTACATGATAAGGCCATTAATAAAAGTCGAGTTTGTTTTCTGGCTTCATCTTGGTCAACAAATTTTGGAGACGACGCAGGTGCGAAACTTTTTTTTTTTTACTGTACTCCCATAATTAAGCAGTTTTTATTTCGTTAAATTGTTTATTCACCCTCGTGATTTTCCAAAAGATGGATCGGGATGGAGGAACCAGAAACACTACTTAGCTCGACTTGTAATGTTTTATTCTCCTTAACAGGGAATCAAATAAAAACAGGAATTATTTATCTTGGACTTGAATTTAGCGACATCTAGCAGAATATTTAAGAAAGTTAAACCGTATATTGTAAATGTTTGTAAATTTTTGATTAGCCACGGCGGCCTTACTGCTACTGGAAAACTCAATGCTAGGCGATTTCGCCTAAATTTAAATTAAAAGTTCTTTAAGCTCTGAACTTATTTTTCATATTTACATTCAATCGACATGCAGTTGACAATATGGAATTCCTAACTAGACTATGTAGAGTGTTTTGGTTTTGGGTGTTTTGAGTGTTTGCAACTTGCAACATATATAAAAAATAAAAATCTGAAAGAAAATAAATTACGCACTAACTAAAACGTTGAGTACAATAATAATGCAAAAAATAAGTTTTATAGTTTACCAGATAGCCGTAATATTATGTCTCATGACAGTTAAAAAGTGAATATTGAACAATACAGAACATGAATACATTCAATTCAGCCAAAAATGTTGGGCGGTGGTCTCGAAAAATTACGATGGAATTCTGATTCGGAATATGTTCGGCCGGGCTTATAATCTCATGTTAAACCAACTATTTTAAAAAGTACCGATTACACCTCATAAGTCTTCAGGAACATTGCTCAGTTGCGTAAGAAAATCTACCATTAGTTGTTTTTCACTTGCAGTCATATCTGAACAATTGAAAGCTTCACGAAATTGTCTTGCATATTTGAATCGGACATGAAAATATTTGAGCTTTAATCGCTCGCGCGGATCAAATGTTTGCGGCACGCTTATATGATATTTTGATGCATAACGGTTAGCGATACTTATCCAATACATCTGCCGATTAGTTAATCGAAAGCCAGCCAGTTCAAGTTCCTTTCCTCCAGAAGCTTCCCACTTCACATAATATTCATCGCCTAATAGGAAATTATAAAGAGTGTCCGAATATAAAAAACATACGAGTGAATCGTTCCAGACTTTCTGTCCGTATCTGGGAATTCCCAGTTCCAAAGTTCTCATTACCGCACTATACAATGTTGCAGTGTTGTAGAATCGTGAACGATTTGGATGAAAGAATGGATATAGCGTGAAAATCATTGGAATATCTGCAATCAAGATCAAAATAAAAGATGATATGGTAAAAATTATACACATCTTACTGTTCTTTTTTATAATACTTACGCATAACGTTTTCCTCCTCAAAATAATGTGGAGAATCATAAGACGCCTTTATTTCCAAATCTTTGATCCAACTTGTTTTTCTTTCATTGATGAATTTGCGATCGTGTTTCTTCAGTTTTAGTTCGGTTGTAACGAAAGACTCATTGCCAAATAATTCCAGCTCTTCATATATTTCTTCAATTTTTGAAAGGTTCAATAACTCATGGTGAGCTCCTATAACATATGTCATATTTTTCAAATGATCAATAATATCCAGCCTCATTTCTTGATTTTTGATACAATTCGTTTCTTCCATTTTCTCAATTGCATGTCCAACTGTTTCTTTAGACATTTGCAAAGCTGCTTGACTAATTTCCGCATTATAATATCGACTTGCAATTAATGTTTCAAATGCAATTCTCATATTTTCAAATAAACTATTAATGCAAACTTCATATCGCTGAAAATTTTGTTTGGTACCAAACAGAGAAAATGACGCAAGACTCAGCAAGTTGACATTAAAATTATCTCGTTGATCGTATAATAATCCAACAGCAAATGCATCTGCGATTAATCTAAAAGAAATCTTTTTCGTAAGAGATGAGCGATCACTATTAAGATTTTAAGCTATACCCTTTGTCCAAAGTTGCAAGAAGCGTCATCAAACTAGAAAATGATTCCGCATTTTGTATCATGATTGTTTCATTTTCATCTATATGAGAACGCTTTAACAGCTGAGAGTTGATCAGATCTTTCCAATTTAATCCTATTGAAGGATATATTTTATTCAATTCACCAACAGTTGTTATGAGAGGTTTTGAAGTTTTACTACGTTGAATAGGCTGCTTCATATCCATATAACTGACAAATCTTTCTACCGTTTCTACAGTCAAATCATTGCTAAACTTTAGTCCTTTCAGAATTTTTATATATTCTTTGTCATCTCCAGAAACTCTTCGAAAATTTTTAAATTGCCGAAAGCACAGAATTTCTTTTGATTCATCATCTGGGTGATCACATCTCGAAACAACATGATCAAGAAATAGCAAAGTCGAATGGCGAGCTTCGAATAAAAATATTTTCGAAACATTAAAACCTGTTTCATTCCACGATGTACCGCTAATGAATGGTGATCCGCCAAGTTCAATCAAGTGCCTAACAACGTCTTTTGCACCTTCATTTCGAACAATGTCTAAAATAAATCAATATAATATATTCAAATTACGAATATTTTTTAAGTCGTCAAACCACTAAATACCTGAGTTGACACATTTCTGAAAGTAATTTCTCAAGACCTTATATATGTTTGGATCACTACTTTTGATTGACTTTGAGAGTAGTTTACGTTTTTTTTCAGTAAACCGATGTTGAATCTCGATTGAGAATCCCACATATGGATAGCGATCATTTAGTGCCTGATACTTGTAGAATTCTCCCATGGAAAACTCTAAAAAATCTTCGCATGGATCAATGTTAGTTTTGTAAGTTGCTGATTGAAGTAATCTATTTGCATCAAGAATGCAATAGTTCGTTGTGCACAATTCACGTCCATAATATTCTTCATCATTCAAATAATTGCCCAATTGTCTTCTGCTCAAAAAGGAATTAACTTCAATAACCACTGAGGTTAACAACAAGAAACAAAAATATCTTGTGACCATTTCACATGAGGCACAAAAACAAACTGAGATGTTTGTATGTAGTTATTTAGTATGCATTTCGTCTCGATACTACTGAACTAAAAATCTTCATTAACAAGAAAAATACAGAGACATTTATGAAATATGAATTCATGAAAATCGTTTAAATTATCTTCTTGGACATTTCTGATCTAGAATTTGCTCATTAAACTTTGATTCGATTGTGAAGTCATAAATATTTTATTGTTCAAATTAAGATGATTAGAACAAATAAAGGTTAAACATATTTATCTCGAAGTTATAATTTTTGAACATGTTAGGTACATAAACATATATGCATCTATGTTAGATTCGATAATTCGGCGATTTCATTGAAGAGTTGAGTTTTGAACAGTTTTATAAAGGCAAATTTGAGAAATTCTTAAGAATTCTAGTTCTCTAGGAGTTTTTCTGAAACCTCCAGGATTAGTTCTGGGTTTTCTTTTAGCAGCATCCAACCCTCTGAAGAAGCAATTTTTTGTTTGTTCCTGAAAGTATACCTACTTAGTAGAAAGGCCGAAATTAATATAAATGAAAATAAATCTGCTTACAATCTTATGCAATTGAATACTGCATTCTTGAGGCTGGAAATGTTTAGCTGGTCAGCAGCAATCAAACAATCAGCAAAATTTTGTAAATTGATATTATTCACGAGATAAGCAATGGAGCTTTGCTTCAGACCTGGAATGTCATATTTGTCAGCAGCATATAGCAAATCGAGGCCAAATTGGGCAACTTCCGGAATTTCATCGCAGTAAAGGTAACGAACCAACTCGTAAAGGACTTCCTTCTTAATATCAACTATCAATTTTCCTTCTTTAGCTTCTCTCCACGTTTCATTATTAAGCATCTTTTCGAAGACCGGTGATCGTGACAATATTGTGCGTTGAGCTTTGAAATCGCCACCGACTGCATTAATCGTAACATCAGCGAAAATTTCTTCTTCAAACATTCGTTGAAAGTAATTATCTCTCACAGGACTATCAACATTAACAGATACCGGGGGCTGAAACTTTAATTTATTGGGGAAATTTAAGCTAATTTCATAGATATGTTGTAGTATAATCTCTTACACGAACTATAACGGAAAACCTGCCGTTTTGCTCAAGCCCCGCATTTACAAGAGTTTTTGTTTCAACCGAGCGCTCGTGACATTGTTGTCGCGTATTCAATGTTGTCCCATAAACCATTTCAAAGTTGGCGTTATAGAATGCAATTGTTACAGTCATGTTGCCTGTATAAACATTGGAATTACCATAATAAATTTTCATTTCATAAGAGTCTGAATAACTGGATTTTTCAGCATAAATTTGCCTGTAATGATTTTTCAACCATAAATTGATTGTTTTATTTCGTGTGCGCAAGTTAATTATGATATTTACCAAGTGCCCTTTGAGCTGGATGGAAAGTTGAGTGTAGAAGAACTGTAGCAGCTAGGAAGATCAAATTTAATACTGAACATTTTTGATTTTTAATGAACTTTTATCCTGTGGAACTATCACAATTAGCACTCACTCTTCAATTACCTAACTTTTTTGTGCACTAATAAGTAAAGAAAAAATTAACTTGATTCCACCTGCTCCGATGATCATTTGATGAATGAATTGAAGAGCAAATAAAAAGCTTTACTTAGTAGCCAATTAGAACAATGTGCGCGGACAGCCAACTGCCATCTACCTTTTTACTCTGCTCAGAAGCCTGTATAGTTCAAGTTCAACTCGGTTATGTAGAAATTGGTTCAGTTTAGTTTAACTGGATTGGACCGATCTGAATAAAACAGAATTTAATTTGATATCAAACATAGTTCTTCCGAAAGAACATCTTCAATCATACTTAGGAAGTTAAATTACCGTCAGTCTATTATTCAGCTTCATCACCTCACAATAAATATCAAAAAAAGTTAAAATGGTGAGCACATATACAGATTTTGTGACAATGATTTGCAATTTCCTTCGACGATGCGAGGTTAATACAATTGATTTATTTTAGGACGAACTATCTGTTAAGATCATGCCGAAAATGCCCACTGCACTCGAAATTCCTTCAGGGTCAATGGGTCCAGGTGATAAAGATGTTATGGCTCAATTAGCAATCTCGCATCCACTTGAAATATCTGAATCAAAAGTAAACAAACATTAGCTGACTCATCCTCATTCACTAACAGTTTATTGGTTCTTTTAGTATGCCGATCATCAACTTAATCTTCATAGTCAAATGATTCGCAATCATCATGGCCTGGGAGCTCAGCTTAAATTCATGATGGAACTAAATTCGGTCAGCAAGGTTGGTCGCTTACCATTTTTGCCATCGAGCAATGCATCGCGAGATGCTCTCCTGGGGTTGGATGAAATGATTACTCCGAGTGACATTTATGGTATTCCCGAATTTTCTGAAAAAATGTCACAGCCACATGCTGTCGTAGAAAAGCGTCTTGGTATTTTATAAGGCAACTGGAAGTTTAAAAACTGATTTATCTTCAATAAAAAAAGTGAATTGGATTATTTCCTCCGAAATTCTTTATCGCTGATTTAATTTTGCTCAAAAATTCCTTCTCAACTCCACAAAAAAAAACTGATTTCTGGTTTCATTTGAATGTTTTTCATATATTTGTCATCAATCAATTATCTAATTGGACTGGTTTTGATTTTCGCTTATTCGCTTCTTTGTTTATCGTCATTATCATAAAATTGTCTTTATAATAAAATTACTCAGTGATTTTTTTTTAAATATATACACGAAAAATTCTTATCAACAATACTTGAAGTGGACAGAAAATCTTATGCAATTATAATACTTTCTATGGTAAAAAAAATACTTTACAATTTTGTCGACTGCTTATGAAATGGAAATGATGCTCTTATAATACAAATTAAGGAAAATTCTGGAGAGATCAATTTCCAAATCTATCAAATAATACTGTTAGGTTTCGATACATAATAAATTATTAAAATATAAATTTTCAATGTAATTGAGAGAAGAATAAAAGTATGAAGAAAATTCGTCTTTTAAGATTCATTAGTCGAAGACATTGGAATTGGAATCTTCAGTTTCGTTAAGCTACTTGCGTTATAATTAAATATATATTAAAATCCAATAAACAATTAAACTACTGGGGCATTATCTTAAAGTACTAGCTGCAGGAACTTTAAACTTAACATTCTATTAAGTCAATAAATTTCATAGTTCTATAATTTACAATTTATGAGAGTTTAGCATAAAATACTTCAGAAATTTTGCAAGAACTTTATGAATCTGCCTAATAATTTACTATCACAGATATGTGTTTCATTAATACAACAATTATTAAAAATATTAAGAAGTAATTAGCTGAACGGTCTGTGCGCAATTTGTAATTGCAAAGCGCCCTAAGATGTCATAAAATATTTATTTTTTTCGGTCCCACTTCCATCATGCTAATAAGTTAAAGACTTTTGTCACAGTCTCATTAAAAAAAGGATTATTTTTTGTTTGAGATACGTCCAGGTTTGGCACGCAACATTTTTTACGTGTTCCGAGATTCCAGAACAGGCTTGAATTACTCATTAGGCTCAGTGTTTTTAACTTTCCTATTGTTATTGTTGTTCTTTTTCTCATGTTGTCTTCTCTTTTGACCGGGAATTTTTGTTGCTTTCTGTTTTCTTCCTGGCTTCATTGTACGAACTATATGAACCTTCGGTTGCTTTGTAGCGCTTTCAATTGTTGATGGACCGGTGTATGGTTCGGTAGTTGTACGGAAACGTCTGGTACCTTTATGCCCCTTGCGATGGTTCCGGGGCTTTTTCGATGGCGTTGCAGGTTTAGCCGGTCGCAATGACTTTTCTTCCATATTTTTTGTAAGATTGATTTTTAATACACGAGTGTAGAGTCGTCTGATATATTCTTCAAAGCGAGCCTTTACGAAGAGGTTATTTAATTTGGTTTTGTTCTCAGTGAGTTCAAATGTCACATGGCGTGTCATATTTTCTTTTGGAATCCATCGTGGTGGCTTAAGAGTGTCTTTATTTGATGTAGCATTAACAAAATGTTCAATGTCACACAATAGCTCACGCGCCCGGTCCATGATATCTTTAAGCTCCTGTGACATTGAATTATTATTTTGAATGATATCTTCCTGTAACTGGGCTCTGTAGATGAGTACAAATGACGCAACATAAACTTGCGTGTCATGATGCCATTTTCGAGCGATACCCTGTAATCAGATAAATAAATCAATTATTAGATGTTTTCATTTCAAAATTTTTTTTATGTTCGAAAAAAAAAAATACTTTCTCAAAACGCATTGCGGAACGTACCAATTCTTTTTTGGTCTTTCTAAAATATGGATCTGATGGCAAACCGCCTTTCTGAATGAGACAAAAGAATAATTTCACAAATTATCGATTTTGTGCATAATTCAATTGGAAGAAGCAAAGGTGCAAAATATAAACTACCGCAGATTAGTAGTGAAAAAGCATTTTTTTTAATATTAACTACAAAACAAACTACTGAAATAATTGTTTATGATGGTGATTGAGGTTTCAAAGCTTAAGGTCCTATAAGATTCCAGTCGATATATTTTTCAGAAAAGAATGCATCACTTTTATGCAGAAATTAATTGCAAATTCAAAGTCCATAAAAATGTTTCTTCGTTTTTTTTTTTTTTGATTAAATGCTAGATGATGATGATGAATTATAATTCCGTTAGATTCATCCTCAAATAAATCGCCTTAATCGTCTAGATAATACCATTCATTTAACCGCGGGCTCCGTAAAATATTTTTTCTACTCTTTGTGGTCCATTTAAGTTTTTTCATATTTTTTTGGGATCGATTGCATGCTTCGCAAAAAAAAAAATTGTGAAATATTCCCATAAAGTTTTCAGTCAAGATTCATTTTTTTGTTGTTGCCTATGCCGCTTTTTGCCCATTAAATGAAGGAGATACATTGGGGCTTCGGGACGCCAGCCGATAGGAGCAAAAAAATATTTGAACCCACGGACAAAACATTTAATTTGTGTGATTTTTTTTTTGCTTCGCAGATTTCGTCTTGAATGAACTTTGCGCAAAAATCCCTCAATCGCGAAGAGATAATTATGCTTTATTCTGATCGCGACTGCGCGGTGTATATTCAATGCAGATCGCAATTTTCTAAAGCATATAAAGAAAGAATGTTTCTGCTTTCGCATATATTTCATCCACAATGAATGTTGAAGTGGAGCTTGCAGGAAGAAAACACCCTGAGGGTAAGTAGAGTTTTTTTTTTTATATTTTTGGTTTGCTGTTGATGCTCTGTATCGGTCTGATGAGAGTAGATATTTTTTTTTTGTGCGGCTCGCGATTTCAGGTTCGCATGATTATTCGTTAAAGTGGAAGTTTATGGCTTATTGAGGGATTGTGAATGAATTTTGATGAGCCGTGCGGCTGTTCTTCCTATATTTATGCTCAATTCGAATGGTTCATTTCCAGTTGCAAGTGCAATTCACGACTTTGGCTGCCCACTTTTTATTTTAGTTTTTTGATATCCATTTCGTGTGCTTTGCAAATGCGTTTTCATTATCCCGAAGGTGTATTTTGATAGAGAGGGTGTGGAACAAGAAGCATGAGAACGAAGAGTTCAATGCGCCGAGGGTCGCTATCGAATGGTTTTTAATTAATTTATATTATTGACGGGAATTATTGGAATGTTGCGAACCAAGCGGTGTATGATCATAATTCATCAAGCCGTTCACAAGTTTCTTTTGTGAACTGATCACAAAAATACGATAAAATATTGAGAGAAATATAATAATTTAGCAACAACGCTTAATATCGCTTTTTATTATGCACCATTTAACTGAAATCATGTTCCACCTTCATATATGACTAAAGAGTTCATTTTTATCCTTTTAATCTCACGCGCGTGGTGGCGGCAGCGGCAAGCCATGTAAAAAGGTAAAGCTGTCGTCACCGAAAACATATTGAAACGTTTTTAATTCTTGCCAATTTAATAATATTAAACATAAATTTTTAATATAATTAAATGTGAATTATCAAACAGCCGCTGATCGCCAAACAAAATTACAATGCCGCGTGCTCAAATTTGTTCGATCTGCAGAGTTGCGAATTGCGCGATTAAAGTGTAAAGTGTTTGATTTCTCTCACTAGCATTATTGCATAAGATTTTTATGGGAAATTAATTTGCAATATGGAGACAGATGCGCTGGCGACGCCACTGAATTGTAAATTTACATAAAAAGTCTCTGAGCCCAAAAATAAAAGTATCACAGCCAGTGTATCGATCGATAAATTGACGGGTGCAAGGGAACTTTTTATACCCCGACGGGTAACATAAAAATTATGCTCTTTTTTTGTGCTGTTGATAAATTTATGAAGTCGATCAGTTGGGACATGGATTTGCCCATGACATAAATCAATCAATCTCATTAATCACCATCATATTCTGGGTTATGTTATTTCATGGTTTTGCAAAAAAAAAAAATTATAATAAAAAAGTAAATGTTGATAGTGAAACTTACCGATGGACGAGTAGGCAGGAACGAATACGATTCATTGTGGAACTTTTCCCATGCAATGATGTCTGTTGTATTGATGTTGTTTTGCAGTTTTAAAAATTGTTTTACATTCAGCACTGATTGTTTAATCTAATTGGAATATTTGATTAACATTTTGTGATTAATTTGGAAAATTTCCTCACAACTTACATTTTTATAAGCTGCATCGAAATTTTGTTCCGCTTCGCTTTTATTAATTTCTTGCGTTCGCTCCCAGCCAATGGCATTGCAAGGATTATGCCACATTTCTTCATCCTTCTCCTCAAACACTGTTGGCGCTGGTGTGGTCATAAGGCTCTTTTGATTTTTCTGGTTCTTTTTTGATTTTAAGAGATTTTTTGCATTTTTTATGCGCTGCAATTTTTCTGTTGATGCTGCTGTTGTGTCATCTAGCAGTGGAGCTGCTGAGATTGTTTCCACTACAATTGTGGCTATCAAGAGGCAGGCAAAGATTTTTGCAACTGTAATCATAAAAAGAGAATTTTTATGAGTATTTTTGTTCCATATTTCTTTTTTATTTGCAAAATCATTCATCAAATTAACAAAAGAAAATGTTTTTTTTTTTTTTGGACTTTGACAATTGTAAAAAAAAAAAATAATAATAAAAAATAAATAAATGACAAAAAAAAGAGCTAGAAATGATTTCGCGTGATAAAATCGATCGAAGCGATGTTTACCAATTTAGATATCGGTACGTAAAATGTGTAGATCGCGAGCGAAGAAGAAAAAAATTTCGAGCGTAAAGTGACGTCGAATGACGCTCAATCGAATAACTACCGATGACTAATTAGAAATTTTTTCCTTCGTTGTTAATCGCGATTTGACATGTTTGGGTCTTTTTATCACAATGTTAATATAATATTAAAGAAAATAGGTGAGAAAAATAGTTCATTTTGAGCAATCCTCGAACTTTTAAGTGGACTTGGAAAGACATAGCCTTACGAAACCGTCGCAATAAATGAATGAAATTCACAGTCACATTTTTTTCCAAACTAAAAAAGGCATGCGAATGACTGGCTTTGAACAGTGGAATTCAATATAATGATATTGATTTGATAAGAACATTTTTTGCTATCTTTATTAAGCAAGAAGACGTCATCTGATGCAGCATAGGATAACATGAGATTAAATTCACTTTTGTTGAAGTGTTATCGGCCACAAGAATTGTTTCATCAATTTGATTGATCTCTTTTTTCAGCCCACTTAAAAGTTAATTTGTTTCGATAACAGTAAAAAAGAGATTGATCGAATTTCGCAATGACGCAAAAATAAATTTTAAAGTTTAAACGTAATTAAGCAATCAAAATAAATACACACACCACCCACACATGATCCTCGACGTTTCCGTTTTGATATTAAAAAATTAATCCAGTATATGAAGATGCGTTGCCGATAAAGATTTTTAAGTAATGTGCACATAAGAATTTTTTTTAATTATTATTTTAACACTTTTCTAGTTTAATTAATTTTTTTTTTTCTTCTCAGTTCTAATGTGAACAAATTTGCGTATTATTCTGCATCAATTTCGCAATTTTAGTTATTATTTTTTCTGCATTATTTTCTTTCAGACGTAAAAAAAAACTTGTTGAGATTATTTTCTTAAAATCTTTTCTTTTTTTTTTTTTTCTTCACAATTTCTTCAGGAGACAACGACACGCAAGAATAAAGAAATACGTCCGTTCAGTTCGACTTTAAATCACATTATGATGCTTTTTTGCTTGCTCCGTAACATGTATGTGATGAAATGTAGTTGAGGGATAAAACGAAACAGAAAAAAGCAACAAAACTTTTTTTTTTCTGTAAAGCTCATTCAGTGGCTCTCACTGCCACTCACTACCACATTCATAGCCGGTGTTTTTGCCTGTGATTACACAAAATTCTATGTGATGAATATTCACATGCCCCCTTTGCTGTTGTGCTTTATTATATTCCTCTCTAAATTATTAATATCGCCAAAGAAAACGATGAGAGAGAGAGAAAAAAAAAAACGAAACATCTTCGGGGCTTAAATAGTTTAGTAGTGAGCATTCGCACTCGTCGAAGCGCATGCAACAAATGGTTTTTCCATTTCCCACGCTTTCGACGGGTCAATATTTGTCTGGTCATTTTACGTTTCTTTTTTCATTGTTACATATCAGTTTTTCCGGTTTAGGAAAAATTTCAAATGATTTTTCTCACGACAACATCCGCTATTGCGGAAAAAAGATGATTGCACAAATGATTCAACAATTTTCGTGGAACGCGGGATTCCCTTTCGATGCTGACTCATTCGATGTCGACGCGTATAAATTGCCCCGAATGAATATTTTCATTCATAAACATTCAGTTGCGGGCCGCATCAATGAGACACCGATGGAACTATTTTATTTGTATTAAATTTTGGCAGAAATTATTTTGAATGAATGAATCATAAACGTCACATGGAGTGTGATGAAATGACATCAAGAAAAATTCTTTCTCATTTATGAAATCATTCAACTAATAAGCCATTACGGGGTTATGCCGAAAGCTATGAATGAAAATATTGTTTCGGCAAACATAAAACCTGTTGTTGAACGTCCATTGTCAGGTCAATACGCAAGGCTCGTGAACAGGTGACGCGGAATAATAAGAGCAATTTCTATGGTTTTATTGTATTTAGGATTCCGGAAACATCTTAAGCATTTCCCTGATAAATAAATATCAATTGCGCAATCTAATGAAAGAAAGAACAGAAAATCTTCTAACACCTTTACGACGATATAATGCCGATTGATAACGATTGTGCAAATGATAAATACACAAAACAAAAAATTCCCCGTGCGCGCTCGAGACACACTGCAGTGCCAATGATAAAGAAACCAAAATAAAATCGCAAAGCATGTGAGTGAATCATTCTAACGGCATTCAATAAAATTAAATCAAAATCATCGAAAATAATAAACGTGATAAAAATAGATTTTACAACATGCATAGAAACTTCAGAGTTTCTTGTTTTTGTTTCTTTTTTTTTCGCCCTGTTCATTAGTTTCTATTGCGTGGGTGATTATGATTCACGCAAACAAATTAACAGCTCTAGTGTCTTAAAATCATGCGCTGGACAAATGCACAAAAATTCTCTTCATAATGCTCAGCGACGATATGCATCGAATATCATCACGCGCAAATTCGCGTCTTAGCGACAGCATAAATAACAAAACAAAACATTTTAGCCAACACTAAGATTTCATAAACAGATCATTGGAGCCCAAAATGTCAGTTAAATATAGCAAAGAAGAGCGATTCATATACATTGTAGCATATCGAATACATTGACAGGGCCTATGACAGGAGTTGCACGCTTTTGCGCAACAGAAATTTATGGACTTTTGAGCAATTTAAGGGCATTTGATGTGTGAGGCATAATGCCTTGTGGTGCAACTACTCCCTGTTTAAGAGCCTGCACATTGGGGTTGCTTTTTGATGTGCTTGTTGGTGGCCAAAGCATCAAATTTAAAGTGACGCGAAATGAAATTCAATCAGTTCGTGACCTACTGCCCATTAAAGAACATCCGTATAGAAGGAGCGCGAAAAGAAAGTTTATCAGCTTTATATTTTGGCTGATGAAAATATTTACAATTAGTTTGCAGTAAGTTTATATTCACTCATAAAACAAAAAGAAAGAATCAAAACTGTTCAGATTGTTTTTTTTTTATCGCTGAGTTTTGAGATATTATTGCATAATATATATGGAACACACATTATGGTCAAAAAGGCCAATTTGCGATGTCTCGTGTCGTGATGGGGGAAAAAATGTTATTGTTGTTTTATCAAAATGCGTCTCCGATTTCCTTTATTTTGATGTGATGCATTATAAAATAAACACAAAAGTTGTTTACACAGTTTTTGAGTCGACTTATCGAATGAGTGGCTTTCTTGTGAAAGAACCGGTAAATTAGCGGAAAAATGATATCAATGATTACAAATTCTAAAGTTCAAATTATCATCGACACCAGAGCTGTGTTCGATTTTTAATCAATAAATGAATGAATTAAGTTAAGTCTCATAATTTATTTTCTTTCTGCTCAATTAAAGTATCGACCCGATTTCAAGTGATTTCATTTAAGTTGTAATTGGGCAATCGATTCGGATTTTCTCGGAAAATTTTCAAGTTTTTGGGAAAACCAATTGATCAGTTCTAGACATTTCGTTACTCACCGTTTGTTGTGTTTTTGTAATCCATTTTATTTAATTAATATGTTTTCCGGTTAGTTATTAATTAATAATTTATCAGACTTAATTAGTTCACTTGATTTTGGCACAGTTTGTCGATTTTAATAGTTTACTTTAATACTGTTTATATTTCATTGATCACACTGGTTCCGTCTTTTGTTTACTTATCACTCTGATTTCATTTTCATTTCTTATATAGACACCTTTTTCACAATTTGGTGACACTTCGCTGTTTTAATTATTTTCAACGTTTGTCGTTTTTGAGGGATAAGATATTGGTGGTTAATATCTTTTTCTTTTATTTTTTGCTTCGTGAAATTATATTCTTAGATACTTAGTCTTTGGCATTCATTTGATTATTGAATTGAAACATTTACCATAAAGCAACTTTTATACATAAACTACGAGGGAAGAGCAGAAATAAACCCTCTAATATTGAGCGTAGGACACACATCGATAGACGTTTGTTGGTATCGATGGCACGCGATGAGCATCAACAGGTAATGCTTGAGGTAATGCTTCGCATTGATTTCTTACATTTTATTTTGCACAAATACATAGTTCGTGCTTCTTATGGATCGTTTTGCTTAATACAAACGCATTTTGCTTTCCTCTCTTTTCGCATTTTATGTGGGTGCACATGGATATGCGAAACAGAAATTCATGAATGAAAAATGCTCTCCGCTACAAATTTGTGTTGGTTCCTTGTGCTGTGATTGGTTTAAGATAGCGCGGGGGCAAAGACAGCACACGAACACAGTGTCAGGATGATTTGAAAGTGTTAATACGGATGAATCTGATCTTTAGATCCTGAAATTTAAAATCATAATGTGTGTTATTCAGCATGACATTGTTTTCTTATTTATTGATAACACACGCGTTAGTTGTGCAGCGATACTAATTGACTGATAAGAAAATTACAATTTAATTGCCAATATTATCTTTTATGAAGACAACTTATCAGATTCGGTGATTTCGGGGAGTTTAAGGCTTGCATGGAATGTCTGATGGTAAACATATTTTAAGAAATCAATAGAATACATCTATATTCTATACTTATGCACCTAAAACCAGGCAATCAAACAAAAGGGGAATTTTATAATTGGATTTTGCAAAACATTTTATGTGAATCCCACGTCAGTCTCTATGGCAAATGCCCCTCAAGGAACATCCCTATCATGTATGCAAGTATGAAATCAGTTGAACGTTCTTAATTTTCTTAATTAACACAATATCACTTCCCACGTGATAAAACATCATTATTGTTGTCCACATAGTTTGGTTAATCAGACGCAAAAAAAAACGTCAACATGTTCGTCATCATTCGATATCGTCAAGGAGTTTCATTAAATTTTCTAGGAAATAAGTAGCATTTTCAAACGAAAGAAAAAATTCGTCGCTACTCCGTCACATCTACTTAAATTGGACAAAATCTACTCTAAATGTTAAACGTTTTCGTACACATGGAAAAAAAATAGTCGCGTCGCATGGCATGACGGCATGACGATGCCACAACTACATTTTTGATCTATTTTGCAACTGTCTCAATTAAGTACATATAAAGACATGAAACAAAATTTAAAAGAAACATATGTATTCGGCTCGGATGCTCCCAATCGATGACGCAGCGGGAAAATATTTCATTCATGACCCACTGACGGATTTTGTGGTGATGATGTCATGGTGTAAAGAAAACGAAAACCTACTAAAAGAGGCATGTTAAATTTATTCTTTCAAATAGGTAAAGTACCGGAGTGAAGGTGTGAAGTGAAACATAATTGACATTCGGCAAATATGCCTCACTCGCACAACTGACGTCACATTTTTTTTTTCGCTATTACGTTTGATGATTTTATGTGTTGCGCGCACGTTCTGCTTTATGTTAAACTTTTTTGCCGGCTGACTTGATTCACAACACAAACTGCCAGTCCGCGGAATGTGATTGGCGATAAGACGCCAAAATCTATTACATCAGTGACACTTATGTTCTGAACTGTTATCATTTCAACACCAAGTTAAAAATGACGTAAGGAGAATTCCATGGAATTTCTTCGCAATGCTATTTATGAATGAAAAAGTATTTTTGGCATTTCGTGCGATTAAATGTGGCGTCGACCGGTTACTGATAAAATAAAATTTAGATTGAAATTTATGTCAATGAATGCGCGTAACCTAATTAAATAATTAACTCGGCATTGATAGTGAAAGTTTTTGTCCGAAGGCGTCCGAAGTTGAGCCAACGCGATGACGTCATATTTTTTGTATTGTTTGTTATCTGAATTAAATTCGATTGTCACTTGTCAGTCGTACGCTCATTGCACGGTACCATAGCAAATCGTTTGTCTGCTGACGACAATGGCAAATGTTCTCTAATTAATGACAACAAAAATAATATCCAAATGGATGATGCCACTTAAATCATAATCATTGGAATGCAATCAACGACACGGCACTCGCTTGTCATATCATCGCGAAATCCAAATAAAATTAATTGAATTCGGCGAACTCTCTGCTTCTGACGCAATAGCAAAAATAAAATAAAGAAATCCTTTACAAGCGCTGTATTATATCCGTTATCAAGTCGCTGGAGTAAAGTAAATGCGTCCAGTGTAATAATCATACAGCTGCTAATACGATGGATAATCATTTTCAAACAGTCCAACATCAAACAATCAACGGGCGTTAATTATATTTTTTTGGTGTTTACTTATTTTGGCGATCAGCAATATATTTTTTTTTTCTGAGTTTAACATGAAGTCACTCTATTTGTTAAACTATTTTTAAAACATTTCTCTCATCTATTGACGATGATAGCATGCAACTTTCTTTGAGTGATTAATTTACAAACAGCCTTCCCAACTGGTATTTGCTCTGTCAAAATTGTACGCTAAATGCGTCAAATATTGAGAAATATCTGTTTGTGATGATGTTTGACCAATTATGGTGCTGGCAAAAATAACTTACCTTGCACAAGAATATCAATCAAGTACCATATATAGGTATCGTAAGCCATCCCACGCGCTCTACGGGTCGGCAGCCAAACGATTTTTAGTGAATCAATTCGGGATCATCGGCGGCACCAAAGTGAATTAATAAAATGCCTATTATGAAGCATCGAATATTTATTTTATTTCAAAAATATTGTGTGAACAACACTTGATGATGTTATTTGAGAAACGGTGGGAAAATGAGTCGATCATTTCGGCTATTTCCGATTTAATAATTTCAGTACCGATCGTTTAGCTTTAGAGATTTTTCGGCTTCACTCTTGCGACCTCAGCGTTGTTTAAAAAGTATTTCAACGTTATTGTGAATCACAAGATTGGTATTTTAATTAAGTTTTCATGCTGATGAATGGAAGATTTTGAGTTAGATTCAAATAGATCTACGAGGAATATTGATCGTGCGTGACACCTCAAAAAACTTAAATAAATTTGCCAATTATGTCGTTGCTCGTATCGCATTAACAATGAGTCAAATGAAAGCGAATGCAAGATATTTTTATAAAAAATTAAAATCAACAAAAACAAATCTAAAATTTACACAAAACAATTAAAGTTGTCCACTGAATTTGGTGCACCGCATTGGTTTTGATTGTTGAGTTTATAGATGTGCGACACTTCAAGCGATAAGCTTTAAGCTGAAAACGAGTTCCAACCAATATTAATGGAAATGCTGATGATCTCTCTATTCAAAACAAACATCCAGTGTAGAGAAATGATTCAATTAGTTCTCACATTTGTCTTTGTGTGTGAGCTCGAAATTCAATTTAAAAATTTAGGTTATTAATGACTCCATTTGTTTTACCGTTAAAACTAGATTTAGCGAAATTTATGCAAATTTCACAACGGAGCGAGATGTTTTGCAGTTGATTTTATGTTTCTAACTTCGTCAGTAATTTGTTGACTTTCCATTGGTCCGGATCTTGGTAACGTGGTAGAATGAGGGGAGTTTTTGTGTTTTTAATAATTTTTGTGATTTTGCGCGGTAAAAAAAAGAAGAAAATTTTTATATTTTCTGTGGTTTTTCCATCCAATGATGATGAAAATGAGATTGATTTTTTTTTCTTTCTCTATTATGCAAAAGTGACTTCAATGCTTAAGAACGACAATGCGCTGACGATGGAAATTTCAACACTCTCAAATACCCATCTCGTCGAGATGATTTCAATGGAATACGATAGCATCGATGATTTAAATAAATTGCCGTTCTCACAATTGCCGAACGAAGATCTCATTGCTGATTTTGATGATTCAGTCGATTTAGATGCAATTGATGAGTCGTATGATGCACCAAAATTGCATTTCGATGGTTTTTAAAGATGTGAAACATCTTCATTATTTTTATTTACTGTAAAATAAATAAAAAAAAAAGATTTTAATATTTCATATTCTGCTCATTATTGCCTTCATTTGCACGCAAATTGTGCTCGATATTGTTTTTGCTTTACCGGATTAATACACTCAGAGCACGCAATTTTGGCAGGGGTTCAGAGTTGGCTTGAGTGAGTTTTCATTGGATGATTACGAGTCAATCCAGTAGAGAGAAATTCTCTTCAAAATGTCCTTGGTAAAAGCAAAATATCAATTGCGAAAATGACCACATACTAAACCTCTGAATTTCGTGTTTGATCACAGCTCGTGTATTTTACTTGGTGATGGTTAGATTTATTTAACACTTGCTCGTGGCACATAAATCTTTTGCTCTTTTTCAAATTTTTACGATTCATCTTTATTTTTCTTCTGCCAATCTCATCGTGTACTTTCCAGTAGTTTAAACAAACATCTGATAACAAATAAACCACGAGAAGAAATCGATTTGATGTTTGATCGAATGATTTGGCATTTAAAATGTTAGTCTGTAATTATTGAAAAAAAAAAAAAAAAAAACCCAAATAGATACTTAAATATCAATAGAAATATTGAATGGTGTCAAAATATTTGTCATACAAGCAGAAGCTGAGAGTCAAAATGATGATAAAAGTGACACTCTTTAGAGCCATTCGGCAAGATGTGATTAGTGTGGACACCTAGAAATAAAAATAAATACCTATTTGAAAAATGTCTATGAAATATGATCTCAGTCGAGCCATCAAATGATACCAAAATTTCATTACGCCTCACTGCATATGCGGCTTATGATGTCAGATTATATTTATCAACCAACTCCACGAAGGTCGCTTTACATCTTATATATGGCAGGTTCACATTAATTCATGAAATGTTCGTTAATATCATCAATTGCAATTTTGGGAATTCCCTAATGGTGATGATTTGATGCACAAATATTAACAAATTTATGGTGCGATAAAGTCTATGTCAAATATTGGCATAATTTAATGGCATGCGGCCGAAATATTTAAATTTACAAATTTTAAAATCACAACGCCGGAATGATGATGTGAAAATGTCTATTTATAGAAGTCACGAGAGCTTGAACGTTCAATTAGATGTTTAATGATGCGATGCTAGAGAAGTGTACAGTGCGCTATTAATTTCATTATTAGATAGAGTTCAATAGCTTCAGTGCAAGTGTTGCGAATTGGTGTAAAAACATCGCTGGAAGCGTTACTCATTGAGATGTGAGAATTAAAATTGACAATCGAACGAAGGAAAAAAAAGTCATTTCAGGTTTTTCGATTCGATTTTGCAATTGTTTTTATTTTTTCTTTTTAATGTTTTTATCTTCCAGGGATTTAGCTCACAATTCCACGTATCAAAAACCTCGACTTTTTCCTCATTGCTTTGATTCATTAAAAGAGTTCTTTGAGTGGATTTAAAAGTTGATTCAAAATTGATACTTTATGATTTCTTTGATATTATGTGAAAGGATTCAGACATCATACCACGTTTTATGTTGCCAACAGAGAACAGCGCACAATGTTGAAGCATCAACACAATTATTTCAATTATTCATACACGCAACGCGAGCACTTTGCCGGGGCAACAAACAGATTCTCTGCTCTGCATGTCTCTCGCGATACTTTTTGTGTTCAACTCACGATGCAATTTTTTTTTATTACCTTCGACGTCAACAATGTTCAGTAAGAAAAAGAGAGAGTGAGTGAGAGACAGAGATTCTCATAGTGAGAACGCAATAATTGATTCCAATTGATGATGGTAAGATGGGAAAGAAGGCAAATTGACTTGTCTCCACTCAATTAGTTTGACTTAATAGTTGGTTCATGCATTCAATTTTTCGCTTTTCAGCCAATTCCGTTGCACTTTTACCTGCAAATTTGTCTCGCTTGATTAAACATTAATTTCAGGTGCATGCACATGCATTGCATTCGATTGTTTGTTAAGAGCGACATTACATCACTGGTAATTCGACTTAATAATTCAGGAAGTTGATTCCATTTTGACGGAAATGTTTTACACCTTTGGGAAAATGTTAAACACTCAGCAGTCAGTCAGACACATGTTGCAGCGTCGTTTTTTTTTCTTGTCGCGTTTAAATTTTGTAGAATCATCAGATTTAATTGCAGAAACAATAGAATAATTTTTGTTTTGCGTTAATTGTGACTGAGTTAGCGCTTGCCTCTTGGATACCTGAAATTCATTTTGCTTGAAAAAAAAAAAAAAATTTGATTTCGATGTTAAATAAGTTTTTATTTTCTTTAGAAAGTTAAGAAAGATTGAAAGCTTTTAAACGTCCTTACAGTTTAAAATGAGTTGTGATTAATTGATAATTTCTAGTGAAAGATTTTCGTTAATAAATCAAGCGATTGTAATAATATGCTTCAAACCATAAATAAAGCAATTCATGTTTGATATTGTCGATTTCAGTGAGAGTTGCATAAGTTGCCCGTGAGCCACCAAATTAATATTGCTCGTATCTTAATAAAATCATATTACAATATATGTCATTTAGATTTGCAAAATAATCTGAACAAATCTAGAAATTTGTGTGCTAAGCGGTCAAAACTAGCTATCACTTAGCATGATCAATGTGACGCGATAGTGTTGTGTTAATTTTATGAAAAACAAACCAGAATCGGGTTATTGAACATCATCAGCATGTTCACAGTCAAATGATTTACAAAATTGAATCTGCACGCTTGTGCTCCAGCTTGACGAGAGTCTTTCACGAATCATGATTCATGCTCGTGGCAATTTTTTCGTTCTTCCTATTGCGTTGTCACTTTAATGATCATTTGTGTTATCACCCAACGAAGAGATGATGATGTGTCATTTGAGCATCAAATGATTATAATTATTGATAATTAGTGACTTGTGATATGTCCATAGCTTGGCGAAGTTGGCAAAATATAACCACTATGTCTTCATTACATACAACCATAATTCTCAACAAATTAACTAAAGAACCATCGATTACTGACTACTGAATTTAAACTTAATGTCATGTAACATATTTTAAATTACATAAACAAATAATTATGAATAGCATTAAATGTTGTACATGCATCGACTCTAACATTGTTGCAGAATATTTGCAACATTGATGAATGGCAAAAAAAATGTATCAGGCACGATTTCTTTGCTTTGGTGCCTTTTGGCGGATCATTTGAGTTTTCAGTTTCAATCATTGAAACCGCATCGCATATTTTAAAAGTTTCTTGTACATTCTCCTGATAAAATGTAACCACATATTTTTCATTTAAACGTCTAAGTCAAAGGAAAGCAATGAGTAACAACCGGATCTAATCTCAGGGGGGAAAAATTGTTTTAAATTGTGAATATTCATTGAAATAATTGACTAATATCTGCGCTCGCGATTAGAATCAGTATTCGTGATGATGTTATTCTTTTTGGTAAAGCTAGGCTGAGATTCCCTGATATAAATAAATTCTATGGGATTCCCTAGACTCGGTGAATTATGATTCAGGCAAATCTGAGGCGTTACTTAAAGCAATTTTGTGGTTTTTTTGTTTTATTGAATTTACGCCATTTAACGTAATAATGCTGGAGTTGTCACCACCCGTAACTTTGTATGATTCACTTTACGGGATGAAGACTATGGCGTGTAGGCCAAGGTTGAGGTAATTCACTTTTACAACAATGAATGCTTTTTATGGCAAAAAAAAAATCCATGAAGGTAAGCGCCACTTCCGTTGGATCAATCTTGTGAAATTCCTTTTGGATCATATTTCGCAATTCCATACTTCAATATCATTATCACACCTACGCTCGAATTTCTCTTCGCGTGATTTCATTGTTCGGTGTTATTTTTTATTTTATTTTTGCATTGCCCGTTAAGTGTCTTTTAATGACTTTTCATTCGATGAATCATGTTGTGCAAATAAATGAGCAGTATGACAGTTTCGGGATGAGAAATTGAGAGTTGAATATTTCATTTGTCTGCTTGTATGCTGGATGGGATATGCAAATTAATCGTTATTATTGACCTACATAGTCATAATGCTTTTATTATATAATATGTCACAATTCAGTTATATTACGAATGCTAGATACGTAACGTAAATTGTGTAGCGACGGTTGTTGAGTCGTAAATTGACGATCACATATCAAATATTTTTACGCCAGTTTTGTAATTGAGTAATTGGGCGTTCGTAAAATGAAATAAATGAAGTTCAAGAACTCGTGAGTTTTTCTAAAATTACTCGCGCGCAGATTTGTTTACTTTATGAATAAGAAACAACAACCAGCGAAGCGTTCGATATTTTTTTTTTGCTGGGACGATGAATGTATTTATGGAATGTTTACGACGCCGTCTTGGGGGGAGTTTTGATGACGTCTATTTACTAATGATTTCGTCAGGGAAGTGAATGATCGATTCGATGTGACTCAAAGGAATGCATCATATGTTTTACAGCAAAAAACTTTCTTATCAGTACTATTCAAAAAAAAAGCATTCCTTAAATAGATACTTTTTATTGTCATAGTCACTCGATGACATTTGAATATCTATTTATAGACATGTCTGGATTGATAGAATTAAGCGACTCACGATATTTTGATCGTAATCTTTCCACTCATAAAATAAGAGTCGTCTGCTTAAGACCTTAAGTGTTCGTTGTGTGTTAAGAATAAAAGTTGCTAAAAGCACAAAACATATTCACAATTGACCTTTTGACTCACACAAGAATTGCAAGACTCAACAGCTCAGTTTCTGTTTCTTCTTCAACATTCCGTTCAAACTAGTCAACGAAACGCAGGAAAAATGTGAGAATTATGAGAGACCTTAAAATGTTATCGTATCGCAATAATGTGCGGCGCATAGTTATGCAAATATATATAATGTTGCATGCAGAACGTATCGATAACAACTGCTGAACAAAGAAATTATTGAACATGCATTTGAAAGCCTTCTAGGTGCTTTGCCATAAATCATTAACATCAATTCGTTGGCAATTTTCAACGGACCGATATCCATTGATATCAAAAACTTGATTTTTATTTACATTAATTAGCACGTTTTTCGTATTCAATTTTTTTTTGAAATTGCTTTTCAGACGAATGTGATTCATAAGCTCCCGAGCTGTCCGATCGCAAAAGTGTCTCGTTTCGTCTTCATTTATTGGTGTTATTTAAGTATTTCATGCAACTGCAAATTGCACGGTTTTTCTGTCTGTGGCTAGTTGAAAGCTAGCTCAAAACTGGTATTTTAATTTTGATACATTCACGAGATATATTACTAGCTTCTTCTGCTCGTCAACTTAGTGGATCGTCATTTTAGAATGAATTTAAATAATTAGCGACTAAGTAACGAAAAGTGTTTTAATGGATTTTTTTTTCTGAGCTAGGTCAAAAACACCAGAAACGGTAGAAGTTTTTTGTTTTTTATTTTCGAAAGCGATGAAAAGTGTTTTGTAAAAAAGATTGAGTTACAGTTTGAGCGGCTTGGTGACTGACCGCGCCGGGGAGCTGAGCGGCCTTTGATATGCTAATAATTGTGGGAAACAATAAAGAAGTTTTATGATCATTTATTTTCATATATATTTTGAGTGTTTATGCATTGACTTGTGTGGTTCAAAATAAAGGTTTTTGTTGTCGCATTGTCTCCATCGATACTGAATGTCTGGATTTGTGTGCATTCAAGTTGATATGAAAAATGAACAAGCTGCATGTGTCCTCGAAAAGGCGAAGAAATTTGTCAATGTTTGAAGTCATCGAGCAATGGACCTGGAAGGTAGATGTAGAAAAAAAAAACAAATCTAGATTATCAACTCCATTTGACTTTGCGTTGTGAACTTTGACAAGCCATAATGCGGCGGAGCGGCGAGGATATCCCGCTGCGTTTAAGCAAAAAAAAAAGCACAAAAATTCTCTCGCGCGGCAAATAAAATTAAACGCTTTTAATGTTAAATTGAATGGAGAAATATCGGAGATGGTGCATATGAATGGTGTTTTTTGCAGGACAATGGCTATAGATGTGAATGAAAGACCATTTCCATTCAGTAGTCATGTACGGGTACTTTTACTAGTCCAATTGTTTGGCTTTGAATATTTATCATATTTATTTTATTGAGTTTTGTTGGGTTATAACCAAACAATATGTTAACATTATTTAACTCTTTTGCTTGCACACATGCAATTTTCCTTCAACTTCTTATACGCATTCTTCTGCAGGTTTACTGTGGACAGTGTTGGTTTATGTTAATTCAAGGGTTGGTAGCTGTGAAATATTAAAAAACTTAATAAAATCACATTTAAAATACCACAAATTTTTATTTGAAAAATATTTTCTCGCTATCTTTAATCTCCATGGCTAGTGAATGACTAAATAACAATGCACCAATAATGTTCAATTGATTTGCATTTATGATTCTCTTTTAAGCATTGTTTCATTGCCCATAATGTAGCGAACTGCGTGTGAACTGCAACTTCGATGCGATTAAAATCGGTGCAAAAAAAAGCTGTTGTCGATCTCACTCACTCGCGACTCGCGGAGCATCTCTCGTGAAAATTGTTTGCGAAATATTCATATTTCATGGGAATTTATTATTCGAGCGATGTGCGCGATCAGTATAATTTTATTTTTATGCATCTTTCGTTTAATTGTACTGATCGTAAACAGATTTATTATGTGCTTATTGTGCATCAATTTTCGTTAAGAGTTGAATTTATTTATAATAATAACAAAAAATAAAAAATTAATACAATATTGCATGGTGTTTGTGACTGCAACACTGGCAGATTTGTTTTTTTTTTTTTTTTTCGTAGCTCGGCAATTAATGTCACAAATTTCGCGCGCCCCAAAATATTGCTTCGTAATCCACTTAATAGTTATTTTTTTCGTCCAGACCGTCAGAAGATCAAATTAAAAAAGAGTTCAAATGCGACGTAAAATGAGCGATAAAATTGCATTAAATGCACAATTTTAAAATGTTGATGATCTCTGGAGATCACTTTTTATTTTTGAAGGTAAATGGTTTTGATGATTTAGCTGCATTTACCGACTATTGACAGTTTTGTGATGCAGATTCCAATTGCAGCATTCCATTTTCGCATGTTCATCATCAGGAATGTTCTTCTGATCCATTTTCATTGCTCGTCCAGTGTGTGTGGTCCATCCATTTTGGCGGTGTTCACTTTGTTTTGTAGTCACCCGTCCAAAAATGAAGAAAACATCTCGAACAAATTGACTGAACATCGAAAGTCAAAGGAAAAGTTACAAAGCAAATTAAAATTATAATAATTCTTCGTCTTTTCTGCAGCGCTCGGCGATCTAAAGAGCCATAAAAACATCGATAAAAGTCCCGCGAGGTCCGACCGATTGATCGACTTGTGGACACATAAAACGTGCGATTTTCACAAGATTAGCAAACAACATTGTTGCCCGCCGAAACGCGCTAATGATCGAATGTTCCTGGTATGATGATTGTGTGTCGTTATTAATGATAATGCGCAATTTTACAGCTCATAAAATGCAAATTTGTTAATTCATTTTAGCTGTCTATGAAACTGTTGCAATGATGAGAATATTTGGACACATTTCTGAAACGTTTTCCAAATATTCCTGATTTTTTTTTTTTTTTTTAGAAAATCCTAAAAACCTAATGTATAATGGATTTAATTAAAATCTTATGTTGATACGGTCACGCTTCAAATGCAAATCGTTTACAAAGAAAACCTTCAAGAAAAAAAATCTCCGTCTGATAAAAATGTTTTATTCTTTTACGATTTGACAGTCCCCTGAGAAGTCATGATGATGATCGTAAAACATGAAATGCACACGACTATATAAAACGATCATCAATGTTTAAAACGGCAAAACGGTTCCCAAAAGTGTCATTTCACTGAAAGACGAGTTAAAAAGTAGTCAAAGCGTTTAATATTAAAATCCTATTAAAATGTTCTCCCGTTTAACTTTTGGCTTTGTGTCTTTTGTCGGGAGTTTTTTTTTTTTAATTTTCTAATCTCATTAGGAAAAAAACCTGCTATGCAACAATATCGAAACTATTAATGACAGCTTCCCCTTTCAGTCTACAATTGAATCGTGTTTAATTTCAAAATTTTAAATTTATTGTGTACGAACAAACAATGTTAAACATCGCGTTCGAAAATGAGACTTTGAAAAACTGTGAACTCCGATCGGTGGATGGAGAATGAAACATGATGTTTATTTCTTCATTTGTCTCATTCCAACCGCAATGATCGAAAATCAATTTTCAGTTTCACATTTTTTTTTGTTTCGAAAAGAATTTTTTTATACTTTTTTTTTACAACTTGATCGATTGACTTTTATTGATTTGATCACACATTTTATTTTATCGATTATTGTTGCTTTCGGAGTGAATTTACAAAGTCATTTGAGATTCCATCAATGGACTGTAAAGCATAAATAACTTAACAATATTCATATTCTCGACTACCTGTTTGTCTTCGCTCTGAAGTAGCATAAATAATTGAATTTGTTTTACCTACCAACCGTAAAAATTACTGTTTACCAATCTCGTCGATGGCAAGGCTCAAATATTGTCACAAAAAAAAAACTATTTGACATCTTCTTAATCCATGAAAAATGTTGCATTGAGATCAAGAAACAAAAAGAAATGTGTCCAGTTCTTGTATTCTGCGTTTAAAGCTCTTTTAATGCAATAATGATGAACAATGAATGATGTTTCGGCATGGACCAACCAAAAAAGAAAAAAAAAGCAAAAATCCTTAGAGGCTCTTTTTCAAAAATATTCATAAAAAATGAGTGGAATTATCAGGAGAGAAAAGGTGCAAAGGGATTTATCACATTGTGCCTGCAAAGGAGGTTTTCGGTCTTAATCAAAAAACAAACAAATTATTCTTCTTCAATTCTTCTCAGTTGTATTGTCAGTTCAGGACCATCCTTCGTAAAAGTTGCTAGCGACAAAAGCAACGTTAAAGACACCTTGCTGTGCTATGGTTTTCCTTGGGCTTTACAAGAGCATCTCACAACAAAACGATCATAATGCGTTATGCATCCTTCTTTTTTCTTCTCTTAGTAGTCCAACATATTTGGCAATGAACAATTTTAACAACTATATTATTTAATACTCAAACACATACATACAGAAAAATCTACAAATATCAAACATTTTAACACCCCTAATGGTTCGTTACCTTCCTAAATGTGCTGAGTATTCAAGGCTGAGTTGTGATGCTACCAGTAAATTACAAGGTAGGAACTTCGATGCGGGTTTTAAAGTTAAGTGTCTTGCTGTGCATTTTGTGTGAGGTATTAGCACATTTGCAGGCATCATGAGACCCTTGAGAATGAAAAACTATAATCAAGGTTAAAGTTTATATTAAAACAAATATAATTTAATACTTATCCATAAAAAATGCTTCTTACATGCTCATTGCCTTCTAAAAACATGTGCTCAATTAAGATAACTCAAAAAATTGCTGCTCGAAATGTAACCAAAACGATTGTTGCTTGATAAAAATGATGGTAAAGAGAAAAAAAATGTCAGGTAGTAAATCGAAATTGATGGACAAAAGATAAGTCACACAAAACAGCTTTAATCTGGTTGTTAAAGGCTTCGGCTGTCACACTTATTTCGTTTAACTTAATCCTTCTATTGTGTGCTATAGACATTGAAGATTGTATGCACAGTATCCACCCACCGGCCCTGAAATTTGATTCTTTATACATATTCCATGCACGGACAATTGCACCCGTAGATCGAATTGAAATTTTACGGCCTTGCCATGTTGTCATTGGCATGACAGAGAGAATGTAGTTATTTATAAAATATTTACACCCGAATTTGTACGCCATAGAAAATCAAATTATCCACTTTATAAATCATCGGTTAAATGACCTGTCTGGATAGGAACCTTTTACGCACCTTACCATCGCGCACAGAGCGCCGTTTCGTTGTTTGTTTAATTAATTGAAATCGACTATTGAGGCCTCCCAAACATTATTATTATTATACTTTTCACATTTTTTAATAAATTTATTTATTTTTTTCTACTTCTTCATGCTCTTCTACAACATCATGATTGCGTTTGTTAGATAGATGTTCAAATGAGAACAAAAGGCAACATAAAGCATAATCATACATCATCGGAGGCAACCGAGGCAACACCGGGGATATGTGAAAAAAAGGCAACCAGCAAGCAATTCTCGGTGTGTAATTTCGACCTCACACACTTCACATACATTATATAGTCAGCCGACACATCGAGAAGCAAGCAGGGAGTAAGGAATTCGTCTCTTGTTTGTATTACTTATACATACCTTCGCTTGTGAATCGCTCACAAATTTTCCTGGCAATTCTTCTGTTGCGTTTCCCTCAAATGGCTTGAAACAATCAAAAATCATCGTCATCTCTATTATAGATTTCTCTCTATCAATTTTTATTTTTCTTCTTGTTGTATTAAGAGAATAATGTGGATAAATTATAGAGTGCCTTTTGTTCTTTCAATTGAACACCGAACCGGATTATGATGCCCTCTGCAAGGGATACAATGAAACGAGAAAAATAAATTCCATAGGGAAGCTGGCAATAGGCGAAGATAGTGAGAAAACAGTTTATGTGGAATTATGTCGGTAAAAATGTTGAAGTGACTAACGATATAATTGAGATGTTGGCATTGATGTTTCATTTTTATTTTTGTTAGTTTTGGAATTTTTATCACTTTTGCTCTTTTTTTTTTTTTGTTGATTTTGCTGGTTGATCATCGTTTGAGATTTATGTGTTAACAGACTCACGATGAGAAAGCACTTGTTTGTTTCGGTATTTTGTGTGATTGATTTAAATAATTTTACGCCTTGTACATGGTAAAAATGCGCTCGAGCATGATACATTTTTGGTAAAACTCAACAAGAAATGTAAAAATTCATATCAATTTCCCACCTCAAAAGTTCTTCAACCTTCAACTGGCGACAAGAAATATATTTGTAAATTTTTCTACTTCACGGTTTCACTTGGTACACTGTTGATTAAAATCAATTTTCATAAATATTTTCGTTCAAACTGTCAGGCCATAATAAATTGCATTGTTGCAGTTAAACAGGCATAAAAAGTGCTTAAGATTTTTTTTTCTTTCTTGTTCTCAAAGGTCCTGCACACAGAAAACGCACACAGGAATTTTAAATTGTCGAAGTTTTTGGGGGAAAAAAAATATGTTTCTGTCGGGTGCACAATACAACACAACTCGCATCGAGAAAAAGGTGTTTTCTTTAACACTAAATATTTGCCGAAACATCACGCTGTGATTTATTGCACCTACAAAATATTTATCTGATGCATTTTATTTTTCTCATTCTGCCTGCCATGCATTTCTTTCTCCACCAATGCCATTGCCATATTGCTATACCAGTGGTGCACATAATGCACCCGAAACAGAAATGCACAACGACGAGCAAGACACATTGGAGTTTATCAATTTAATATGTATGCTGCTGCATCATTGCTCACTCTTTGAATAAACAACAGAGGATGCACATTTTCTGGACATTTAAATAGTCGTTTAATATTCTTTGTTCGATGTAGAAAAAAAGAAGAAAAATGTAGAATTAAAATTATTTTCAATCTCATAAAACAAATCCATTTTGCCTTGTTATTGTCTTTCAGTTTGAGATGGTGAAATGAAATCATTCTGTTGTGTTTTTTTTATTTGGAAAGCGCACTTTGCTGCTGACAATCAACTTGATAATGGAATGCTCTCCAGCATGACACGAAAATTCGCATTCCTTCAAAATATTCTTCTTCGCCAAAATCGTCATTTATGTTGAATTGACAAAAGAACTCTGATGTCTTGCACATGGAAAAAAAGGGCAACAAATAATTGAAACGAGGCGAGGTAGAAAACGAAAAATCATGGAGGTCTTTGTGCAATTTATTTAAGGCTGCATGCAATGGTTGATGATGATGTTAAAAATAACGACGATGGACCAAACGACCATTCAATTGGAATTTCATTATGAGTCCATTTTGCGAAAATTGCATTGCATGTTTGAGATTTCGTTTGAAAATTTGCGTCAATATTTAGGATGATTTTGATTTTAAAAGAGTCTGAAAATGAGATTTTTCTAGTCATCTCTCAAATAATAGAGTCATCATCAATCAAGTGTCCTATTTCTCTCACTTTTTTTCAGTGTACCATTTTTACCACCCGAACTAAAGATAAAGACAGCCTGCAAGGCAAACATGAAATTTCTTGCTTTGTTTTGTGTAAATAAAATTTAAAACGTGCCGAATTGTATAAAAAAATACCCAATAAATTGTTATAGAAAGTCTTCAGTGTAGGTTGACTTTTTTGTTAATTTGTTGACAATCAACAATGCATGCCTCGTATAACGATGAATTGAGAGCGAGCAGATGCAGATTTCATTATTTTCTATTGTTATAAATCTCAAATTCTAGGGCGCCTCTTTACACAAATAAAAACATATTGTTGGGATCTCATATGTTTCAGTTCTGGCACAATTCCACGTGTAGCCTTGAAAGCTTCTGCAACACATTCTTTGCAAAACTGAAAGCTCCTGAAAATGAGACATTAACGAATGAGAAAGAGAGTTTTTTTCACGCACACACTCGCTCGATTCAAATGTGCGGAGCAAGCAAAACTGTCGAAAAACGCCTCCAATCAACTCTCACAACAATAAAATAAATGGGAAGGCCTTTGAAATGAGAATAGAAGTTAAAAAAAATCTCAATATTGAGAGTGAGAGAAATTGTGAATTGTGCAATTAACAAATGGCAAAAATTATTTATTGTATTAAATTATAGTGCATCTGATATGCTGAATTTATTTGTTAAATTTGCAATTTGTAAAATTAATTTTGAAGTTTTTTTTTTGGCCAGTCCAAGGATCAAAGCTTCGTAAAGAACTAGCAACTGAACTTCGTAAGGAACCAGACATATGTCGGCCTTATGCTTAAACCAGATGCTATCTCTTTGCAAAATGAGTGGAAAACATGTTCTGTTTAGGAGACCACGAAATGAGATAATTGTATAATCACCAAATACTGCACAGACATGATGTGTGCATGCCTTAATTTATCTATATTTTCAAATCTTTACACATCGAAAATGTAATAAGAAGATTCTAGAAAAAGGTGAACCATAAAACAAATGCATACACAGCACAGCAACATCCTCCATCTCTCATTATTATCTTGTTAACATGGTCCATAATAAAGCATCGAAACAAAATGAGATGGGATATAACAACAATCTAATTAACGTATCAAATTACATGGACTTGGGATGCCGGCGATCGACAAGCTGCCCAATTTTTGGAGCTTCTGACCACATTTTATTGAATTTTTAATGATTGTTATTGCCTCGTTAAATCAAGTCCCATTATCGCTGATCGATTTCAGCATGTATATTTGGTTTCAATACCGACACACGCATTTCATTTATTTTGAGACTTTCAAAACGAGATCTGGTTTTTGCTTGCTTTTGTGTATATGCACATATCTAGCTTATTTTCCTTCTTCCTTTTTTACCATTCAATTGTGTGTAGATATGTTAAGGTCTTGTTCAAAATGAATGAATGAATGAATGCTGATGAATGGAAATTCTTGATGGCTAAATCACTATGCGATTATCCATAATTTCCTACGGCCTCCGAAAATTGAGCAAAAATCCGGAAAGTTTCATCGATGCTAAGGTTAAAAAAAAAGAGCAATAAAAATTAATGTAAGTGATTAGGAATCTGGAGGAGTGGTGTAAATGTGTGGGCTCTGCATTCAATTGATGTTGCTAAGAGATAGTTGTAATTGATACATCATAATTATGACAATAATAGAATAAGGTACAATTAAATTTGTTGCTTATTAGGAAAACAACTGCATTAAGTGTCATGTGAAACCCACTAATAATAAATTGCAATTACTTAGCAACATAAAAAAACACAATTTTAAATCATTTTCTCACAAGAAATCTTATGAACATTTTGTAAATATCTCATGCCATTTTCAAACTAAATTCCCACAAGAAAACATTTCCCATCACTCAGGTTCATCCTTTGTCCTTTTTGTGCTTTGATAGAAAAAAAAAAACCATTCGACGATGGACCCAACAGAAAGTTGAGAAATGTTTTGGTAAATATCGATTTTAAGGACAATGAAAATTCCTTTTTAAGCATTTTCTTCGCTTAATTCCTTCGAGATCTTTTAGCCACTAGATCGAAGGTATTTTTGGTGGCACTTTGAAAAAAGGAAATGAGGATTTTACAGTTAAAGGATAAAGATCAGATTTGGTTTGATAATGAAGATCAGTCCTAAAATGGAACAAATATTAGTAAATAAGAATTTTTTTTATTTATCCGGTAGAGATGCAATGGAAATACTGTAATATCAAAATATTTAAATATCTATCTCATATAGGATCATCTCAACAACTCTTTCGATGCAATATATTTAAATATGCTCAAAGACAAAAAAAAATCAGCGAATGCTAAAAAAAAGTAAAACTGCACAACTCGAAGCACCCGAAAGTCGATGGTTTGTATTTTGTGGACACAGCAGGAGATTTGAATACAAGTATTAAGTTTATTATTTCTATTCAACAAGAACAAGCATAGCACAACGAACCATATACACATATTTTTACCTTCATGGGTAACAACATTGAAGCATACGAAAAATTAACCCTCAACAAAAAAAAAATATTTTGCGAACAAAACAACTGAAAATGTCTCGTTTGTCGGCAAATTAATATTTAAAGTCCATTTTTCGTTCCTAACTTTTTTTTTCCTTGTTCGAGCCATCGACAGGAGGGCGAAAAAAAGAGTGCTTTAAAATGACAACTTAACACCTTAGAAATAATTTTGCAATTCTAGCGCTTACCTGATGGTGCATGTTTAGACATGTTGCTGAACCATTTGGGCAACACTGAAATCCATAAAATGCAAGATTGGAAGGCTCTCCGTGAAATCGAGCAATCAAAAGCTCATTCAAGATGTGTGTTAAGACCTTCAAATGGAAATCAATCATGTTATTATTTGTGATAAATCACGATGGTCTATCGGATCAAACAATTAAAGATGATAAACAACATCCTCCCCTCCATCCGTCCGTGGTGCGCAATTCCCTTCGATCTATCTCTGATGTGGCTTCGAACATACAATTTATCAAAAAATGGTCTGCTCAATATAAAACAATATAAATATGTTTATAAGAAAGTGCTGTTAGAATATTTTTCAAACTTTTAACAATAATAAACATAAAGAGTTATGAGAGATGGATAAACATACTGAAGAATCATGTCAAGATCACCATTCTTCGATAAACCTTTACTGAATGATCTATTATTAAAATATACATCAAACTAGTTCACGAGCTCGTTCAAAATTGAGATATTCATGTCAACTATAATTTTCTTAATATTACAAATCAGCATCCAGTGTAAGGAGTTGAGAGAACATTTGGAAACTGACAAACGTTTTCAATTATAGTGATAAGTTCACATTCTAAATGTGTTTAGTTATTAAATTAAAAAAAAAAAAAATGAACGAATAGAAAACAAGCGAGTCAAAAAAAGACGTTTTGAGCATTAGAATTGAAGACGTTTTTGGAATTTTAAGAACCATAATTAATGAACCACCATCCAATGTGAGCGCCTTCGTTGGACCAAGTGGATTAGGGAAAAAAAATTCTGAAATCCTATAGCTGTTGAAAGATCTTAATTGGCCTAAATTTTCCTCAATGAAATTCCTGCATTTCACTCAAAAAATTCCCACTGACTGGCGGCAGAAAATCTTAAGAATGAAACCTTTTTCCAAGAAAAACTCCGGACTGGAACAACACAACATATTTTCATCTCATTCATAAAATCTTCGCATCATTTTGCTCCTTCTCCAGTTAAAATTCTTGTGAAAAACTTTTGTGTGTTTCAGTTTTTTTTTTTTTTTTGTATATTTCGCATATTGAAACGGAAATGCCGCATAACTGCATCTAGTAGATGAATGTTTCGTGCCTTAAAAATATTATGCGATTATTGTTCTTTAATAATCTTCAGATAGAGAGAAAGAGATGGAGACACTGTGAGGAAGACAATGGTGATCAGAAAACTATTTTTATGTGAAATCTTTTTTCGGTCACTTAAAGAAAATAAAATCTCAGTTTCAGTAAGGCTCATAAGATAAGTAACCGTGATATTTGCAGCATGAAATGTTCGGTAAAAGTTTCTCCCTCACACCAATTCTGATGGTGCATAATCAATAAAATGTGCAATAAAAGAATAACAAAATAAATTCTATTGTGTGTGAAAAAGAGCTTTTTAATGGGTTCCACTTTTTTTTATTATTCTTTGTATGAGATTTCTTGTCGTCATGGTCCACCGGTATGCGTTTCTTTGGTTTGGAGTATGAACCAATCTATCACACCATTGAAGGCCCCCGAGAGCAGAATTTCTTTCAAAAGAAGGGACTGGTGGAAATATAATAAAAAAAATCTTTTTATACACTTTTATTTTTGAATTCTTGAATTGAACAATAAGAACTACTGACTCGACTGGCGCCAGTTCTTCGATTGTCTCTTTCACACCTCAGACATCACCATTTCACTCTAACCATTTCTTGGTCCATCTCACTGTAAATTTTTCTGTATGCCCGATGGATATTGAAAGAAAATTAAAGATTTTTCAATGATTTCTTTTTTTTTTTTTTGATTTATTTATTTGATATTTAATGCACAACAAAAGAAATAGTTTCGGTGATAGAGTGAAAAACAATCAGATATTAGACAGAGGGAGAAAGAGTGAGATCCCCCATCGAAGGACATTAGAAGTTTGCCGAACAAAAAGATTTCTAATTTTTTGATAATTGTTCGCTCTTGACAGTCAGTTGATTTCTTCGATGATTGTTGAGATGCCTAGAGATGCCTTTTGGGGGATTTCACAAACATTCCTTACATGAAAAAAACAGAAAACATTAATAATATTTTATCGATTATAAATATTTCTGAAATTCTGAACACGTTTTAAGATTTTCATTTTAATGAGCTTTCATTATGTGGGTGATCACGAGGAACTTGGCAGGATGTAAATGAGACGACAATTGTAGAACTATGAGATCCACTTGAGATGAACAAATGAATGACTTGAAAGGTGTTTTCACGCTGCATTAAGAGTTCATTTCTTTTTGAGCAACAATTTTCATGCTAAAAAGTGTTTCATTCATGAATCTTTTCTCTTTTTTTAAGGAAATTCATGTTGCGACTCGACCGTAGTGGGCAAATTTCGCTTTAGTTTCCTAAAATAAAAAAGGACTCATTTCATTAAATTGTGATTTTCTAAAGTTTCCCTTGTGCATGGTACACAAAAGAACTGCAGACCTTTTGGAATCGGTCTCAATAAAAGCGAGATAAAAATAAGTTTTTTTTTGTCATTTCATTAGGACCAGCAAAGCAATGAATGTGCGATTATTGTTCGTCCTAAACAATGGTCCAGACATCGTGTCGTCGGCTCAAAACAATTATCCTGTGTTCGACTTTTAAGGACCTCTTTTATGTTCGTTTTGCGATTCTGGCTTTTCATGAGGCACAAAGGTGCAAAAAACATGTTTTTATATATTTTTTTTTTCATTGAGCAGTTGGACAAAAAGTCCTTCTTATGAACTCATAAATTTTGATGGTGCAATAAAAGGAAGAAGTTTGTCGAACGATGAAATTGTGCAATCAAATCAATCAAATCGAATTTGGTCAATCCAGCCTCATTAATTTTCTTATTATTTAGCACATTCTCGCTTGACATTTTCCATTTATCTCATTGGATCAAATTCCACTGACATCAATAAATTCTGAATTGCGATTCAGTCAAACGATTTTTCAATTCGTGTCAAATATGAAAATTCTTGAGACGCTTCTTAATAAAAAATAAAATATACGAGTCGACATTTTTATTTTATTTTACAATCTTAAAATGGTTGCACAATTCGTTGCATTTTGCGTATATATATTTTTTACACAGCGCGATTGTTAGCAAAATGTCTGCTCTCTACTTTGGTGGGGCTTCAAACGACATGCTATTGTTTATTATTCGTTCGTCATAATTAACTTGCGTTCACACCTGATGAACTTCATAAACTGAAACCGCAAGCAGCTCTCAAGCAAGTTGCCGACGGAACCACTACAAAAAGACGCTCTCGTTGTCTACCATTAATCGGTATCGAATTTCAGTTTTGAGTACTTTTTTTCATCAATAATTATTTAGTTACATGAATAAATCAAAAATCGATTGAATTTCACAAGAAACCAAACGTGACAAAATTAATTTTTGCTTAATACTGAAAAGCTCCAAAAAAGATATTCGAAGCTTTTGTATCACAAAGTATCAAATTTTTTAACGGCCAATCGGCGGCAAGTTATTATTGATATTGCCATCGATTTATTAGTTAGCCAGCAACCAATAAAAGTCTCCCGCAAATATTTATCGTACCCACCGTCGTCGTCATAGCCGCGGAGACCTTTCATCTGACCCGCCACCGGAGTGCTGTTATTTAAATTAATATTACTTTTGATAAAATTTGAATCATTTTTTTGCGGTATTTCGGTGTAGGATGAGATCAAAATTATGTCCATCGGAACCCCGAGATGTGTATTTTGATGGGAATCTGTGCTTTGCCATACAAGATCGACGGCGGCATAAATTTTTTTTTTTTGCATACAACAAACATGTCACAAATTATCTTCATCAAAGATTTTATTTAGTGTTTTTGTTAACAGCATGATATCGGTCCATTCAAACAATGAGATTTCTCGAGAGCTAATTAAATCTGTCGGATCTTTATCACCGCTCAAGATCTTTTAATTCTGTGTGAATTTTACTAATTTTTTTTTATATGTGTGTCGCGCTGAGTTCTCGCGACAAGTGTTGATGAATCACGATCGAGCTTGGGTAAGAGAAAGAGATGAATCCTGTGAGAATATTTTATTAGATAAACGTGATGGCAGCTCTAAATGCTCTAAAGATAGAAAAATTATGATTAAGTGTACACTGGCAAATTTTTAATTTTCAGATTAGCTCGACGAGAATTTTTTTTCCCACAATTGGTAAGCAAAATGAATTACCGTATCGTAGCCCCGAAAAATGTTAAACATTCTTTCTCATGTTCCTTCTTCGACTCGAGTCATTTTCATAATAAATTTTTGGGCCTTTAATAATTTATGACACTTTTATGATTTTATTTCGCGCGGCTTAATGCTCCAGCGAGACCAGCAAAATATAAATATTAAAAAGCTCGTTTTTAGTTACTACAAACAAAAACAAATCATCGAAAACAACCATCACCATCGTTGAGTTTATTGTTCTGAAGCTTGTTTAACTAGGTGGTCGATTTACATTTTAGTTTGTAAAAGACTTTGCTCTCTGCGGTTCACTTATGATGAAGCCGCTTGCGACTGCTTAATGGGTGGAACTGTTTCGTTGAGATGAATCTTTGCGGTGAAAGATGTTTGTTATTTGATTGGATTTCTTAACTCGTTAAATTATTTATATTTTTATTTCGTTTAACACTAAGGATGATGATTTCGTTTAACACATGTGAATGGAATGGAGAGTTAATAACATTAAAGCTCCTTTCGGCCGTTTCACATAATTAATTTTTTTTATTTTGCTACAAAAGTTTCAGTTTTTTTTTGTCTTTGGTGATTTATGGACGTTTCATCATTCCATCGCCGATACCAAAATGAAATTCGAATTCCGCTGGATGGTCGATAATTCAGTAAGATTGATCCAGTGTGATCCAAAAATTAAACATTCCCGAGACTTAGAAAACTTTGCTCGGTTACGGTTCATTTCTCATAATTATAGTACAGCTTTGTTATGCAAATTTCATACAGAAAAAAAAAACCGCTGCAATAAAGATTCTGTTGTCTGTTGATCGCGATCTTTAAAATGATTGTGACCGCGAGATGATCAAAAATTTGATCGTGGAAATATCTATTTGGTTGCGATTTATCTCCATTGACCAAATCTCTTTTTAGACTAGGAAACATTTTTAAATAAATTACAGAGATTTATTGATGTTGATCATAGAGATCATTCGAAGGAAAAGCGTTTTGATAACATTTCTTATGGTCCAGACAGAAAGTGCCGGCAAAAGCCGAAACGATTCGCGGCCATCAGATCATTAAAAACATTTTTGTACTCTGCAAAAGAACAATAAAAGGTTTAATCACATTATTAGCCGCCAACAAGAAAAACGATCCATTTAATTCCAAATTATTTTTTTTTCTTACCCGTCGAGTCCAGTCTCACGACGTTGTATAAGAAAAAAAAAGCGCCGACGATCTGAAAAAGGGTCGTTTTAATAAAGCTTTCCATAATTAATAATTACGGTGGTCTGTTCTGTCAAAAGTCTAGTCGAATCAGCACGCGAAATATCAACAATCCACCAACACGATTGCAGTCAATTCTTTTTTTTTGTTGTAATGAAGCCAAAGTGTTTCCCATACCCACTGGACGCTCCTTCATTAACTCATGGGATTTTAATGATATCCTCCAGTCAGAATGGACGCCTCTCATGAAGAATGAAAAGTTTATTTAAATTAAATCGTGATAAAGGGAATGAGGCAAGTGAATGAAATCACTACCGAGGCTTATGCTTTATTATTAAAATTTTCGTCTTTTATATTCCATTCTTTGAGTTGCCAATTTAATTTTTTTTGCGCCGGATCTCTTTTGAATTTTAGCGCGCTGAAGCTGCACTGACTGAGTGTTGATCTTTGTGGTTATTTTCAAACCAAAACGCCATCATCCTTGTTAGTCCCGCGTTGCACCCATTAATACGATCCTGTGCAATACAACACTGGGAAGCATAAAAAATGCACAGAAACCTCAACAACACGAACAAAATAAAAGCAAAGAGTCAAAGAAGAGAGAAAACATCGCGCCCATGTTATTAACTTATATTATGCCTCTTTTACCGTGTTGCGTTGTTGCTGCTTATGCTTCAAAGAAAAAACTTTTTTTTTTTTTTTTTGGCAAACGAAACTAACAAGCGCGGTTTCTCACAGCTATTAAGATCGGTAATTTATTTATTTATTTTTCTGTGGTGTTTTCCTTCCATGCTTTTATGTCTTCTCGTTTTTTTTTTTTTTTTTTCGGGGCTTTGTTGGTGCCATATGAAAGAGATTTGTATAGGGACACAGAATTTGTGCAACAAGGAAACTTCTTATCGTTGGCGAGATCAGCAAAATGTTAAAGTCATTTTGAAGGTAATTATGAATTTAAAAAAGCTGCTCAAGAAAATTCATTAATTCAACAATTTCTTGTCGTCGATGTAGGTTATCCAACAACAGCAACAAACAACCAAAAACCACAAGAAGAAACCACAAAAATTTATTTATCAACTTTATTTTATTAATAATAATAACACGTTTTTTCTGGTCCATAACACGTGTTGACTAAGTCCGACTAAAGTTTACTAAAATTCCGAACTTAAAATCCTCATATTCCCCTTGCATTGTGTTAAAAGTTAGTAAACCAATAATGTTCGCGAGGAAATCGCGATTGTGAGAATAATTCATTCGACACCAAAAGTCCAAGTCAACGAAAAAGCGAGCATCGTCGATTGTTTGTCTTTAGCTGCCTTAGCGGCATTCTTTATCGTTGCATTTTGTACCTTCATCTGCAAAAGATAAATAAAAATGAGAAACAATAAACTAAAGAGTAACAACATAACAACGCGCATTAAAAATGCCCGAAAAAATATTTTTTTTTTCTTGCTGCCTTCCTCGCGATTTATCGATTATACCTCGGCCACTAAGAGGAGCCTCATAAGAAGCGTAAAAAGCGATCATAAAAAGATGTGAACATGATTTTTAAAACAACCAAAATTACAACCGAAAAATGAAATTGCATCGTTTGTTTTATGCGCCGCACCGCAAAATTAATTGCACCTCGTTTGCCCCGTCGGTGCTAATGATGGTAGTCGATTGTTTATTTGTGCCCAATTTTCGTGCTGATTTATGCGCATACGCATGCTATCGCATGATATCGAATATGCTTATCATATCAAAACAGTTGAAGTTTGATTATTATCTAATGTTGGCTGCCGTTTAATAAAAATTCTCTACCTAATAGCGAAGAGATTCCATTTAGACCCTAAGGTCGAACATTTGATTGATAAAAATGTGATTTTATTAACAACAAAATGTTCATTTGCCCTAAAATTGATATTTCATATCAGCGAAACTCTATAAATATTTTTCTATTATTGACTATTTATTGATTTATCAATCAATGCACTGTCAAACATGGCAAGCCGCCCGAAAATCCATTATTGCCTATCTGGCAAAATCCAGAAGAAACTCTTCACAATCGTATGAAATTGCCAAATTATCAGTATTTATTAGAGCGAGCCACAAAGACACACGTCGCAAATGAATAATTGACTGAACAACTGGTATTTCAATTACTCGTTATCGCAACAGTTGTGAGACATTTTTATTGTAGTATCGCATTTGGAACAATAAAAGTCGTACACGATATCTATCTTCGCTATCACAATGTTTAATTGTAATAAAATTGTGTGTTTCTCTCGTGAAAATTCTCATTCTGCGTATAGCTTGCAAGTTGTCAACTTCGTAACGTTGAAACATTTAAAGTGGAATTCCCCGAAAGTTTGATCAAATCTCGAAATCGTTTCTGTTATTAGAGGCTCACATTTCTTTTATTAGATTCGAGTACATTTTAAAACGCAATAGCTTATTTATTGCCCAATAAGCAGTTTTTGTATACACATTTCTTCGATACAAAGTAACTTGCGTTCAATTAATAAATCTCGAGTGCTTTTTAATCGCTGTTTTCCTCCAATAAAAAAACGCATGTGACTGTCTACAGTCGATATTTGCCGATATAATTTGCTGATATAATCTTTGAAGATGACGTTTCGAACCTTCTATCAATCTCTCACGCGGAAGAAACCAATGGTTGTTGGAGAAACGAAGCTTAATAAGTTTCTGTCTGCCCTTGATTTAACGGCAATGGGAGTAGGCAGTACTTTAGGTGTTGGTGTTTATGTATTAGCTGGTGAAGTGTCAAAAAATGTTGCTGGTCCTGGAGTAGTTTTGTCATTTGCTATTGCTGCTTTCGCCAGCGTGTTGGCTGGTAATAAAATATTTAGTTACAATTGAAAAATGGTGGTTAATTGCGAGGATTTATTGCGTAGGTTTATGTTATGCTGAATTTGGTACTCGAGTTCCAAAAGCTGGTAGTGCATACATTTATTGCTTTGTCACAATTGGTGAATTCATCGCATTTCTTATTGGATGGAATTTAATTTTGGAATATTCGATTGGCGCTGCGAGTGTTACAAAAGGCATCACAACATATGTTGACTCAATATCAGGCAATGTTATAAGTAGATTCTTCCTCGAAAATGTACCAATTAATGTTCCGGGGTTCGGACAATTTGCCGACTTTTTCGCATTTGCTATCATAATAGTAGTGTCGCGTGAGTCTGATTGATAATATTCGATAACATTTTCTTTTTGATTACCTGCCATTAACTACTTAATTCTCGATAATCCCTTTTTAGTTGGTCTTGCATTTGGCGCAAAGGAATCAGCGTTGATGAATAACATTTGTATGTATAAATACTTGATAACATTGCACAAAATACTCGATAAACGTTTCTTTTTAATTCCTTAGTCACGATTACCAATTTATCAGTGGTACTGTTCGTTATAATCTGCGGATGTTTTAAGATTGATTGGAGCAACTGGTCAATCCCAGCTGAAGAAGTTCATGCAAATGCTGGTGAAGAATTTGGCAAAGGTGGTTTCCTACCGTATGGATTTGTTGGAGTTGTAAAAGGCGCTGCGATATGTTTCTATGCTTTCATTGGATTTGATGTTATTGCAACGGCAGGCGAAGAAGCAAAAAATCCAAAAAAGTCAATACCTTTTTCAGTTTGCCTTTCATTGCTTATTATATTCCTTGCATATTTTGGAATTTCATCAATTCTAACTTTGATGGTGCCATATTATAAACAGGTAAATAATTCCGAAATTACTTATTCTAAATATCTATATATATTTTAATTTTATGCTTTTTAAGAAAGAAGATGCACCATTGCCAGGCGTATTTGAAGAATTCGGTTGGTATGTAGCTCAATATATAGTCACGTTTGGGGCAATTTTCGGAATGCTTGCAAGTTTAATGGGCTCGATGTTTCCACTGCCACGAGTCATCTACGCTGTCGCTACCGATGGATTGCTTTTCGAAATATTTGCAAGAGTCCATCATCGATTCAAGACGCCCTTCTATGGTACATTAATTGCTGGACTATTGACAGGATGTTTAGCAACGTTCTTTGATTTGAGTCAACTTATAAATATGATGAGTATTGGAACAGTAAGTTTAAAATATTATGTTTCCAACTATATGCAATGACTAAAAAATTATTTTATTCAAGCTTTTGGCATACTCCATAGTAGCAGCATGCGTTTTGCTATTGAAATATGAGGTCGACGATCCTGAAATGGAAGAATATGTTTTCGACAAAAGAACTGGCTTTATTAATAGAATAACTAATAACGATCGTCTAACAGTACCCACCAAATATACATCAGGACTTGCAACAATTTTAGTCAGTCTTTATGGATTTTTATGTCTCTGCATGGCATTTGTAATTTCGAAGATGGGCTCAAAAATCCTTCAAGCTGATCCACTTGCAATCACATTGCTCTCTTTATCAATTGTCGCGATTGTTGTTACAATGTTTCTTCTTATTCGCCAACCAAAATCGTCTGTAATTTTGTCGTTTGCTGTTCCATTTACTCCGTGGTTCCCGGCTCTCTCCATCATGATTAATCTCTATTTGATGGTAGAACTAGATGTTGCTACTTGGATCCGTTTTGCCATATGGATCGCCATTGGATTGTTAATTTATGTTTTCTATGGACGACGATTCAGTAAGGAGAAGGAAAGATCATTGTTAAATGGAAGCGTTGAACAAGCAGTTGATAAGATTGGTTACTGATTAATCAAATGCTCAAAACGCTTTAAATAATTATTAAGTTATTTCTATCTTGTATTTAATAAAATTTACAATCACTTTCTTCCACAAAGTTTCATTGAATTTCATTAATGATATTCGGTGTGTTACTAATCAGTGAGCAAACGAGAGAACAAAGCGAGAAACACAAATAACATTATTCAAACAATTCAATTAATTAACTTATTTAATCAATTCACCTTCCACTTTTTCGTTGTTGTTGGCTGGCTAACACTGTTTTCGCTTTTAGCAATTTACCAATCTTTCTCTCTCTTTCGCTACTATAATATATATAAAAATCACTCTGGAACAACCTATAACACGATGTTGAACATAAATGGAAACAAGCAATATATATGCGAAACGAAATTGAGATAAAAACCACGGCGAGCGCAGAATCCCAAAAACAAAGAAGCAAAAGACTTTTTCAAGAATGAGTCTGCGAAAAGGAACATGATCATTTACATAAAATAAAAATACATGAGGCTCTGTCTTATATATATTGTTTGGACCCCGGACGAACCAGCAAAGTCATTAATTAATTTTGATAATCATCGGTGTGTGTTTTACTGGCAATTCAGTTATGCTTTTGTGCGATATTCGCTAAACACAAACAGTTTTTATTTTATTTTGTGCCCCGCGAGAAGTGATTTTTGGCAAATTAAATCTTTTCCTTTTGGCTCTCAATTGGCTGACAAACGGATTTCGAGTTACTGAACGTTCTCAGAGGAAGTGGAATTTCATTGTCTAGTTTCGATTTTTTCGGGGCTGAATGAAACATTTCCGAGAACCACTGAAACATTTCTTGTGTTTCCTTTTGAGCTGATGAGATAACGTCAGATCATCAGGCTCATGTCCTTCCAAACTGATCATTGCAGTGCCAACAACTGCTATGCAACTATCTCGTTTCCGGTATCTTAATGATCTCATTCACTTTGTGATTTTGCGCCTTCATTGCCAGCTGAAGATTATGGAAATTTAGATGCGTATGGGCTCTATCAGCATAATGCCCATCAGATGTTTAAACGAATATAAGAATTTCTAATCTAGAATGGTCCACAAGAACGTGTTCGTATGTAAATATGAATGTTAACGAAATTTATTATTTGGCGCTCAATTGAATACAAATGAGATAATTCTCATTCATAACTTGTACAACACTCCACCAGGCCTGCGATGAGTAATTTTATCGATAATGATCTTGTGGGCATTTGGAGGCAAACATATCACATTTCATTTTGTTGATTCATTCACAAAACTGACAAGGAAGCAAATCTAATTCTAGCTCTTGATATCTATTTCATATTGGGTTCCATTGTAAAAACATAATCTTTAAATTGTATGCAGGAAGTTTCATTAACTGCATTTCTTATAATAAGGAAAGGAATTTTCCTCTTTCTCGATCGACCCGCAAAAAATTGCACTACCGAAACGACCGAAAATGACTTAATGTCATCGTCAACTGATGGAATTTCCACCCAAGATGCTGTTGATGTATTTCTTTCGTTGCACCATATTCGCTTTTTGTGCTTTATTTCACAGACGGCACTAAATTATCGCGATTTAATGGTTCTGCCATGCTCATGAATTCATCAGTCATTTTACCCAAGCAACACGGGAATTGTAAACATTTTTTTTTTATTTTATTTTGGCAAAAAAGTTCTTTTATTGTTATTCGAGTTGCGAGGAAGAATGAAAAATGCTTTTGAAATCAAATTGAGTGACAATGTGTGTGGCAACATACATTAAATTAACGAGGACGCGCTATCAGAAAGGCCATTAAAAGACGCGCGACGGTCTCGGGGAAACCATTTAAATTGGTGGTTGCGGCCTATTAATTCACGATGCCAAGCAAGGAGGGAAACAGTCTTCATATCTTTCCCACAGCGCTGTTGGGCAACAACTTGATCCAAAATTATTTCGTTTCTTATTTTATGACTTTTAGAAAGACTTTCATCGCAATGTATTATTATTTTGATTCGATGAAATTTTTGTTTTATTTATTTATTTTTTGTTGAGGAGCCATAAAAAAACGAAAATTTTCGGGATAACATTTAATGGTCGATCTTTTAATTAAATTGTTTTCTGGTAGCGCATAAAGACACAAGCCACATAAAAAGCCCCAAAAAATGCATGTTTTGCCTCTCTCTTCAGATCATAAAATATTTATTTTTATTGCATTTTTCTTCATCGCTGTACGGCGATCAAAAAATGGCTGGAATGTTCTTTTTTGGTTAGAAAAAAGGGACTTTAGTCAATAAATTGCGCATGCATTCCTTTTGCAAATAATCTTCGTGATGAATGAGAAGCTTCAGAAGTTCCATCGAGAATAATTCCAATCTGATTCTTGAAAACGTTCGTGACCATATTATGGTTAATGTTTAAATATTTACACAACATAACAATGAGTGTGAAAACTAGTGCAAGTGAAATAGTTATTTTTTAAAAAAAAGAGCTATTCAGGGCAATAAAATATTGTTTACATTGTACGATGTTCCAACATTCCATTACCAATAGCGCTTGATGTCATTCCATTCCCATCGTGCATATGCATCGGTCGTAGTGGGAGATGTAGATTTCAAATGGGTGATAAGTGTCAACAGGAAGATGATATTGGTTTTTGTTATTAAATCACCGAAAAAACAAAACCCAACAACTTTTCTTATGTTTGATAATTTTTCAATTATTAACGACTTTCACGGTCTGTTTGGCTTTCCATTTAGACGCTCTTAATATTTTGAGGTTCATCTTATTGAAAGCGGCACATAAATGCTTTAATAACATTTGCGTCAGGTGATTTGTTAATATGCTAAAGCAATAATAATAATAATAATAATGGTGCTGGTTATGATTATCGTTCGTCCCCGATGGTCCAAAAGAAACATTAGTATACCACCAAATTCCCAAGTGAATGCCACAACGAACAAATTGCGCATAAATGAGAGAAAAAATGGAGCCAACAAAGAGCCAAAATATTCGTTTATTGACCGCGAATCATTTATCAAATGCAATTCTTTTCCGCTCTCTTCTGTTGCAAACTCGGTCTGTACAACAACGCATTTTCCAGGAATATTCGACATGATTCGCGTAAATTCCATCGAAATTCCATGAATTTAAAATTACATGTGCGAGGTACACAGCAAGACGAAAGCTGAATACATCGGATCGAAGCGAAACACGTTTTGTGGTGTATTATTATGATTCATTAAATAGCACACTGCGTATGATAAGAGCACGTCATAATACGATCTGAATGCAATCATCTCGAACTGTGCTCGCGTAATCTGATGATACTTAATGCATATACAATAAGTGATGAAAGAAGGCGCCGAGAGCATAATCGCAAATAGATTTTAATGCGACAAAAGGATAAAAAAAAGTATTTTATTTGAATGGTTTTAACACAATTTTACAAAAATATTTCGTCAAATATTTGGCTTTATCATGTCTCTTGCTATTTACTTAACAGTCCTTTTATGAGGGACAAAGGAAAAGAGTGTGAGAGAGTAAAAAAAATCGGTATTTAACAAACAGTAAAAAAAAAAGGATAACAAGTCAACAGAGCATTCTGAGCTAATAAATATTAGTTTCAAGCTTCAAAACAAATCCTCATCAGAAGGATTTTCGTTCAATTCTCGTCATTTTTGTTGCTGACTTGAGTAATAAAGTAATTAAAAGATTTTTTTTTAGTAGGGTCATAAAAAATTTAGAAAAAAGTCAATGATTTCTAAGAATTCGGTGGTTTTGTTTCTGGTGTTGCCTTCTTGCATTTAGCCGTGACCCGAGAATCTGTTTATGGCGCGCCCCCCATCAGCTGAAAATATGTTGTTTTGTTTATTATCTGCGTGCAACACAAAAGGGATAAAAAGGTAAATTGTGATGTTTAGAAGCTGCTTATCGCTTTATGTTGCACAGCCATTTGGGGCACCGTATAATGTTCCGTTGTAGGTAAACAAATTTAATTTCTTTTTGACTTGCAAAATGCAATAAAATGCACAACTGAAATACCGAAGAAAAGGAATTTTTTCGGTTTATGACAGTGTTGCACTCAATTGTCCTCATCACTTGTAGATTAGTAAGCAAATATTTGTTCCGCAATTCATGTTCAAGGTTGATAACTTTTGATTTTATGTTTTTTTTTTTTCTTTCTCATCTGCAGTGAGAGACTCGAAATATTTGGTGCACTGAAAAATATTGGACCCCACGTACATTTATTGCGATATTGCTTAGGATTTATCCCAATGAGAGATTATTTTCACTTGTCAAAATATCATAAAATATTTTATCGCCCCCACTTTGAAGAAAACTGGTGCACCAGCTTAATCCGGATCTATTTGATAGCATTGAAGATCTTTCAAAAATACAGGTCGAAAAGTCGATCTGGAACTGCTTTGCATACGAAGGACACGGCACACGGTATAATTGGGGAGTATTCGATCATAAAAATATGTGATGAACCATCCATAAAAGTCATAAAACAATTCACAATATAAACAACAAATTTTTGCATTTTTTTCTTACATTTTTCGAGCGATGAATATTTAACCACTAAAAATTCCTGGAAATTTTCGCACCCTTAAAGAAGTTGTTGGCTTTCTGATGATGGGCTCATCCTTGAATTTATTTAAAATTTTCTTCTTTCTTTGCGCTTCTGATGCTTCCAAGGTAGTTTGCCTTCTGAAATAATTTTATGCGGGACACGAGAAAAAAAATTGTCGTTTAAAAATATGTTTTTCTCTTCATTTTGATTCATAAACATTTCGATGACGATTATTGCCCCGCAATATCAAATCATGGGCTGCACGATGACATGACGTTCAGTATTTTATAGCCGTAAACTAAACAGATGCACAATAAAATAGTGATAGGGGCTGAAAATTTAATTAGATATATGCTGAGGGAAAGTGAAAGAATGATAAATAGAAAGTTAATTGGATGTGAAAGCATGTGAAATTTATGTTTTTGGATAAAAAAAAAATAAAATAAAATTGCGATGCAGAAATCAACGATTTATAGCTTCATTTCTTGTGGCTCATCGCACCCCAGCTGAATTCACAAAGGAAAAAATGGGCTTCTGCTGGTGTGTGGTTAAGAGATTAATTCCCACTTGTAAGTCTTTTGTAATTATAACATCTTAAAAATGTTTAAAAGAAAACTTTGTTAGTTTTGTGGATTACAACTTCGATTATTATTCTTTCTACTTGAAGATTTATTTAGGACCTGTTGAGAAATATGCTTTGAAGATGATGGAAGAGCTTCTGATGATGGACAACAACAATGGAAATAGTTTTATGTTTTATCTACCGCAGAACTGGATGGAACTCAGGAGAAAAACAATTCAAACGAGAATTGAAATATGCCAGAAATAGTTTCATTAATCTCTCTTTGCTCCGTTGCATCAGCGCCACCTTTTTCTGATTGCGGTTGTTGACTTTTTTTTTTTTTTTTTTTTTTTTTGAAGAAATAAAACATGCAGAAAACTTTTGAATGCTGGCGTTGAAAGATAAATCGTAAAATCAATAAATGCAGAGCACGAGGAAAAAAAAACATGTGAATTATGAGCGATTTATGAGCTGATGGATTGTTGCTGTATTTAGCTACGTACGATTTGATTTGCGCCTGAAGTGAGTCCAATCGTGAAATATTTTACCACCTTGTTATAAACATTGATGGACAGATTTGTTAATATAATTTTTCTTTCTCTTACACTGTTCTACCTCAAACATGTTTCTTGATATTGTTCTGGCGTTGTTTATATTGTTTTTATCTTTTGTTTCTCATCACACACCATTCAAGTGCTCCAGCGCCGATCTTTCCATCAACCCATAACAAGATCAATATTTATTCTTGCACGAGGTGATACATAAATGAGATGAATGTTTTTTTTTTTTTTCTGTGAGTTCTGAAGCGAACGTCTCTGTTATTATTTTGATGGTTCTACGGCAGTTTCGCCGCCACTCTTTGAAATTGTGGTATAAGGAATAAAAAAAAAAATGTTGATGGAGACTCCCTGCAGTGCATAACACTGCTCAAATTCCTATAAAAATTAATTCTTTTTTGGATTTATTAATTTCAATGATACTTGCTGGATGGTATGGAGAGTTGGGACATTTTTAAATGTCAATATCAAATAATCATCACCAGATTCAGGTTCATAAAATTATTTTCCATTTGAACAAATTCTTGTTGAATCATGTCGCAAATGGCGCTGTGAAATATTTTTTTAAACCATCAAAAGCAAGATCAAGAGCTTACAGTCTTACACGGAAAAGAGCTTTCTTCCTCAACGAAGAGAGCGAAAATGATTTCACTCTCTCGAAATTTCGAAAGCTCATAAACTAACACAACAAAATTTTGCTTTTACATTCAGATTTTTTTTTTTTTTTATTCTTCCTGATATTTTTAGTCCACACACATTTAATAATTTTACACCTTCTGTTTTTTTCCTGTCTTTAATATGTGCAAAAAAAAAAAATGCTTAATATTTTTATGGCTTCCGATAAATATTTTTTTCTGCTTTCTGAGTGATATTTTTTTTATTTTTTTCAATGATAATTTTTTTTTTTTTCACTTTTATGCCATGCGAGGTAAATTTGAACATTTTTATCCGAACAATTAATTTTTGACATTGAATAAATTTTGTCATAAAAGTTTTCTTTCAATAAATATAATTTTTTATGTCTTCAAGACGTTCCTAAAGTTTTTCTCTAATAAGTTAATTGTGGGAGCTCTTAAAATTTAGTCATATAAAGTCAATTTATAAGTTCTAGATATTAATTACTCAAGTTCCTTAAAGGAATTTGTTTTTAAATCAAATCTGAAAAATTAGGAAAAATGATTCTCTTATGGGAGATCAAATTAAGCCAGACCGAATACCTCAGATGTAATTTAAATGGCAATAATAATTTCTCTGCGTGGGGATGAATAAGATTAAAAATAAGAATAAATTCCGTGAGTGTTTTAAAAATGATTTAAAATGTGTGAAACGCATAGCGATATAAAGGTTTGAACATAAGCGTAATTTGTTTGACATTATCAAGCAATTAAATACAAGTTGGTTTTGGGTGCAGACTTTCATTTGTCTGCTAACTGGGACGAATTTTAGGACTTGTGGACACTATTGTCCATTGATTTAGTCACGATTATCTTTTCCAATAATGATATTAAGCAATTTATGCGAATAATCCATTAAGTTTTCATATTCACGATAAACCAGCCAGTGGTTAAGTTTAATGAAATCTTCCATTTCAAATGGAGTGATGTCCAGATCAGTTCGCGGATCGATGGCCATGTCGCAAAGGATGTCGTGAATGTCACGCAAAACATTTGTAATTTCATCTTGAGCTTTATTGAAAAGATTCTTGCTGGCTTTTAATCCCTCGGAGTCTAAAAGTGCATGCTCAGTTGCAAGCTCATTCCACTTGTTGACGATTTCAATGCCGATGGCAATACGTTGGAAGCGACGATAAATTTTTCCAAGATATTCAACAATCTAAAAATCACAAATAAAATTCATTAATTAGTTTCCATTGATTTAATTAAAATTTATGATTAAAATTTACTTTCTCACTAGTCCAGTCAGTCGTGCGCAATTGATGCAAATGACCGCTTTGAATTTTTTCACGGAAATGCTTCTTCAATGGTTCATTTTCTGGATAAAGCCATGAAAGCGAATGGAACTCCCAGGTTTTGTGATGATCATCAACTGTTATGTTTGATCCCCAAAGTTTGCGAATCTGAACGAAAAAAGAAATTAAAAGATAACATTAAATTAAAATTTATACGAAAATGCATTGCAAGGAACTCAACAAAGCAAACATAAGAGTCAATAATTGTGTCGTCCGCGAGCCTCCACAAAATCGTGTCTGCTTGATTTCCGAAAGGAAGTGCTTTGAATGCGTGAAACAAGAAATAATTGACACCAATATTTATTTTTATGTTGTTCTTTTGATATCAAAATGTGATTCTTTTGGCTTCTGTTTCACACTTCTTCTTATGGCATCGTTTCGCGATTTCTGTTGTTCATTCGACTCTCTATGCGTAAATTACTCGAAGGCATTCCCCCCGCGTGGTGGATGTTAAACTATAAATAACATCACACATCGACGGAGCAATTATGAGTTGTTTAGTTAATTTGTCTTCATTATCAACCGTCGATTCAAGTTTGCATTCCTTTCAGTCACTTACAATTGCAGGTTCTCATGATACTACGACAAAAATTCTACTGACATCCTGTCCGTATGCGCATACGGCACAATGTGCACATCTCGTTTGATCTCTGTTTCTCTCTTTCTATCTATCTTTATCTTTAAATTAAATTTCTACCGCTACATGCGATAGAACTTGTCAGAATTTATTGCTTTGATATGATTCAATCAATCAAAATTCAACAATTTGTTTGACCAAATATCTATCGTGCCATCTTCGCGAATTCACGTTTATGAATTGGAAAGAAAAAGAAACACAAATTTGTACGCACGGCAAAAATACCGGCGATTCTTTATCGCAATATAACATTTGCATATTCTTCATTCAGTTTTGTATTCATTAATTCACCGCGTCATTTCAGGCTCGAGAGAATTTCGAGCGATAAAATTTCAAAAATTTTTAGAGTGCACGACTCTGGATAATCATTACCGACGCCTTATGAGTGACGGATTTTGACAAAGTTGACGCAGTGGAATTTAGGAGCCACATTAGATAGCAACATTGTGATAAGTATGTATTTGATGCACATATTTTTTTTTTTTTTTGAAGATTAAAAATTTCGTGATAATTGCAAATGCTCCCAAATTTAAAATTCTTCAAGAATTCTATATTATGCAATTCACAAGAAATTGGCGGCGTCGCGATAATTTTCTTATAATTTATTAATTTTATATCCGGTTATTAATATCAGGCATGCTCCATCATTGTTTTACAATGTTTCAAACCGTGTGTAGTGTTGTTGTTGCTTTTGGACGTTGTTCTTTCTTGCTGAATTTATTTCCGTTTTATTCCGGCGATCGAAGTGACTTCAGGCACATTTTTATTGTTGTTGCTGCTTTGCCAAAGACCGTTTTATGAATGAAATTAAACACAGCAACAACAGTTCGACGACGATGTTCAAAATTTATTTTAATGATGATACGCCAAATGTTAAGAAATAAATTATTTTTGTTTACTGCATCGATTGATCGGTTCAAAATCTCCATAGAAAGCGAATCTCCGGAATTGCATAATGATTTATTCTCATTTTTTCCGCGTTTAAATGCGCACATGGCATTCAATGTCAAGTCAAAATCGAGAGCAGTGCCGAAGAAATGTTTGTTTGCGCGAAAACAAAATCAAAATCGGGTTAAATGTTGTTTATTTGTCGAAAAAAAATGCATGATGCAATTTGTAATGACAGCAATTGCGCAGAGAGCGATACGAAGCATATATGTTGAAATGTTTTTTTTTTTTTTTCGGCCAGGATCTAAGGTGGCAAGCAATTCCACGATCACTTAATTAAATGTAGCGCGAAAAGTTTACTCAACTTAATAAATACCGCAATTAATCTTTATAAACAAATCATTTGCATGAATATTGCGATCGTTTGAACATTCTTTTTTTTCTGCGTCGTTGGAGTTTCCAAGTTGCGAGGCGCGACAACAAGTCTACGCTGCAAACAAAATGTGGTTTCATTTCGCATTCATAAGTAACGCGCGATGAATCAACTTACTATTGAGAGCCTTAGTGACACATATGGGTATTAACTCAACTTGTTAGCTTACAAGCTGCTCTCTGTTGACATATCAAAAAGTTGCTGATGTTTTTTTTTCCAAATCATGAAACTTCTTTTGTTTTGAGTTTAGTTATCAAAATATTTTCTTTTTGTTTAAGAATTAGACAGAAAGTAATACTTTCGGTTGGTTTTGTTTAGCTTGTGTCAGGAGTATTTGTAGTTTTTGTTGTGAGCTTGTGCAATGTTAATATTGTGCAGTTATAGTCGAAACATGCTTTTTTGAGTGGCCAAATTATTGTTTATGCTTTCGTTGTTGCTTCCTTGCGCATAGCATTTTAGAAATGTTTAATAAAATTTTGGCTTTGTTTACTTACATAACTTTCCGTTAAATCTTTAGTGGAGTACAATGCATGACGACAACTTGTCATAACGGCTGTGAGACGCTCTCTCAGATACTTTTCGTCTGTTGGCATGGCCGCAGTGTGGCTCCGGGATCGGCCGCATTCGAGATCAAGAAAATTATTTTTTTTTGCTTGTGTTGGAATTGGATTAGCCTCTGCTTGATGCGATGACATAATTGCTATACTTATGGCTATTATAAGAAAACTAATAAACTCTGAAATGAAAATAATGTATAAACAAACTAATTAATAAGAAATTCATTTGGAATTAATTGACACGTTTTATAGTGTATCTATGATGAATTAGCTTTATGAATACAAAATAATCAAGAATAACTCTGACAACTTATGCTGAAATTATGATTTATCAACGAAATCAAATGTATACTGCAAGTTGCGAACGTGATCTATGACAACCAGGATCCAATTGAACAAAATGACTACACATACAGTCGATGATTCAAAGCACTAAAAGGTACCAACTGCTGACTAATTGGTAAAAATATTTGTATCGCACTTCAGATAATTATTATAATTAAATTAAATGAACAATTTCTGTCGTCTTCTGTCGGAGCCCACTGAGCTGTTAACATGCTATCTAATCGGCACCTACATGAGTGCATACTTAGTAAGTATGTATGAGAGATAGAGATGGAAAAAGGTAAAAGCTATTTTTAATCAACCGCCATCATTGCAATTGACAATTTTCTATTTTTCTTTCTAATTATAATTGTTCATCATAAGATGTCGATGGATATCTCTTTCTGGAGATATGTTTTTTTGCTATTGACGTTCAGAACATTCAAAAGTAATTAGCTAGTGGCAGTCATTGACGACAAAACATAAACAATGTTAAGAAAATATTCTTAAGATCATCGCAATTAAAACTGTGCAATGACAAATAATTGTTGCGAGCGGTGTGATGATGTTGGGATGGAATTTAAAAAGGAATTTATTCGATCAGGGAAAGAAAATGTTAACTGCTCACCGGAAAATGTCAAATGAATATATGTCAATTGCAAATGCAATTTATCAAAATCACTAAAGGCAGCGGCGTTGAATTTAAATGGCAGAAAATGATAATTAATAACAATTGATGCTTGAATGTTGCCAGATTTTATTTTCTTATTAGAAATTTTATGCCATTAGGATATTGGAAATTCCATCGATTAACAGGTACAAAGACAGGCACCTGAAGGAACCAACGCCTACGATAAGCCAACAGAAGCCAAAATGTCAGTTAAATTTCATTAATAATTTTTGCCACATTTTCTTAATTAAATTTCGAATGGAACAAAAAGTGAAAGAATTTTTGTTTTCTTAATGAATTCAAAAATTTATTTCTGTTTTCTTAAGGGATGGTCCCAACGCCCAATTAGCTTAGCGGAGTCAATATTTTGTGGGTCACCCTAAAAGCAGGTAATCAACTTCCATCTTTATGACATATTTCTTAAATAACCCCAAAGACGAAATGTTGTGGGCGAATGTGTGTTTGAAGGTTTAAGTCAGATCGGGGGAAATATTTGCGGTGGTTCACAATACTATTCATAAACTGCATTTCTCATAAATATATATTGGTGATAAATTTATGGAAAAATATTTCATCAAATAGACGCAATCTGATGAATCATTCAATCGCACCGCAAACAAAAAATTCCTAATAAAAAATACAACTGTTTTAAATACTCCGCGCGGTATTTTTTATTTTATTTTTTTTCTTGACCATCTCCAACTTGGTGGCCGCTTCACGGTGAGTATTTTGATTTCTTCAATACTCTCTGAAAGTCCGTGCGCCAAGCGATGACGAATGCTTCTCGGAAAAATTCAGCGACGACAACAGCGATAATCTCTCAGTCGCGCTTATTATGATTCCGTTTCCGTCAAAGAAGTTTCTCTCGTTGCAAAATAAAGTGTCGAAGAGACTTTTTTTTAAAAAAAGATAAAACAGCTGATTTCATTACCGCACGAAATTTTTCGACTCTATTTTTTTTCTTACTTCGATAACGAAAATTTGTGGAATGAAATTTTTTTACGAATGCGAAAATTATTTTAAAAATTCTTATAAGAAATTCTGTTGTTACATTTTTTAAATTCGTGGTTAATATTTTGGCAATGTTTCTCTTCAAACGCAAATTTTTACTAATTTACTTACTTGTTGTCATAAACTTTGAGTAACTTTTGGCTTTTTTTGTTTTGTTAATATTTTGGCATTTATCACAATTTTCACAAATATCAAGGATCGATTTGCGCAAAGGACTTGCATGTTTGCAATCTAGTCGCGTCTCCTTTCGAGAGCGCTGTAGAGTCAGGATCGTTCTTTGATCCCGGTCTAACATTCCGATGGGATATGATACAATTAAACTTTCACACATTTTTGACATTTTTTACTTTTCAGTTTTCCACCGAATGCAATTTTCACAAATTTCAATTCAATTTTCTTTTGAATTTTCAAAATTCAATCACAGTTTTTTATTTTTCAAAATACTTTTTTTTGCACTTTTTTGGAGTAAATTAATTAAATTCGCTTGATTTAATTAATTAAATTTTAATTTTAATTCAACAACTTGATTTTTTTTGCCCTTTGCAGTAAGCAGTAATTCACGTTCAGGCGTTGACGGTTCAAAAGCGACTGAATTCTAATGTTATCTGTTCTTTTGCTTTATAATAATTGAGTTGGAAAGAGTTTTGAGCCTTTTTATACGTTTGCTGTTGTTTTAGTTCGCTAATATTTTAGCATTACACTGTTGCTGTCGTATATATAGTGTAAAGTGTTGTTGGTTTTTTTTTTTTATTTCGTCGCCATCCGAAATATAAAATTGCGAGAGTGTCTCTGCACAGTTCTCCGTTTTGTTGGCTTATTAATCTTGGCGTTTGGAGTGCAATTAATAAAGCAACAACTTCGCTCACTTGCCTTACATTTTTCCATGTTGTCTTCCTTTTTTTTCTTCAATGCTTGGCCTCTTCTTGTCTTGGTCTTACGATCGACTCATCCTCATATCGCTCGCATCGTTTCCCAAGTCGATGGTCAAATGAGAGGTGTCCGTTTAAATATATCGCTCTCACCTTATGATAAAAATCATCATCGTGACTTTTTTTTTGCAGTTCACATATTAATGTATAGTAAACCAATACATTGGTTCATTGGCGAATATTGGTGTTGCTCCATTCATACTTTGACCATTATACGTCATAATTTACACCAATACATTTAGTATTGATTCATAAACACATTTTCGGAGAGGTAACAAGCTAGGTGAGCTTGCAGGTTAGAAGGCGCGATGGTCAGTCTAAAACATGGTTCTGACTTTATGTTTCGTAATCTCGCATACATTGACAAATTGAAACAAATAGAAAATTCATTAAAGAAATAATGATTCGACAGCAATTTCTGTCAACAAAAAAATTCTAATTGGAGTCTTCTTCAACGATAAAATTATTCAGGAGGAATCTAGTAAATGAAAACCGCAAGAGCAACACCTCTAAAAGAATCGAATGCATGATGAAGGCAAGAACCTAATTTGCAAACATTATATTGGAGCATTTTTCGAAGCATCATCATAAAATTTACTTTCTTTACGAAGTATGATGCAAATCGAGAACTTCTTGGAGAACTTGGTTTGATTAACGATATTTAAGAGATTATTCGAAAACGAAGATAAACGAGAGAGCGGATTGATTTGTTAAAAGCATTGAGCAACTTCTTCAGATTCTCAATCAATAAAAACATTTTATCGCTCACCGAATATCACGATTGCTTTATTGTTGTATAGATTTTCATTGACTGGTAACTGGTACCCACGGGGATTGTTATTTGTTTCATTCTTTTTTTATTGAAACGAATGAAGGTGGAGTCAAGAGTCAATCGGGGAAGCTTCATTCAGTTTCTTTTCTAGAGCGTCCTATCATTCAAGAAACTAACTAATAAGTGATTGGGAAAAAGGGAGCTAAATAATTGAAGCGTATAATTTTGAAGACATCAATGTTGAATTGTGAAATCTCTCTCTTTGGATGCTGCTGCAAATGTATTGGCATCCAGGTGTTTCTTTAGAAATTTGATAGATATGGTATATGAAAAATTTAAGAATGAAGTTTTTACCGATTGGAGTACAAATAAAGGTGCAAAAGTCCCAATCGGATTTGCTAATTCGATTACACCAGAAATCAGAAGCTTTAAAGTTGCAAAACATCGACGCATGTCGGCGCCTCATAAATCTCTCAATTTATCAGTTGATTGTCTCTATTACTGCTACTTAATTATAAGAACGACCCCAGATAATTTTTTTCAGATGTCTTTGAGCAACTGAACAATAGCCGTGTAATTTACGGGATCAGAAATATTTTGCGTCAAATTGCTGGAGCCCATTGATTTTACATTTTTAGACATCCGGATGCTTCAGTGACTTTTGGTTGGATATCTTGAGATGATGGCGGACGTATTCTTAAGTATCAAATTCTAAATTTACATTTTCATTGAAATATCTCAGTTCCGTAATTATTCACCTCTTTCATAAGTATTTGTGGTCCTGTTATTCGCAGCATTACATGTATCATCATAGTCCATTAATATTAGTCAGTCGATTGCGTAAATTTTCGTAAAATAAATATTTAAACTATTAAATCATCAAAAGTTTCAACGTCCTTTGCAAGAATTCGAAAAATGTGCGTTTTTTTATTACATTGTGAAATGCAATCTCAAGTGGAGGCGCTAGGCCGCTACTATATGCTGAATCATAATGTATTTGCTTTCTACACCTAACGGGTTTCAATTAAATGTTTTAATGAAAATGCAATTGCTGCATGAAATGATGAAACGGAATAAATCTTAAGCGATGGCAATCGGTGACCAGATCAATAACAGTAAAAATGTATTTAATATTTAGCAACGACATATGATTAAACCTTAAATTTAGATATTTTCGATAGAAATTCGCCACAGGCTTAAGGTAGAGAAGCATCGTATTCACTCTGTAAAAATTTCATGCATTTCCTTTACACCTGCTTAGTATGAACTTCATCATTTTTGGGTCAATTTAATTATTGCAATTAAAGAAGACATGAACGATGATATTGTGTTTGCAAAATCTGTTGAAAGTAGATACAAGTTCATTTATTTATTTAGTCTAAATTTAGAGCTCTTTCATATAAAATTGAATTGAGTCATAAACACATCTCAGTTGCGGAACTCAAATGACCGAATGAATACAATTTTTTCTGTCTGATCTCCTATCACTTACGCAGAAAAAATCGTTTTGGTGTGATTTTATTACTCATGCAGATAAGAAACTTAACACATTTCAGGACTTAAACACTCCTGCTGAATTTTAAACTGAAATTTTGGAGCCGAGATGAATAATTGTTATTAATATGACATTGACCAACTGGAGTTCAACATTTATTTGCCTATACGACCAAATAAATAAAATATTCTTTTAAATTTCTCAAGTGCCAATTGCACAAAATCATTATCCAAACATTTTAGATGATCCCATCGCAGTATTCGCATAGTAGGGTTGTTCAAATATTACGTAACGTTTGGTTTTTAGCCTCTCCCTCTCTGAATCATTGTTAATTATTTCATTTCAAATTTTTAAAAATCGCTTATCTTCCCTCAATATGAGTTGTGCAAAAATATCTGATTCAAGTGTATTAACAGCGTATGAATGTGTAAAATTTTATGAATGAATATTGTGACGTAAAAAAGAGTTTCGCTGTTTCGCGGTCAGGTATCATTTTTTTTTTCTAGAAATTCGTGTATTTCTTCTTGGCAGAACACTTTTGCGAAGATTATTTTTCTCCGTCATTGGAGGCTTGTCTTGCTGTGGCAAATAAATGACGTCAAAGAAATGAGTTGTTGGAATTTATTTAAATAATCGAAAATTCGGAATTATTTTATATTTATTTATCGTTTTTTTAGTAGCATGAAAAAGGCATACAATTTATAAATTTAATTGCGGTCATAAAACGGTGATGCAGCAGCGCAAATGATTTCTGTGTCTAAAATAAATTGCCTTTTGCATTATTTGAATATAGTGCGCATACAAATTTATTGCAACATATAATGCGCAGTGAGCATTTGGTAATCAAGTCAATCTGAATTAAGCAACCAGAGATGATGATTATGCTTATGATTAATTGAGCATGGTGCGCAAAATACAAATTATTTTTGAAAACATGCATATAAATACTATTTCGATAAGCTAGGACTTATTGTCATAAGTCATAAATGTGAGTCATGAGCCAAATATGAACTACCTTATCATGCACGCATTAATAAGAAGATTAAATCGAATATGAAAAAAAGATTTAAATAAGATTTATCATACACATTCGTTTATTTATGGAGCAATTGAGTGCTGCTTATTAAAGTCATTGACCGCAGTACGGAAGAAAATGAAAACTACCTACATTATGCCGTGTGCGCGCGTGCTATAATACATAAGTTTTCTTAATTCAACCATCCACATCATCGAATTTATTTATCTCATAAACTTTCCGCAGAAAAAACTTCTGTTTACAAATATATTTGTTACCCACAGCTGCTCTCATGTAAATTCTCGTTTTGTAAACATTTTGTGACCTTGACTTATGAGGTTCATTTAAATATACATATATTGTGTTAATTAAGCAGCTTCATCTGTACTTTTAAGCAAATTATCGTTGCACAGAGTATTCAATAGAACCCAGAAAATTATTTAAATATAGTTCCTCATGTCTTACCTTAAAATCCGAAACACCTTCAGCGGAAATAAATCGCGATAAAGCCTAATTGAAAAATTCTGAAAGTATGTTCACAATTTATACCGAAATTTTACGTCGTATGATAAGAGCACTTAACAGATTTTAAACTTCTTCGATATAAAGTAAAGTAAAGTGTCAAATTTTCTCTTATTGAGTTCGATAATCGAAAAGTAGCAATTTTGTTCTTTTTTCCGGCAAACTACACCAACAAACAACAATAATGAATCCACACTGATCTAAAATTGAGGACGGAATGAGAAATTGAGAAGTCTTTTTTTATTACTTCGACTTGAATACACGAAATAAAATATAAAAAAACGAACACAACCAATTGAGAACTTCGCTCTCCAATTTTATTTCATGTTTTCTTGTGTTTCACAAATTTGTTACATTCAAATATGAATTTCGATCGAGTCTGTCTTACTGATTAATCGACATGTGATCGAGACTAAAAAACTCCTCTAAAATATTGAGTGATCATAAATAAATATGTTCTGTTATTTAGTTGACAAAATAACTCATCCCAAATTGTCATAAACTTGATGACGATTTCAGATAATGGGAAATTTATTTTTACTTTTGTATCAATTCACCAATACAAGCGGAAATTGATCGGCGTTTACTTAGTAGTTGTCATGAAGACGCTTTCAATACAAATATTAGTTAAGAAATAAATGTTAGAATATTTCGTCACAAAGGTTTTTTTTTACTTGATTGATGATTTATTGGGGAGATTTCCTAATGATCATTTGGGAATGGGAATTTCGCAGTGTCTTACTGACGAAGCTCACAGATACTTCTATACAGCAAAAAAACATCAGAAAACATTTTAAATCTTTTCTATCTATATTTTGTTTGAAGCAATACTTTATTTTTAGATTCGTCTTGATTTCTTTCACTTTCTTTACGGCTTGCAAACATAAACAAATTGTTATGTGCGCGAGAGTTTTTTTTTTTTTTTTTTTCAAAAATGCTGCTCGATTTCCGACTGTACAAAAGTTTTTATTTTGCTTTGCCCCAATTGCACTTTAATTTTGTATTTCTTGGGATTTTTGGCTGCAATTTTGTGAACGATATTGAAATACTGACACACTTGGTCAGTTGCGTTTTCTTCACGTTGTTTTTCAAGCATTTTTCAGGTTTCAGGTCGGAAATTCCAAACTTTCAATATTATTATAGCGGGCTTTTTTGTAGCGAATTCACAAACTCACTTGTGGAACACAAGCTTGAAACGGATCCTTTGAACAAAGTATATCGATTGTTGTCAGACTATTAATTGCTGACTATAGGTCATGGCTTCAATAAAATGCAATTCATTTAATGAGATACGATTACATTCTAGGTTTATCTAAAACAGGAATTAATGTTCTATAAGTGATTGGAAGGCTTGCACATTTATGATGATAATGTTATATTATGTTTGAGAGGCTCCCTAATGAGTGATGATAATCGTCAAATACATAATTTAGACTGATTGAGATCACATAAAAGCTCCGGAAATTCCAAAATCATTCATCATACGAAAACCTGCAGCACCATGAAGCGAATCATGGCAATTATTAAAAAGGACGACACTGGTACAACTCAAAGTCCTCAAGATGTCGAAAAACTAGAAAATTCCAAAAAACGACAAAAGACTAAGAAAATTAAAGAAACGAAAGCGAAACTGGAAAAGAAAATTAAGATTGTGAGACCAGTTGATGAGAAACTCAAACGTCCAAAAGAATCTAAGAATGTTCTCCTGGTGAATCCAAGGAATTACAATAAAAAATCGGTAGCGAAGAAGCTGTTGGAAGTAATTTTTGAACTTTTCTACGAGTACGCAAACATCACAAAAGTCAATGGAATGTACCACCTACGTCGTTTAGTAACAACTGGATGGCTTCGTATTTTATGGAGTTGCATAATGATAGGATTACTTTCATTTGCTGCAACACTCATCTATTTACTTTATCGTCGCTATCTGGACTCTCCAACGCGGACTACAATTTCCGTTCCGTTATCGATCAATGAGATTCCCTTTCCAGCAATTACAATTTGTCATCCACAGAATGTTATGGATTATAAGAGTGTTGAGTTTGTTCGAAGCATGTAATTATTGAGAAATATTTGCTGTTTATTAGACCTTAATTAATGCCAATTATTTAGAAAACTTCCCCTCGGTGCGACACCTGAACATGTTATGGAGATTCTACCGTTGATAGCTGGCTTCACTGAGCATCAGTGGGCATATCCACGTATGGAGGACTTGGAAATGATTGATGCCGTTTTAAAATTAAATGGAATGAGTGTGAAGGATGCAATTGATAAACTCGGAACTGTTTGCAAAGATTTTTTGCTTGTTTGCTATTTTGCTGGGAAGAAGCTTCCATGCTTTCAAGTTAGTTCATATTACACTAAGAAAATTTATTACAAGCTTTCCTTTTAGGACCATAAATTTATGACTTTTACGGAATCTTATTCGTATCTTGGTGCATGTTGCTCCTATAATTATAATCCAAGTGCCATTGAGGGCGATGAAGTTTTTTCATCAAACTATTTTGGAATCAATGGTGGATTGAACGTTATTGGAACCGGAAGGCCACAAGCGAGTGATGGAAAATCTGGTGCAATCTATTCTGAAGGTTTTGTTGCCATTGTTCATCATCCATTTGATTTTGCTGTTGAATCGGCTCCTACAGCCATGCTGCAGCTTGGAAAAGAAACATTTATGGATGTTCAGCCGATTTACACATCATGTTCTAATCAAGTATTGGGACTTCCATTTGCTCAAAGAAAATGTATTGTGCCAGCTGATTTGAATCAAAAAAGTTATCGACAACCAGCGTGCATGTTAAGATGTTTGAGGCAACTTATTTACACTCGATGCAAATGTCATCCATTTCATCTTCCAAAAGATGGGAACGATACAGTTCGTGATTGTATTGCAAAAGATGTCATGTGCTTTGCTGAGAATTATTGTAAGTTACAAATTTATTAAGACATCATGTCACGTAATTGTTTTCCTTACAGTTGAATTTAAAATGGTTCGCTGTGAAAGTTGTTATCCATCATGCTCGGATGTATTTTATAAAGCTTATTCGTTCAGATCATCATTCGACTCTTATCAACATTCTATTAATCAATTCTAGTAAGAATATTTACAGAAAATATACACAATTCATGTGTTGTAAATTGATAGCTAATTTTCTTTTTTTAGTTTTGAGACGAATTTAACGAAAGACGAATTCATTGTGCGTATCTTTTTTGGCGGTCAGACAGTTCAAGTTAATAAGAAAATTGTCGTAATGTCATGGATTTCATTATTATGTGCGTGAATTATTTTTAGCATACTCGTTTTAATTATTGATTATGCTATTAATGTAATTTTCAGCTAATCTTGGTGGTGCATTCTCGCTTTGTCTTGGAGTCAGTATGCTGAGCTTTTGTGAAGTTATATATTTTTGTATTTTTCGTCTGTACGGTCACTATAAGAAGGCTTTTAAAGTTGGGCCAGTAATGCCTAAATTTGTTGGCCAGCGCTTCTAAAACGTTTGCCAAATTCAATTGAACTCGAACAAAAGTTTTTGTTATTCTCAAATCGCTATTGGAATGCATAATTTTTTAGAGTTTTGACACGAGTTTGAAATGGAAACAATTTTCACATTTTAAAGATTGGATTTTAGCTTACCTGGTCAATGAGTTTGCAATTGATTTTCATTATTCTTATTTTGGAAGTTTGTGATTCAGAATATGGAAATTTAAAAAGGTGAAAATTCAAAGCATTTCACAATTTTTCACTGGTAGTTTCACTTATTTACAAATTGGTTTAATTTGCGTAGATTTTTACCTGAATTGCCTTTATCTGAATTCATCTGAATTGCCTTCAGGACTGAAGTGAGGAACTTCAAATTTATCTTAATAAATGCACTGTAAATTTATAAATTTAACGTATTATAAAAATTCGAAAATATTTCACATATCTCCTAGATGTAGCAAGTTTCTTCATTTGAGCCGAAAATTACTTATTGCATACCATCTTCATCGAATAAAAAACTTCATCCTTAAAAATGTTTTCAAAGCTACACGCATCATCAAAGTTGTTATAAGTTTAGTAAATAATTAATCAGTAACGCAAAATTAAACCCTCAAAATAGTTTTTTTTTATGTTCGCAACCCTTTAATGCGGCATTGTGAATTTTCCATGATGTTGTGCTGTGGTTTTGTGCATGAATCACAAAATTCATTAAAAATGTATGCTGAAAACTTCACAAATTTGAACTTGCTAATCCCTTTCATTTTCAGCTTAAACGAGCCAATTTCCAACAATGCAACATGTATATATTTATCATCCCTTTTCAGAAAAAAAGAGAAATTTCGCTGAAAAATTGGGGTTAAATTTGTATGGAAATGGAAAGCATTTTAATGGTTTGATGGAAAAAAGGGATTTTATTGTATTAAAACGTCTATACTTGAATTATTATTTTTTTTTCAAATTGAGTCGTAAAAGTGGTTTAAAAATAAATAATTAATTCATAAGGACACTTGAAGTAATGTTTCAAACTTCTACTTTCACTTGAACTATGATACAACTGTAACAATTTAACCGGATAAAACCCTTCGAGTTATTGTTGCTGCAATATAAGCATACAATAGATTCAACAGACACACAAGTACTTAAAACATTGCCAAATGCTTTATCATCATTTCAGTATCATCATAATTCATTATACCCCCTCGACTGAATCATCCGTAGCACAGACATTACACATCCCCCATATCAACATCAGACAAAATTGTATGATTTTTTATTTGTTTTTTAATTAATGAATAAGGCGATGATGTATGATTTCATGAATTTTTATCTTTTGTCTTCCTTCAGTGCTAATATAATTGTTGAATGGGCTTTTGACTGCTTTCGAGATGCAGGGGGAGAGAGGGATTTCTGTTGTACTCACTTTAATTATATTTTGAAACAAATGAAAAATGGAAAAATCATGCAGTGTTCATCAAATTAAGCGATGTTTGTTAAAGGAATTCAGAAAATCAAAATTGCGGAATAAATTTTCGACATTTCCTGGAATTTGAGATGAGTAAAACTTACAAGTAACTTGTGACATTTTTGGCTTATTCCGTTTTATCTTTCTATGATCGAGATTAAAATTTAAACTTTAAATTTTTTTTTGCATTTCGCTTTTCACCTCTCGTGAGAAAAAGTGTAAAATATTAACTTGTAAAGCGGAATGAAAAGTTCTACAAGCAGTCGGTGAATCGCAAAACGTTTACTTTTTGTTCGCTAAGTTTTAAAGAAGAAAATAATTCCCGGAAAGGAATCGGAAAGAAAAAAAAATTGTTGCACAAGGATCTCTCAATGAAGGAACAACGTATCGGTGATTATAAGACGACCAGATGGGGAAAAAGGAAACGAAATTGTTATTAATTAAAAATGAGCAAACGACATGAAGACTGTCGTTGTTTTGCTGATTAAATTCAGCAAATTCGAGGGGTGGACAACTTAGTGTTGAAAAGGAACTGGGATGTTTTCATTCTTTAACAATAAATATTATTCCTTGATGATTTTCCTTATTTCATTTTATTTTTTTTTGGCTTTTCTTCCATTTTTCTCATTTCGAGTATTTAATTTCATGATTATCGTCTTATTTTATTTATTTTTTCAATTTCAATTCTGAAGCTCAACTTTTGTGTGCTTTCTTTCCTTCTGGTTCCCTTTTCTTTACAAAATAAATAACTTTTTGCCTTTTCTTCAGTTATCCAGAGCTCAAAGTTAGATATGTGAAGTGGAGGGAGTTCTCGCTGGTGATTCGCCATGTGCGGTATCATCTTTTTGGCGAGTTGTTGTTATTGTAGCCTATACTTAAATATTGATCTTGCAGATTTGCCGGCAATGGTAAGGAATTAAGATGAATGATGATGCTGTTGTTGTAAATGTCGATATTCCTTCAACAGCTCCCAAACATTTTTCCTGGATGCCTTAAATCATTATTTACAGTCTATGAAAGGGAGAAATTTTTCGCCTTTAGTGTGTTTAGGGAAAATGAATTGATGGTGCACAGAAAAAAGCAGGAAGGAAAATTAATTGAATTTATTTTCGACGCATTTGTGGAAACTTGCAGGAATCTTTTCCGAATTATTTCGCAAATATTTGCTTAATTAATTTAATTGCATTTCTTTCATATTTCTATGGCTCCGTGTAAATAATTCACCATAATTAAATAGATTATATTACTGAAGTCATCATCTGTTTTGCAACTTTCATTGATGTAAATAAAATTGTGTGAACACACACAATTAATTATATTTCGAAAGCAATCATAATCCCATTCACAATTCCTGTCTCGTTGCGCATTTGGAAACCCTTTTTGTTGTTTTATTCATTATTTAGTTTGATGAAATGTCCATCTGCATTGATGAAGCGAAATAAATCATTTTAGGAATCATGCTGCGAGTTTTTCCCCCTCAATCCAATATTCGTCCTGAATGCAACACGAAAATTGAATAAATAAAAACCAGATACATCAGTTGAGTCCTTTGAGAATCCACATCACAAAATTTATGCTGATTATGAAATTGTAAGTGTCATCCCCAAAAGCTCCATTTGCAGGATTCAATCGATATGTCGATATTCATTTTCATGACACACAAGCGTTGCGAGAAAGGAAAAAGTGGACACACATAAATTATATTGAAAGCTCTTCAAGTGTATGTCCGGGGCATTGTCTTAAAAAATTTACAGAGAATATAATAACCTTTGACCCTATAAATAACATATTTTGTACCACTTTTTGTTTCGAAATCATCTGCTGCCAGTACAGGCTATTTTTATGGGCCAACGACTTAAATTTCCATGCCAATGTGTGTCTGTTGATATTTATTTCTGCCATTCGGATGAAAACAAATTGTTTGCGTCGTTTGATCCCAATTCGAAAATAGCTTTTGATATCGATTCGTATAAAGGACAGTTTTCTGTCAATGATTTGTTGGTGGGAAACATGAACACAACGAAAAATAATTCTTTAATATTTTTCTTATTTTTATCTAGTACGAACCCTCTGAGTAGCAACAAAAGTGTCCTTTTTCATTTTGACACACACTCACATACACGCGCAATATATTTATCCGTAAATGAAGTGACAATACGAGGGTGGACTTGATAACAATTTGCTGTTATTTTTGTTTTTCTTTGTTAGCTCTTTTTGGACACTCGTGGAAGACTTTATATTTGGTTCATCGCTTTGTGAAAATTATCTATCAAGGCAGAGCCTTTGATAAGCGCCAAGAAATCATCTACCATTATTTACTTATACTTTGCCCTCAAGACAATTTCCTAAATGCAATAAAAAAGAAATATAAAAATTTTCCCCAAAGGACCAACGACGACGAGAAAAAGTGATTTTGATGAAAATTTATATAAATTTCCCTCGCGAAGGCGTCAAAATGTGTTTGGTGAGTAAATTAATTTATCTTTTTGTGGCGTGTCTTTTTATCCCGCGGGATCGCTTTGAATTTTACGTAATGTTTGTCTTTCTGCTCAGTTGCGGGAAAATTCAATTAGTTCTCATCTCACGCTGATGGTTTTTAGTCCGAAATCATTTCTGATGCTGTGAAACCATTTCCCTTTCCAGTGGAAGTGAAATATTATGCTCTATACCAGTTGCTTCTTGTGAAATTTACAATGGCTTTCAAGAGAAACTGCAGTAGTAAGTAAATATGTTAACAGTTTGTTGGACGGCCGAGGAAAGAGCAATCGTAATATAAAAATCAGTTCCGTCCGAAACATTTAATTTCTCGTAATCATTCTGATAAGTGTATTCCTCTCTCGCTCTCTAGGATTCAACAATAGGCAGGAAAACCTGCCACATACAAGCCGGGTGAAGGGTTAAACCAGGAGAAAACAATGAGAGTACTCGAATCAAAACCGTTGCTTCTATAGCAGCCAGTGAACAAAAACAATTAACCTCCGTCATGGCAGTGATAATAAATCTACATCGGCTGGAATCGGAAAACAATTCCTAGAGAACGAGTAAAAACGTTTTATTTAAAATTATTATAATACAGTTGGTAAGAGGCAGCTGGCTTCCGTTATTCTCATCGTGGGGATTATGAAGTTGAAGTGAATTTGTCAGAGTGAATTGAATGGGTTGTACTTGAGCTCGATGAAATGCAAAAAGACAGTAAAAAACACAAAAATATAATATGTGAGAAATCTAGCGATGATTGTTTTGATAGAGCAATGAGATCTGTTGAGGATTTTCAAGCTACAAATTCAATTTAATCTCTAGACATTGCTCCTTTAAAAGGACTGTTTCATAGAGTGCAGTGCAATTTTTTTTTTCTTTTCATCTCATAAAAAGTTACTCAACAACACACATTTTTAATAAAGGTTTTGTTGAAACCATTCATTGTGTGGTGGAAGCTTAAAAGCTTTTGTTTCCTGCATTTATTCAGATTTTTTTCTCTCTCTTTCAACATGCACTTTGTTGTGGACTTTGATGAAGGCATAGAAATAAGAATGGGATTTTAACTTATCATCAAGTATCGAATGCAAAGTGAAGTTTTTCTTCTGTCGCTTTGCAAGTTTCGCTGCTTTTTTGTGCAGATTCCGTATTACCATAATTGAATGGTACTTGATAATGAGAGGAAAATATCAAAGTGTGAACAGAGTTGATTCGTAATCCCGTAAACCATACAAAATAACGTTTCTGAAGCCTTTTCAATGAGAAGCTTTCATTAAAGCAAGCTCTACTCGTGATTTAATTGAAAAAGGTAATTTGAAAAACTTCAATCAGAGACTCACTCAAGGGAATTTATATTTATCATGGTATGTTAACCATGCTTCAATATACACGCTATTGAGTAGAAAACCTTATTGTTGTTTGTTTGTGAAACATATTGGAATGAATGACATTCCTCGATATCAAACGACTTTTGATGTTTGCACGAGATTTTATTCTTGTGCAAAAATGCGCATGCAATTTATTCCAAACATGATTCTATGTTCCATGAATGATGCTGTGTACATTCGACCGATAATTCATCGAATAGTCTTTTGAATTTCATTGAAAAAAAGCTTTTCGGTATTTTTTTCTCATGCGGATTAAAGATTATATTCATATTGGAATCTGAATGAATGAATGCTCTGGAGATTTTCAGGTCAGTTTAACTTTTAACTTAAGTTTCTCAAATCGAAATTCGCATTTTATTTTTATTTTTTTTTTCAACATCATTCAATTTGCACAATGAATTTTCTGGTAAGTGAAAAACAATTTTGCGGTTTGAAAATGGAGTCAAATTATTCATATGATTTATGCAATAATGAAGTTTTCATCGACGCAGTAATGGCAATAAATTTTCCCTCCAAAATCGCTTTCGAAAGGAAAACATTTTTCCATGATCTTTTTATTCGCCCCTTTTTTTGCCCGTCTTGTGGTTGCGTAATATTTTTGCTCTAGTTTTTATTAAAATGTAATATTTTATCAGCTATGTATAACATGCAATGGGCCGTTGTTGTAATGGTAGAATTTATGGAGCTTCTCTCCATCATTCTCCCCAAACTTCCAAAATCAGCGAATTTATCTTGTCAAAAATCAGTTTAATGTTCGGTTTGCCCTAAAACATTGCACAATTTTCATACCACGTTTTTATTATTAAATTGAGGAATTTGAGAAATGTTAATAATAAAAATAACTTTCAGTTTTTATTCGCTCAATCCACGAATTCGTTATATGGAACAAAACGCGGATGGGCTGCTGGTTAGTGGAGCAACAAAATCGGCAATATTTTACAAGATTCTTTGGTCCTAAAATAATGAAATGGGGAAAAAATAACTGTCTAGTATGATGGAAACCTTCCTGCGTGATCACTGGGAATGATGAACTGATGGAAAATTTCGTATATAATAAAAGCCGCTCACCCTTCACAGCATTGTGAAGCAAATTAAAATATAAATCAAAAAATATTTTGCATGAGAGAAATTCATTCAACGTTCTACACTTATACGATGAAACACGCATTTCTTTTTACTTATGTAGAAGCCCTTCAATTGCACAGATTTGCGCAATTTTCATTGCTTTTTCCATTTATTTCTTTCGGCTCTTCAATCGCACAGTTGTCAGATGGGAGCTCAATAATGTAACCCCTCTATTATCTTACAAAAGAGCCGCATAGCAACGTCGACATCATGATGCTCCTTTATCATCACATGCCTCCCTAAAAACACCCTTAAAATTGTTCACTCAACTTTGCAAAAAAGCACACGGCACTGATAAAAGAAACAATATTGCTTGGCACATTGAACTCAATCTATACGTACAAAGACACAATCACGAAATTGATGAAAGTGAAATTAGCAGACTGGAATGGCAAGCTGCATTTTACTGAAAACTGAAGCTTTAATATAAGCAAATATTTATTTGTTCGTCTGCAACCGGACAAAAAAATCTCTTTCGCTTTTTGTTTGTTTTTCAAGCATTTTTACAGCGTGAAAATTTTCCATCATAAATTTTTTTTTGCTTCTTCCACTGAAACCACAACGAGCTTTATTTTGCTGACTCTTTACACTAGATGTTGAACGAGGCTGCCACTAAAAAGCCAATTTAACATTTCTTTTTTTTTTTTCTTGCTGCCTGTTTGATGCCATTAGATGTGGAAATATTTTATGCATGATTCCTTATATGAAATCTACCTTAATAATATCAGTATCATAAATTATGCTTCCATGATTTTTTTTTGCCATTCGCATTTTTCTCCATCGCTGCTATGTCTCTGAGCCATCACCAGTTGTGCTTGCTGATGTGAGTGCTGTATTGCTGCTGGTTTTAAAATTTAACAATTCTTTGTGAAGTGAATACACACAAAACCGTAGAAGAAATACTTGAATAAAATAGAGCTCTCGTTGCCTTATTGTGCAACTCGCAGTGAAAAGTTTATGAGAATACTTATTAATAAAATATGAAAATGTTGCATAATAAAATTTGCGATGGAAGTGGAAACAGCTCTTTTTTTCTTGAATGAAAAATGAATCACATTGCACATAAAGCTACTCATAGAATTATATTTCAGGGGAGACCACTAAAGTTCAAGTAGATTAATAAAGGAAACTTCTGGTTAATACAATTTGATGGACTTCAAGCTTTCACAATAATCCCCACTCCGTGGTCTGATACATAATAATTCTTACAAAACCTAAAACTTAATGCGCAAAAATGAATTTCCTTTGAGTTGGTATGAAAATGTCGAGAAATCATAAATTCATATTTTTTTTTTATTTCTTTGTTCATGAATTGCGAGCATAAAATTTTTGTACAATTTAATGCAGCACATAAATATGCAAAAGCATTGAGAATATAAATTATAAATAATTCACTACGGAAAAATAGGAGACAGCAGCTAGCGACAACATTTGTGTCAGGTCATCGTTAAAGTCATACAAAATTGTCTTAAGACAAACAAAACAAGACGGAAAATTCCTTCGTTTTCTTGTATTTTGAAACATTTGTGGAATTTATGATGAGGAAAAACAACATGATGAATTACACGCAGCATAAGATGTCGACATTCCATTAAATATTTTTTTTTTTCATATTATCTTCAAAGATATTTATCTAGAATGTTATTATAATTTGATATTTTTTTTACATGTTAGCAGAGTTCACAATTCTTCCGGATTGACAGAAATGTCATGTTGCGTTTTTGTACCGTAATTGAATTGCCAACAGAAATAAAATTTTCTAACTATTCAAATGTTACAATTTTTAATGATGCAGCATTTTGTCTCAGTTGATAATATGGGCCAACACGTGGAATCGACGAATGAATCGAATATAAAATGTATTTTCACAATATAGTGTGCAAAACGGTAAAACGCTTCAAAAAAGGGTGAATATGATCATTTAAATGGTTCTTTTCAATATTCTATCATCATTGAGCATATATGTAAATTGTATTCAACGCAAATCACGTGGAAAGTAAAAAAAATATATTCGGCACAAATTTCAGATACATTTTCCAACACAATCGACGAAAAAAGAGCTTTTCAATGTAAATTGAGAGGAAATTGTTTGGATCATGGAATGGACCGTACACGAGTGATTTTACACAATAATGGGACAAGAAGCAAATCAATTTGAGCGGCCCAAGGGTTTTTGTAATGAGCAAAATCGCAATGGGGAAAAAAGTAATTTCCGAAATCGCCTAGCAATTGTCCTTTTGATGATTCCACTAAAATTGTGCATTTTGTAATAAATAATAAAAAAACCATCGAGACGAAGAAAATGTAATTTAAAAAAAAATTGCTTTAATTTCAGTTCAATGTATGTTGGCTTTTCGACATAAAAACGTTGCTCAAAAGGAAGAAAAAAAGAATTTCCGGCAAGAATTGCATTTTCTTTTTATGAAAACCTGAAACTCAAAAGAAGGAAAAAAATTCTTTACATCAGAAAACTTGAAATTGAAAATTTAATAAATTTTTCATGTTCAACGAAAATTCTGAAAGAAAAGTTTTCAAGATATAAATTTTCTTAGAAAATAATAAAAAGGCTTGATATGATGCTTGCACGTGTGTGCACATTTTCTCTTACAAATTTGTTACGACAACCGCAGCCGAGTCCTTCGTTGCATGAATGCATCAGCAAGATTCAAAAAGCCGAGGAAATTGAGTTTTTTTTTTCCTTTCGATTTCTTGGGGTTTGTTCCTGTTGGTAGTGGTAGTCGACTTGTGCCATATCAAACCCTTTACGTGTTGAACATTTTCTAAATAATTTTCTTTTCTACTCTATAAATATCACAAAAAAAAAAATGAAAAGAAATATTTATGGTCTTGCCATTATCGTTCTTCTTTTATTATAACTGTTGCACAATTACAAAATTATTAGATAAATTTTATAATATAAAGAAAACAAAAGATATCTAAACAATAGGAAGATCTTTTTCCAATTTCATATCAATCTTAAAGTATATTTCATGTTGAAAGTTTTGTCTTTTTTCAAATATTTTTTTTTTTCATATTATCTTCAAAGATATTTATCTAGAATGTTATTATAATTTGATATTTTTTTTACATGTTAGCAGAGTTCACAATTCTTCCGGATTGACAGAAATGTCATGTTTCGTTTTTGTACCGTAATTGAATTGCCAACAGAAATAAAATTTTCTAACTATTCAAATGTTACAATTTTTAATGATGCAGCATTTTGTCTCAGTTGATAATATGGGCCAACACGTGGAATCGACGAATGAATCGAATATAAAATGTGTATTCACAATATAGTGTGCAAAACGGTAAAACGCTTCAAAAAAGGGTGAATATGATCATTTAAATGGTTCTTTTCAATATTCTATCATCATTGAGCATATATGTAAATTGTATTCAACGCAAATCACGTGGAAAGTAAAAAAAATATATTCGGCACAAATTTCAGATACATTTTCCAACACAATCGACGAAAAAAGAGCTTTTCAATGTAAATTGAGAGGAAATTGTTTGGATCATGGAATGGACCGTACACGAGTGATTTTACACAATAATGGGACAAGAAGCAAATCAATTTGAGCGGCCCAAGGGTTTTTGTAATGAGCAAAATCGCAATGGGGAAAAAAGTAATTTCCGAAATCGCCTAGCAATTGTCCTTTTGATGATTCCACTAAAATTGTGCATTTTGTAATAAATAATAAAAAAAACCATCGAGACGAAGAAAATGTAATTTAAAAAAAAAATTGCTTTAATTTCAGTTCAATGTATGTTGGCTTTTCGACATAAAAACGTTGCTCAAAAGGAAGAAAAAAAGAATTTCCGGCAAGAATTGCATTTTCTTTTTATGAAAACCTGAAACTCAAAAGAAGGAAAAAAAAAATTCTTTACATCAGAAAACTTGAAATTGAAAATTTAATAAATTTTTCATGTTCAACGAAAATTCTGAAAGAAAAGTTTTCAAGATATAAATTTTCTTAGAAAATAATAAAAAGGCTTGATATGATGCTTGCACGTGTGTGCACATTTTCTCTTACAAATTTGTTACGACAACCGCAGCCGAGTCCTTCGTTGCATGAATGCATCAACATGATTCAAAAAACCGAGGAAATTGAGTTTTTTTTCGTTTCGATTTCTTGGGGTTTGTTCCTGTTGGTAGTGGTAGTCGACTTGTGCCATATCAAACCCTTTACGTGTTGAACATTTTCTAAATAATTTTCTTTTCTACTCTATAAATATCACAAAAAAAAAAAATGAAAAGAAATATTTATGGTCTTGCCATTATCGTTCTTCTTTTATTATAACTGTTGCACAATTACAAAATTATTAGATAAATTTTATAATATAAAGAAAACAAAAGATATCTAAACAATAGGAAGATCTTTTTCCAATTTCATATCAATCTTAAAGTATATTTCATGTTGAAAGTTTTGTCTTTTTTCAAATATTTTTTTTTCTTATTCACTGGATGTTATGCCATTTTTATGACAATCACGATGAAAAGCGACAATGCAATAAAGATTTTATTTTCTTCTTTGACAAAAATGAAAGAAATAATTTTATTTAATCAACAACCTGCCAGTTTGTCCATTTCCCCTTCGGATAATGGATCCCCATCCAAACATCAATTTACTTTTTCTTTGAGTTCTCATATTCGCCAGCGCCACCATCATCATGTGATTCACTCATCCGAATTCGTTCAGCTTTCTCACCCTGTTAACGTAATAGAATTTTAATTAAATATCATTATATCATGTGTTAAAATGACTCAACTCACCTTTATTTGCTGCCTTATTTTCATTGCCCATGAAACACTCTTCAGTCGATAGCTCTCTTTCATTTGGTCATGCATTTTTTGTGGAATCACCATCAGTGTTGTCAATGTGTTACCGACAAAGAGAACAAAGAATAGCATGCTCAACACAGACACTTGCCAGGGAGCATCAGGGTGTGACATCAATCGATAAAGTGCATAACTATTGTACGCTTGAAAAATATATCCTCCGAAAAGGAAGGGAAGGAGGAAAGAAAGTCCCTTCCACATCCAGGTGTGAAAACCTTCAATAGTGATATCCATGTCATGACGTTCGCCAAGTGCCTTCAGTCGATAGAGGACACCTTTTTGGTACCCGAATTGAAGGTATTGAATGAGACCTGGTTGAATATGTTCGCTTTGAAAATGACTGCATATGCCTTTTAAATGAATGAATGATACTCACTAATATAGACGTTAAAGTACATAAATTGGGTCCGGAACGATTGCCATGCGTCGCCTTGTGGCCAAATTAACAAAACAGCTGCACATACAGTGGAAATGAAATGATGTAGTCGCCACCAGCCTTTGATTCGTGATCCATTAACCTTTAGAATGGATTCGCGAATTGTAAGCGTACAGTAGTACCACACGAGAAGGAACATAAAAGCTAGTTCGAGGGCTCGATAGTTTACGATTAAATTCGCAAGCGACATAAACAATCCTATACAATTTAGTATGAATTTGAATTTTTCATAATCATCCTTGTAGCGAACTTTCTCTGCTCGGTTCAGAATCGAAACATTAACATCGCCCAAAATAATCTGTTGATAAGTTGAAGTTTATTAAAAAGATTTTATATTTGAGAAAAATGATAGAGGAGCTTACTTTTAAGTAGAGACTATTCTTTTGCGGCAAACTCTGTTCGATTTCATGTAACTGAGCCTTTCGCTTGATCATGTTCTTGTCCAATTCATTTAGCTTCACTCGATCATCACGACTGACTGATGTTTGCTTCTGGGATCTGTAGATGAAGCCGGGTTAGTTTAATTATTATTAAAATATTCATACACCAGCAGAAAAAAAGTGAAAGCTTGTAAAGTTAGCCGCGATGGACCGACCATTCAATCTGTGAGTGTTTTATTTATTATTCACGTTCATGAAACTGATAAGATTTGTAAAAACAAAACACAAAATAATAGAAACAATGTTATCGAAAGAAGTCAATAGCGCTACATATCTTTAATCATTTCGCTTGTTGACTTCGCGTTTTTTTGATAATCAGCAGCAAAACAGAAAAAAAAGTGAAACCTTTAAAGTTGTTTTTGATGAGAGCTACATGTGGAATAATGTAGAAATAAGCTTTTATTCCGTGATCTACGTTGATACACGCATCAGAAAGAAAGCCTCTTATGGTAGTAATGAATGTTTCTAGCGGGATAATATGAACTTTGCACCGGATTAAAATTTCTTCTTTTGATGTAAATATTTGCCACTTACTTAAGATTTTTGGTGATTTGAAGTATCCGATAACGTTGATGACTGATATCCTTCATGCATTTTGACTGTAGCTCTTCAAGTCCATCTAGCAGCTCTAAATAACTCTTATTTATATTCTGTAAATGGAAAGTTTTCAATTCCAATTAAGCACTTTTCACAATTTCTTAATGATTTTCACTATTCACCTCTAGGTTTTTGTATTCATTTGATAGCTCGTCCCAATCTTTCAGTAGTTCTTCTATTTCCGACATAGTCTAGCACTTAATTATACATAAAATGTATGATAATTTAAACTTTTTTTTTTATCAAGCTCTTGCGAAAACAAAAAAAAAGTCGACCCCGCTGAAATTTGTGCAATTTCAAAACAAAACAGTATATTTTATTTTCTCATTTGTGTATTTCTTCATTTTACTATTTTGCAGATTTAGTTGTGAAGCCTCTTTACTTCTGTCAAAATTGTAATCCAAAATGTCGTGCCATTGATCATAATAGCCAACATTTTCAAAAAAAAATGAGATAAAACTGTCTAGAAATAATCCATAAGAAATATTGGATGCGAAAACGTAATTTTACGTTCCACCCTCAGATGTCGCCTGCCTACATATTCCTATAAGAAATTAACGGAATACATTTCTTGATAACGGAAATGTAATAAGAAGCATTAATAACGTTTTTTTTCTGACTAGAATCACGTTTAATAAATAAAATAACCAATGACATTTTTCATGAATGTGATGAGTTCATTATTTTACTTAGTCAAACAGTTATCACAGTTACTTAATGCATTGTTTTTTTTTTTTCTGATAGACTATTTCTGATTTTCGGAGAATCACGTGGCATCGACTGTTGATGTTTATTTTACTTTTTAAAATGAGATTTCTGTGAAATTAAGCAATTTGCTGAAAAGGAAAGACGCCTTTAAGTAGAGAATCTCAAATGAGATTATTCGAATTTAAATACTACAGTGAATATCAATGTAAAATGTATTTATACATATATTTTGAGTGTCGCCCGCGAGAAATCAACAATTTATATTTGTTCATTCTTCGTATGATCATCATTCTTGACCGGACTGCTTGTGGGAGACGATTGTGATTCAAAAACAAAATCCAAAAAAGAAAAAATTGCTCATTGGAATTTTGTTTCATTCAAATAAAAGTTTCTTATTTCTGATGTATTGAACCTTGATAGCAAATGAAAGTGATAAGTTTTGGTGAACTTGAAAATAAATAAAAAAATTTGAATGTCAAGTACGATGAAGTGGAAGAATATTTTCCAGCTAAGACGAAATTTGAATGCTTTAAGTGCGTTTGATACGATAAAAAGCAATGCAAAGACATTAAGTGCTATACCGGGCCCCAAATATTACCCAATTTTGGGTTCAATAAATGAGGTGCTAACGATGGGTAAAGCCGAGAGGTGAGAGATTAATTTGAGAGAAAACAACCATCAATCATTATGCAATGCTTCGTTTTGAGTGAGAACCAAAAATAAATCTATGCTTAATTTGATTTCAAATTGAATTTCCTGTACGAATTTCGACGCAACTTTATAAGGGCGAGCGAAAATGGAAACAGAAATATCTACATATGAAAATAACTCAAATTAATTGTGCGATTAATTTTACAAATTGATTACGATTTTCGGGGTGTGATGAATAGTGATGTCACCTTGAAATACTTGAAATACAAAAACAGAAAGTTTTTTATTACTTTATATGAATACTTAAGAATTCAAGACGTTTAAGAAAGAATTTATAAAGGTGACATCATTGGAATTTCATACAAAAAGTAAACTTTTGATAGATTTTTGAACTCTTTCAACATTTTTTTTTTTTTACATTTTATTATTGTTTGCGAGTTCTTTTTCGCTTTTGGATCGCAATTTTGACAATAAATTAGTCTTTTTCGCCGAAATGTATTCATCGTTCATTGCACCCGCGTTACTTATTTACATGGTAAATTTTTTCATATTCGAAATAAACCGATATTTATCAGTTTTATGGGAGACAAAAAAAAATACTTTAAATAAAACATTTTTATTTTCTGTTTGATGAGGGGACTTTATGTGAATTTCGATTCTTTTCAAGTTCATTGTAAACACTTTGTGGATAACAATAAGCAAAATATTATGCATATGTTTTTTATGAAATTGTGTTGGCAAATTTGTAGACGTTAGCGCAAAAATAAATAAAAAAAAAGTGTTTGCATGCATAAATTTAAAATTTGTATGATGATAAATTTTCCATCTGAAGTTTGCGCGGTCGACAATCAACAGAAAATTGCATTTGCGAGAAACGAAAAAAAAAAAAAATGCATTCTGATGAATCAACATAAAGCATATATAAATATAATGTGCGACAAAAGTAAACAATTATTGATGTGGAAGTTAAAAATTGCCGGAAAGCAAATTGATATTATATATTCTGCACTGCACCAAGACAATGGACAAACAATTTGCTTTATTACATAATTGTGTTTACCTTCTGTAAGTTTATCAGAGATTGATGATAATTTCTTTATTATTGAATTACACAACAATTGACCCAGTGAACGGGAAAAAAATAAGTTAGGAATGAAGCATTGCGGTAGGTCTGGATGGAACTTTTTTTTTTCTTTCGATGTTCTTCTTTAATCATCTCAAACATTCAAACATCATGATGGAAGGTCAGAAGCATAATTTTCATGTTAACAATATGACTTTTTCTTAGTTCCTTGTTTGGAAAGGTCAAGGTTTATATTTGTGCGACTCAAATTGTGCTACTTGCAAAAAATACATACTTTCTACAAGTCTTCAACGCTCACAACTAAGTAACTTTGAACAGAACTCTCGTAAATCTTCAATGATCTTTTTACCTTTATATTAAAGGTGGAAGGAACTTATTCATTGCAACCTGCTTAAAAGCTATAGCAAAAACACATCTATTCTTGAGACGAGCTATCAACTAGTAGTTTAAAATCTATTATCCTAAACATAATTCAAATTTCAATAAATTGGATATATTTTTCAGACTGCATTTGACAATCGATAATTATCATAAGAAATATGGATCGATATTTCATGCACGATTGGGACCAGTCGATGGCGTTTTCATATCGTCAGCAGATGAGATGCGTACAGTATTTGCATATGAAGGGAAACATCCAAAACATCCGGTAAAATTGGATCAAGCACATTCAACATATTCATGTCACACAAAACTTTTACAATATTCCCTTTAGATTCCACCATCATGGATTTATTTTAATCAAAAGTTTGATGTCCAGCGTGGCTTGATTTTCATGTAAATATTATTCATTTTCCATCATATATATTATTATATTCAATGTGCACTTTTCAGGGACGGAGAAGAGTGGCTGAAACATCGTCAGCTATTGAATATATTTTTTATGCGTGATTTCCATTGGACGGAGGAATTAATTGAAATGGGATGCGATAGCTTTCTTATTAAAATGCGACAATCGATCATCGAAAAGGATGCAAGCCAAATGACAGTCCCCGATCTTGAAGATGAACTATACAGATGGTCAATCGATGGTAATTTATTAGCGATGACAGATCTGAGTACACGGAGAGAAATATTTTCTGTCGTAAACAGTTCATTTGTGAATCTAATGCTTTATTTCCATTTAATCCCGTCCACGTAGTGATATTGAATTTGATGCTGGGATCATCGTTTTCAGAGCAATCGAATGGCAAATACGATGAGCATGTTGATAGATTTTCTAGAATCGTACGACAAGTTTTCGATTGCAGTGCAAAGCTTCTGTCAGTTCCGCCGGCATTTGCTGACAAATGGAATTTGAAGTGCTGGAAAGATTTTGAGCGAGTTGCTAAAGAGTCTATTGAGCTTTGTGAGGATCTCCATTCACTGAAATCTCTTTTAATGCGATTAAATTAACATTTCTATTTTGTTATTCTATAGCGCGAAAGCTCATTTGCATCTTGAATAACGAAATGCAGAGCTCCGATAATGGTTTGCTGCGAAAAATGAAATCGCAAAATTTATCCGATGATATTATAGTGCGATTATTTAGCGACTTAATAATTGCTGCTGGTGATACTGTAAGTTTTTTGTTTTTTAGTTCCTCTGGAATTATTTTCTTAATATGAACTTTAAACTATTTAACGGATCTTTCTTTTTGCAATTGCGACGTTCATTCACTCTTTCACTCTCTTTTATTAAATGTTGGCAGAGCAAGCACAGCGACATCATCATTTCTATTTTCTTTTCCGCCCACTAGAGAATTAACTGAAGGGACACGTCTCAATTTCAATTTTCAATATCTAATTCGCAGACAACTAATGCGATTCTATGGTGCCTTCATCAGCTTGCCAAGGACGTAACACTCCAAAGTAGAATTCGTCATTCACTTCCCACGGATGCCAAAGAAATGGAAATACCATTAGTGCGAGCTTGTTTGCGTGAAGCTCTGCGACTTTATCCTGTTGCTCCATTTATAGGACGCATTATGGATACAGATGCTCAAATTGGCGATTTTACAATACCTCGAGGATGGATGGCCCTTTTATCAATGTATACAGCGGGCCGTGATCCAATACATTTTTCACAACCATCGAAATTCATGCCGGACCGATGGCTACGCGATGGGAATATAACGGATTGTAAAGTTTTTAAACCCCACGCGAGCCTACCATTTGCGATGTCAATTAGATCGTGCGTGGGAAAGCGTATTGCGACTTATCAGATTCATTGCTTGATAACCAAGGTAACCCTCATCAGAGCTTGTTCCTCAAATGTATAGCCCTTAAAATATTCAACGAAAGCAGATAACAAATGAAATCTAATATGACCTCTATTTTCATTGTTCCAACAGATCCTACAACAATTTTCCATGGAATCGCTCAATGTGGACGAAGTCAATTTCAAATTAAAACTAATAGGGGTTCCTGACAAAAAGATTCTAATTGCTTTCCGTAATTTGATACCATAAGAAATCATTAAATTTACAAGCAACAGCATATCAGCCACATGCCCGAGATCGAGAGAAAGGAAAACTTTTTTGCCTCGCCATGATTTTGCGATGAAAAGCCTCACAAAGTTATTATTATTATTATTATTTTTTTTTTTTTGAGAACGATCTGACGAATGAATAAAAGTTTTTAAAAGCATGAAGCCAATCACTTTATATATTAAGAAGAAATTTTCATTTCCCTTTAAACGAGAGCATACAAATTTAATTATGTTAGATCTTTAATTTAAAATTCTTCTTAATGTTTAATGTGATTCATCTTTTTTTAATTTCAACTTTTTCTTTGCGTAATTTCATTTTTTGCTTCTCGTTTGCTGGAAGATTAAAAATTTTTCCACTTAAAAAAAATGCTAAATTAAAATTCACGAAACTGGAAAAATGATGTTTAAATAGTTTTTTTCGCAATTATTATTTTTTTTATCATGCTGTCTTCATTATTTCTTCCCATAAAGTGAGCTTTCATTAGTTTTGCAACATCTTAAGGGCAAACAAATTTTCCTCGACCCCTTTTTAAATGCGATCTTGCATTAGCATAGTACATTTGCGATTGCGAGTCTCAGTGGTACCATAAGGAAACTGAAGGATTACTTTAAATATGTAACGTAATTGATGGAGGTTACCTAATATTACCATTTTTTATATTATGAACCTTCATTTGTACTGAAAGTGGTTTAAGGGTAGAGAAAGAAGGAAAACTATTTCCGTAAACTTTTTTTTTATGTTGCTTCGCATACTCCATCCTTTTCGACATTTGGCTGCTGTTTGCCGGAACCATGAAGCTTCCACTTTTTATGATGCTGAATGTTTTCATGACAAAAGAATGAATAAAAATATATTGAAGGAATTTGCCTTGGCTGAAATTTTTTTCTTCAGCAGACCATAATAATAGCTTCTTATTGTCTGATATTTCGGCACCACATCTCTCTCGCTCTCTCCTTTTTTGTATCGCTGTTTGTCAGAAAAAAAAATGTTGGACCGTAAGTTATTTCAATGGAGATAAATATTATACGTTAGGTTTGAACGGGTTCGAGATAAATTGGTTTAAGTGTTTAAATTAATCAAAATAACTTGGAGATTTCTTGTGAACTATTTTAGATATGAACTTTTTTTTCTGAAGATTATTTCAGAAGTAGAAAATATTTCAATGAAATTGATTTTCATTAACATCACTTGTGAATTTCCCCCATCAACAGAAGAAAAGTTCTTTGTCTTAACAATCATTTCCGAATTTCCTAAACGCTATAATTCCATTAATTCCATTTCACCGAGTAGATAAGAATTTAATAAACACACAACCAGAGCAATGAACGAGAATGAAAATATTTATTCCACCAAAGATGATAAAAATAAATTATTTACTTTTATGATTTCCTTAAGCAGGATAAATAGCTGACTTGGGCGGTGGGAATAAAGGAAATTTTCCATTTCCAATTGTTCAGCGTTAATAAAGTTTCCTTGCTTATTTTGTGTATACTTATGTGCGAAAAATCGGAAAACGAATTTCATTTCAAGCGAGAAGTATTTCATTTTAATTAAATTATTTATTGTGCAAAGCAAAAGAATTCTTTCTGTCGACTTTTGTTCTGTCAATAAGAAGCTAGCAAATAGGGAACCTGAAACCTCATAATTTGTTCATTTTTTTCATGCTATTGCTCATTTATTCATTTAAAGGGGATTTCTTTAATTATTATCGAGCAAAGAAAAGAGCCAAAATGAACAAGAAAAAAATCCAATGAAAATAACTCGAGTGCTATTAAGTGTAAGAGAAAAATGCTCATCCACGGTCGGGTTTGAACTCATCGATAAATTTGAAGCTTTTGTTCACTGAAGCTTTTGGTTTAGAATCGCATAAAATTTGTGAATACTGATACTCGATAGATGTTTACAAAAAAATAGTACAATTTATCGTGCCATTTTCACTTCTATTGACAAATTACAAAATCGATTTCTGTTCCTGGACCAAGCATCGATATTTGCTCAATCATTCAAATGTTGTTGCAATAAAATTTGTCAGAAATTAACTTCTTTCAAATGTTTTGGATTGTGCAAGCGATCGTTGTAGTTTTCTAAGTAACGAAAACAAATTTAAGGACATAAGGAAGTCTATAGGAAATTATCCTTATTTTTCTAACAGTTGAAAGTGATAGTGAAGTTCTTTCGGTCGGTCGGTGCTTCGATTATATTTGCAATATGCAAATTGCGTAACAAATTTGATTGATCAGTCTTTTTATTGTATTTCTTTTGTACATAATACAAAGTAAAACAATCATCGAAATCATTTTTGTTGTCCAACTCATAAGAAACAGGATCCCGGCAGAAAAGTAATTGAAAAACTTTTTATGTTTTGCTGTAAGCTTTATTCCCCTTGAGGCTAAGCAAACTTACACAATTACAGTTCCATTCGTCATCTGCTGTTTCTCAAATATCTAAATTAAAACATATTTACATAAGACATGAGCTACATAACGACACAGGTTGAATAATCGTATATACCGTAGATGAGTTTTACATTTTGTTGTAGTTCTAGTTTTAATTTACGTTTCAATTTAACAGTTTCCGTTTTTTTTTTTTCTTCAAATATTTGTTAAACTCAATTTCATTAACAATGTTTCGAAATGATTCCAATGCTGTGAGCTTATTCTATGGAGCAACGAATGGAAATCGAAATCGAGTCATTGCTCAAGCGACAGCTAAAGAATTGTTATGCACAAATTTGTATAAAAGGATACGAAGGAAAAAGAGCTTTTCCATTTAGGTGTGAAGCTTGATTTATTGTTCAATTTACTGCATTCGTCTCGAGCCATAAGTGATCATGAATAGACGTGAAAGGTGCACGGAATTGTACATCGAAAACCCAGACGAATTGTGAAGAATAAAAATACTGAATGTGTGTAGACTGAGATAAATCAAAAGCTTCAAGCGAACGAAGGAAGAGTAAAAGAAAAAGCTTCAATTGTGTGTTTATGAAATGTGAATCATCATAATAGTTTCACAAAACTCCCACCATTGGGTTGCCACCATGACGGGAAACATATAAAAAAATATGAAAGGCAAAATGTGTCTTTTCAGCAAAAATGATAGATTCAAGCTTGATATGTTCAGATGGTAGAAGAAAATGATAAAGCATTAAAAAATGGTAGAAGCATTTGAATGATTTATGTCCTCGGTGGATTAATACCGAAGGTCATGCATATAGAACGATTCATATTATAAGTGTTTTAGGTGGTGCACATTGGGGAATGCAATTTGTGATGTGAGCAAGAATGATACGAGTCCTAAAATACATTGAAAGAAAAATATGAAAATGTAAGAAAAATGATAAAATTTTAGCTTTATTTTTTCGTGCGTGTTGAATTTAAAAGCTACCGAATTCCTGAAAGTTCTCTAGTTCTAATGCGAAAGATTTTAGGAAAAATAAAGAATAAAAAAATATATTATCATCAACAGTTTCTATGCTGGAAAAGCGAAAAGCTTTTAATTGGATGAGATTGTTCAGAAAAATTAAGTTTTGATATGTTTTTTTGGCAGGCAAGAAAAATTAATTATTGTTTTTAAAATTGGCTTAACGAAAAGTCGCAAAGTGTCACTGAAACTGAGATAAAGTTTTGATGTTTCCACCTGAATGAACTTATGAAAATTTTAATATCTTAATGAGATTTTAATTACAAACTTTTTCGCGCACAATAAGCTTGAAGACAATTTTGTAGATTCTTCTCCAAAAGTGGCGTTTTCATTATTTGTAAATGTCGGCATCTTTCCTTTATATCTAAACTCTTTTAAGCTTCATAAATAAACTGAAATGAACTCAACCAAATCACGGCAGAATACAAGTAAAAATAAACTCATCCTTTCAAGTAACTTCCATTGTTGATAGAGAAAATTTGTATCAATTTCAAAGAAGGAAAAAGCAAAGAATGAAACCACAGCAACAACAGTGGAATGTAATACCTATGATAATGTGATTTTTACCCATCTTGTCCCTGTGACAGCCATAGGAATCAAAACAAATATTTTTTTAACTGAGTTTAAAAAAGCCATTATTTATCCCATCTTATGCAGCCAATATCCCAAATATATTTTCTGACTTCACTCTATTTACGCTCGACGGGGTCATCATTTTTTCCTTATCACATCTCGATGCTTCGAACTTACACCAAAAATAGACATTCGATGGATGAAAAATGTGAATTTTTTCGTCATTGTTTTTCGTGTAGGATGTTACCTGATGCTAGGATTGGAGAAATGATGGAAAAGAGGGTCTGGCAGGAAAAAAAATAGAGCTCCGTAATCGATACATTGTTGTTTTTCTTCCGCTCAAATTATTTCCAATTTGATCCTTTTCCACATCGACATCTCATATAAAACGTTGTGCGTGTGCTTTCTGCACTGGAATTTTTTTTATGTATTTGAGTAATTGAAATTTGAAACCATCAGAAATCGATAAATAAATATTTTGTTCGACATTGCATGTGTATTTGTGTATGTAGCGCGGACGAACGATGCTTATGGGAAAAATAAATAACTTGTTGTGCCTGCTGGGAGTGCTCAAAGAAACTTTTCACCGAAATTATAAAATAAATGTAGCCCCTTTAAGAAATTGATTTATTTGTGAAACAAAAAAATAAATACATAAATTCCAATGTAAAATCCACATTTTTTCCATCAACAACCTTCCATCCCCTAATTTTCCAAATGGATTTTCATCCTTGAGCAGCATCGGCATCAACATGGAACAAAAGGCAACAAAACTTTTGATCTCGTTCTGTTCTATGCTATTGTTCGTTTTCGCTTTTTCTTAAATCCCATCGCTTTGTTGTGGAAAATCTCTGATTCTTTTTCCTCTTCTGCACTCAACTTCTCAGTCATTCACAAAGAACATAAACGATATATATAAAACTGTGAATGGTTCAGAAAAATGAAGAAAATGATTACAATTATGACGAAAGAAACATTTCATAAAGATTAATTTCTATTTCCTTTTTTCTATTGTCTGCAATGTCTGGTTTGTCTCATTATCTTTCACTTTTCACTTTCAACACGATTTCTCCTTTGCCCGCATCACTTGTTGGGAGGGACACAAATTCTCAAAGGAAGCCACGCTCAGATGAATAACTAGTGAAAGAAAAGGCGATTGTCGTATCAGTTACACACACAAATGAAAATCAGTGCCACGACATTCGCACCAAAGGTGGAAAATGAAGTTCAATTCAATTGAAAAGATTTTCAGAAAAATTTCAAATGAAAAATCTTTTGAGGAAAAAAAAATACATGAATATGAAACATTTTTGGCATCCCTTAACATCCATCCCTCTCAATTTCAGTCTGTCTCAAAGTGAAATTTAACAATTGTGAATTTATTTATTTTATGTTTCGTTAACAATGAAAATATTTTCATTCTTGTAAAAATATTTTGCCATGAGAGATTATCTATGAAACGTTATTTTGGCAGTTGGCAGATCGAGGCAATAGAAACAAAAGAGATACAATTTTGTAGGGTCCCTCGCATATTACATTCAATTTATCTCGACCGAAACGAACAAAAACAAACACAAATCTTGATGAAGTTCACCATCTTCAAAAGGAAAATCACAGCATTTATTTATGTGCGAACGGTATGTATATGTATGTGTGAATGGTTGTAATAATAATACATTATCAAATTTTTTTTTTGGTAATTCATTTCCGCAGTTGTGTCATTGTTATGGCGCGCCAGAATCTTGATAAGTTGATGGAAGATTCATAAGGAGAATTACTTTTTTATGCGGCCAAGAATGCTTTCGGAAAGCAATAAAAATATTTTGCGAAGGACGGGGGAGTGTAACATAAAAGGACCGAGGATATTTAGGCTAAATTTATGCAATTTTACATTGGGGATATTTTGCATTATTTTTTTTTTTTTAATTTAATAATAAAATAGAAAATCCCCCATGTTTTCTTCCCTGCGCTTTGAATGAAATTTATATCAAAAAAAAAAAAATAGAAATCTCATTTTGCAATTTAATTAAATTCATCCGTACTAATCCCCACCATTGGATCTGTTAATTTTATTTGAAAATAGAAAGAAATTAAATTAATTCTCATTTTGACGGTGAACTTTTTTTTTATCGAAGAAATGCCGTAGAAACACGAGCAAAAAAAAAAGAAATAAACAAACATTTGTTTTTGTATTTTATTTCGCTTTGCGCAATTTTTCTTTCTTCATTATCAGTTTTGCAATTATCGTTTTATTCCTACCTAACTTGTTTGTCTATCAATCGAGCCAGTTCATGGCACTGCTATTTGAGTTCTGCCCACTCTTCAGGCTACCTCCTTTTGGAAATGAAACGAAGCCTTTGTTTATAGTTCATTGCAAAATAAAATAAGTTTTCTATTGATGTTCTGGAAAAAAAAACACAGCTATTGGTAAACTTAATGAAATTCCAATTTCGCTCACCGAACATTTGCCTCGTGCCATTTCAGATAAATCCCGAAAAACAATTTCATTTTGCATCATTTTCTTGTGAATCTCAATTTAATTTTAAGGTCGTTATTTTGCAAATGTTTTTCGTCTAAACAGTCTGCGGCGCATAGAATGACAAAAATTCTCCTCGTGCCACCAGTTGAAACAACCTTTTCAACCCCTCAAGAGAAAAGTTTAGAGAAATTAAAACAAAGAAGAAGCAGACAGTTAAAGCCTCTGTCCGATTGCCGAGTAATCAGGACAATTTAAAAGTTTATAGCGAAAAATAAACACCGAAACGTTATTCGAATTTTAAAACAACTTTCACAATTGTTCTGTGAAGCGTTCACCCACGACGTCCGTCCACCTTCACTGAGATTGCACCTCAAGAATTTAATAAAAACTTTTGATAACGATAACAAAAATAAAGAATGAAAGTTTCTCATCAAAAGTTTTATTTTTATATTCTCAATTCAAAGCTTTACTAGGCAATCGAATTTATTTAATTCCACAACACAGCACAAGACAAGGGAAAAAGGAAACTGAAATAAATTTTGAAATTTCATTTTGATTGTAATCAGATTTGTGCGAAAGGCAATTAAATTTTTTATTTCTCCTCTTTTTATTTTGTTTTGTTTGCACCACAAAAGCTTTCGCGTGAACACCACAAAGAAAGGAAATTTATTACGAAGCATTTAAAATATTTCAACGGTGGAATTTGTGGGAAATAGGTAATGAAATTTTGTGGAACATTAAAGCTGAAATATTTATTTACTTGCATATTGATATACCCGGCATAAGATAGCAATTTCGAATGTGACGGTTAAGGCAAAATCGAAGTAAAAATAATTTGAAATTGATTTTGTGTGGATAAATCTTTAAAAATATTATATTTGCTTGCGGGGGCCGCATTTGTTTATTTAACCAACCAAATCTCTAGTAATCTTCTCGTATAAGCAGCAAAAATGTTGTTTGTAGCCTTTTGTGACAGCCCAATATGATTTTGCCAATATACGTAGACAATCATTCGGCGGCCGAGCACATAATCCTCGGAGCGTTTATGGAATATTAGTGGTCGGATGTTATTGTTTTTTTCTTTTTTCAAAAAATGTATTTTATTTACCCATTTTGGAGTGTGCACATTGTTGAAATATGTGCAGTGGATTTGTACGCAACTGCTTTTTGAATAAATTTCATTTGAGATTTAACTTCTTCCTTGACGCAACTAAAAGATCACCCCCAAAGACTTGAGCGTGATATGAATATTTTTTGTTTCTTGGTCGTAGATTTTCATCGCGTGGCGCTTGCTGTAAAGATGGTAATGTTAAGAAAGCAATTCTTTGTGAATGAAAATGTTTCTTTCGAACTATGTTGTTTTTCCACGCGGTAAAATATCTTTCTCATGGAAATGAATTCGTTTTTGGAAGTTTATCATAGGAAAAAAAATATATTTTTCATTTCCAGCGCAACCCACTCAAATGACTTCAGGCATGGAAAATCTTGATTTAAGCTAAATAAACCTTTCAAACAGGAATCAAAAATTGGAGATTTACCGAAAGATGTTGTTTCGATTCGAAGGGTTTTTTAAGGTTTAAAACATCAATACAGAAACTTCCTTTTTCTCTTTCTTTTATTTAAGTTCGTTATCATGAATTGTTTTTTTTTTTGTAAGAAGTGATATCATTTTTAATATTTTGTGAATGCAGTATAATTATCTATTTCCAAATCGTACTATGCTCGTTTTAACTAAATATTTCACTTTGAAGTCTGTCTGCCCTTATTTCCGTGCTTTCGAATGTAGTCGATTATGTTCAAATTTATGATTAATAGCTCATGTACACTTAAGCAGCCATTAAGTCTATGATGTACTTGCTAGAATTAAATGAAACTTAGCTGCCAGGGTGGAAATATGAGAAATATGTTTAAGAAAGCGCACTTGCTAAGCAAGCTGTGTTGCATTTCAGAACTTATTGTGAAGTTATCGACTTAGGGGTGATGTCATTTGCTAGCCTTTATCAATGAATTTTGCCTTCGGCAATAAATTAGGTTCATTTGTCGCGTACTTATAATTGTTAGTCAGTTTTTATCGAGAGCTCAGTTAATACAGTCGGAAAAAATAATTTTTTAGATTAATCACGAAGCTCGAGAGATGATAACATGTTTGTTGACACACAATTTACTTCCCTGGTTAAACCGAATTGGTGCGAAATTTGCGAGGTGATTATTTGCTTGAGATTAATTTTTAAGGAGGCATATTTTCGTAACAATTGTTCGAGACATTCAGACTCCCGTATAATGTTACGTATTTGAAATATGTCTCCTTATCTTTAATTGCTTCCGGTTGATAATGAAATAACATTTAATAACTTTTAAAGGTTTATTATTACGGTGAAATTTGCTCATCGACAAATTATCATGAGCGTCGAAAAAAGGCAGAAATAAAAATGAGCCGAGGAAGAGAAGCAGTGAAATTTGAGGAGTATGAATCAGCATTGAAATTCTTCTCATCAGCTATTAATACTTGCCCTGAAGATGCAAATTTTGTGATTGAACGTTGTGACATATTTATGTCAATGAAAAAATACAATCTTGCATTGCAAGATGCTTTAAAAGCGATGAGCTTGGACAAGACGTTAGATGAAGCTTATTATCGAGCTATTGATTGCTATATTTCTATAGGTGATTTAAAGAATGCTGACAAGATCATTGAACTATTTCAGACCAATTGTAAAGTTAGAAATCTTCACAAAATTAACAAATGCAATGATAAGTTAAAGAAATTCGAAAATTTGCAAAACTACATAAACGACACAATGAAAATTAAAAATTATGAAAGGTCACTCGAAATGATTGATGACGCATTGAAAATATCACCAGACAATTGTGATATGAAACTTCTAAAGATAAAATGTTTGGTCATATTGGAACATCACAGTGAGGCTGAAATAATGAATGATCATGAATTTAAACAGTATTCAGATCAGAACTTTTATGAAGCATTTAAACTGTATAACAATGGAGACCTGAACACGAGCCTTGACTTGATGGAAGAAATAAGTTTAGGGCTCCCTCGAAAGTATAAAAGCATCGAGGACTTTAAAATGGAAGCAAGAATAATAATTGAAAATTTAGCAAATGGTAAGTAGAAGCAAATAGAAAAATTATTCGAAAAACTATATTTTTATTTAAAACAGCTGAAGAGGAAGTGAACAGTAAAAATTATCATGAAGCTTTTAAAATATTGGAAAGCATACTGTGCTTATCAAACCCCGCTATTAAGAAAGTGATATTTTGTAAGATTGGCAAGATCAAGATGAAGCAGAATAACTTTTCAGAAGCAATAGAATTTTTCACGTCGGCACTTCAGATCGATCCAAGCTATCAAGAAGCAAGTTTGATGAAAATCAGGTGCCAATTTGCATTCAGAGCATATTCTTGTGTTCTTCATGAATTGGAAAATCACATGGAAATTGATTCATCACGTTCAATGGAAGACTTATTGAGAGAGGTCAGCAATGAAACAGAAGATAATGCTCCGATTAAGAAAACGACGTTGTCCAATGATAAAGTTGATTCCAAATATGCTCTCACATACGATCAGCTTGTGGAAAATCGCGAAGTTGTCAACAAAAACTCGAAAACGTTTAAATCCCTAATTTTAAAACATAAATTAAGATTTCGTCGATCAGTTTCCAGCTGCATAAAAACAAAGGAAATTAAACATCCTGAAAAAGAAAAAGCCGTGATTAAAAACAAGGAAGGTGGAATCGCATTTATGTCTAAAGATTATACAAAAGCTCTTAAATTGTATTCAGAGGCAATCAAGTTATGTCCAAAAAATGCAACATTCCTTACAAATCGAAGCGCATGTCTGATTGAAATGAAAAGATTCAGAGAAGCACTTGAGGATTCTTTAAACGCTATTAAAGCTGATAACAGTTACTGGAAGGGTTATTCCCGTGCAATCAATGTGTATCTTTTATTTGGTGATACCCACAATGCAGAAAAATTGATAAAACATTTTGGAAATACTTTCACAATTGAACGATCCAGATTAGACACATTGAAATATTGTCAAACGAAAATCGAACAGTTTTACAATGAAAGCAACTATGAAGAATGCTTACACTACTTGGAAATTGGAATGAAAATTGCAGGAGCTTGCGAACGATTTGAAGATTTGAAAGCGGAATGTCTAGTGCACATCATGCGCTATGATCAGGCTGAAAAGATCATTAGGGAGGCTTTAGAATCGAATAAAAATAGACCACACATGATCTTTACTAAAGCATTATTAACCTACTATTTGAATGGGGAAGAGTTGATTGAAAGTATACAGATGTTTGAACAAGTCTTGAAATTTTACTCAAAATTCTATAAAGTGTCGCAATACTTAAGCAAAGCAAAATTATTGCAAAATTTAAACAAAAATCGTAAGTGCAAAATGTTTTATTTTTTTTTTTAATAAAAGTAAATTTTTGATAAAACTCTTCTTCTAGGCGACATCCTCTACAAATGTGGTAATTTTAAGTTACTTCGCGATATTTGCACGCAAGGATCAAAAGTGGATCCAACGAACAAGACATTTGACAGAATATTTTTCTTCTATCGAGGATTGGCAAATTTTAATCTTCAGAAATATGAAGAGGCTCGAGACGATTTCACTGATTGTCTTCGAATTAAGTCCGATAGTCAAGATGTTTTAATGAAACGAGCTAAAACACACTTTGTTCTGCAAGAATATGAAGACTGCATTGTCGATTGTGAAGAGTATATTAGGATAGAAAATTCTATTGATATTCAAGGAATTTGTGACTCGGCAAAGCTGCTCTTAAAGAATTCTGAGTTGAAAAGTGCTTACGGAATTCTTGAAGTTGCTGAAAATGCATCAGAGGAGGAGATAAAGAAAGCATTTGGAAAGCTTTCAAAGACGTTTCATGTTGATAAACATCCAAATGCGACAGCGATTGACAAAATTAAATTGACTCGAAAATTTAATGAAGTAAAAAAAGCATACGAGTCACTGAAAATTAAATTTTCACCTTGAGAATTTGCGAGTTTAAAAGAATATTCAAATAATTGCAAAGAGAGAGCGAGAGTGAGAGAGACAATCCTTTTAAATTTGCACAAATTTTACAATAAGAAAACGAAGGTTTCGAATTTAAAATGTCAATTGCAATTTCTATTGTGATAAACTTTAAAAAAATTAATTAAAGTTTTCTTAAAATGTTTGTTAATTTTGCATTCACAATGAAATGAGAGCAAGATAAATCTCAAAGAACTTCTGCAAAATGTTGCAAGGAATTTATTTTTGAGGTTGAACTCGTCCCTTTCGTAATTGGGGAGATGTCATTTATTTAAGTTTTAGATTAAATTTCGTTTACGCTGAATCGATTTCCCCCTCTCTCCCCCCCAAAAAGAAAGAAAATCAATAAATATAATTTGAGAACATTATTTTTTTTCCATTCCAGCTATCATTAAGTCGTTTAATCCCTTTTTTGCAATTTTGTCCTTGCTCGTTCGGTTTCCATATCGATTAGGTAAGGGATCAGAGAGACATTTACATATTATTTAAATCTAATGACCAAAATTAAAAAGTGCTTAAAAATTTGATGCGAAAACTCGCAGAGCGTAAAAAAAATGTGTAGGCAATAACAGCAGCAAAAAAGGGCCTGACAAAATAGATAGATATAAAAGAGGATTGAAAATACATCAAGCGACATCATCTACGACTTGACTGACAAACAAAAAATTGAATGGAGATATGACAAGGGGAAGAGGAATTCATGAAATTTGAGGGCAATTTTTTTACTCCTGATGATGAAGGGAATGTTTATTATTCCGCTTGTTAAATGATATTTTATTATAAAACGATTAGATTTTTTTTTTACTTCGTGGCATCGTTGGGTTCCCTTAAAGAAATTCGTCGTGCGAAATGTGTGTATTTAAAATCAAAGTACAGTAAACCTGCATCAAGAGAATAAATAAATATTCCATTCCTCCTGTGAGTGTGCTGTTTAAGTTTAGGTATTAAGAAGACAAGAGGGTTGAATTTTGAATCTGAAATAAACACAGCAATAGAGTGATACAACTAAAGAAAATTTATATTCTTAGGATTTTAAATTAAACCCTCATTTTTTTAATCGTTCAAGCTTGCAAATTGCCTCCCACTCAAAAACAAATTTCTTTTTCGATAATTTCCATCATTTTCCTTCTTTACAAACAGATAGAAAATTGAATAAAGAAGGCAGAAATATTTTGTCGTATATTGAGAAGAAAGAAAATATATTTTCCATCCTTCAGCCTTCGATTCGAGAGCTCCCGCTGGCAATGCCATACATGTCTTTCCCAATTTCATTTCTGTTTTGCCTTCTGCTGTGTGCGATGATTGAAAAATTTCATTGAATAAAAATTGAATTTGAAAGTAATATGTGATGTATAATTTTTGTTGGAGTTGTATCAAGATTTCTCTGTTTTCGTTGTTACATGTGACTTTTGAATTCTTCAAGCTGCCTTCGAGGTCTGAATGAAAAAACATTGTTGCCCTTTCGGAGGGGTTGAGTGAATATAAATGTTGCTAGCACAGATATAAATATAACTTATTTATCCACTAAATTAGTCATAATTTGCTACCGGATTATTGATTTTTGTTTTCTATTCAACAGTCATGTTTGTCATATTTTTTTATTATTCCGTAATCTCAGAAATGATATTTCAAGGAGCAAAGCAATATGATTTACTTTTTGATATTTCAAGCAACGAGTAAAGAAAATGTGGAAAAATATGTTATCTATTTTTTTTTACAAACCGATAGAAAAAATGATTGGGAAAATGTTAATCACTATTTTCTTATCTCTCGCTGTCTCAACCTTTTGTTTTCTTATTTGCCATTCCGCATTTTAAATGCAAAATATAAAATCCGTACAAACTTGAATAAAACTTTTATTTTTATTATCAGTCAAATGCAAGAGAAAGAAAATACTCATAAATTTTAATAAAGAAGCCAAGCAAGAAACATCCAACGAAAGAATGGAATGAAAGCACATTGATAAGATTAAAATACGAGTGATGATGTCAGCGAGGAAATAATTTTTCTTGTACAGTCTCGCAACGGATGGGTGCAGTATTGTGAAACGAATGCAACCAACCACCTGGAAATTTGTGTAATGCCAGAGACAAGGTAGATTTCCTACTACCAATCAACGCGACGCCTTCCGATTCCGCTTCATCACAAGTCGTAAAAAAATCACTGAATTTTTAATCGACATAAGTTGTTTCAGGTCCTGTCAGTTAATGAGGTATAAAAATCGTATAGCAACCTTTTTGCACTCAATTTAAATTTAAATTCATAGTTCGCCGAAAGCAAAAGTGGGAGAGAGAGAAAGAGAGAGGGAGCGGAAAAGTATAAAATTTCATTGCCATTTACCTTTAAACCGAAGCCAAAGTTGCGATATAAAAATCGGGTCATTTAAAATTTATGCGATGCTGAGTTTGAAAATATAAGAAAACTTTTCGGGAGGTTATCAAAGTTAAATGAGCGGTTTAATAACAGCAAAATGAAATTTTATCACTTCAACAATAATAAAAGCAAGTGCTTAGCTGCAAGGGTGTAAGGGGTTTGATTTAGCAAATGGATCGATGACCACAATAAAATAAAACGAGAATTAAATCTAAACCTGGCAGTAAGTGGCAAATAATTCCATATAGTATGATCTCGAAGGTTTCCCAGTTACACACACATTGCATTAATAAATTATTGATTGACCATTTGACCCCTCTGGATCAACTCTGTCGCAGTGTAGGGATTCACAATATATTTTCGGCAATACTTTTTTTTGTTCGATTTGTACAACAAAAAAAAAAATCAATGATCCAATAAAAATAAAGCTTCTGACGCTACTCAGTACTGAATCTAACGTTTGAAACTAACAAATAAATATATAAAAAAAGAAAGCAAGAAAAAAAAATATGCTTCGTATTCAATCAAATGTTGTAATGTTGCTGTATAATGCATGGAGTGTCATGGTGAAATTGACGTTTATACGAAGCGAAAGCAATTTATTATTTATGTATCTGCAAATAAAGATTTTTCCTGAGGAAAAGTGCTTATAAAAAAGCGTTACATTTCTTTAGTTACATAAAAGAAATTTTTTTCTTCTGCAATAATATTAAGACGATTAAATAGCGAATTATTTCTTTTTTTTAGGATTTTTATTTATGCATTGGATGAATGTGTATGTTGAAAGGCATTCAATGCATGTGTCGAGAAAGTCGAACATGTAAATAATAAAAAGGATTGTAATACCAGGTTGAAATTGCTTTTGCTGTTATGTTGGTTGCGACGGATTTCGAAGGGGGTTGATGATGTATTTTTCATGATCCAGCGAATCACGGCGAATGAACGATTTTTCGTGTCAATTTATTTTTCACGAGAAGGGATTCAACTCTGAGTTTTCTTTTCCTTTCATTTGTGAGTTCACGTGGAAATTGTTGAGCGCAACTTGCACACTCTTAGAATTTATTTTAAGGGAAAATAATTTTATCTAACGATGAAAAGATGTTTTGACTCGCATGTCAACTTCTTGAGTTATGAAAAGAAAAAAACTTTTTTTTCCTTCAAATACTTTCGCATGACATCGAAAATAAAAATGTTGCCGACAGAAATTAAATGCTCATTAAAAATTCAAAAAGCCTATCTCTCTCAGTAAAAGGAAAATTCCAAGTCAAGGACTTTCGAAGGTGTTTACGGCAGAAGGTTATTTATATTTTTGAAACATACAGAACTTTTACAATGTCTCAGTGATGCATGAATATTTAATTTGCGCAACTGAAGTAAAGAAAAATAATATCTCTTTCACTGTTATCTCAAGAAATTGAAAGATTTTCTTTGCTTTCCTTCTTCAAGTGACAATTAAGCCAATTTACTTTACTTTTTACGTCGTATACTCTGAGACGTCTTTAATGTATTGAAACGAATATTTCTTCTTTTTTTCTATTCTATAAACATTTCCTTTTGATGTTTCTCCTTTTTACTTCTTTTAAGATTTTTCTTCGTATTCATTTATCATTGAATTTGCATTTAGATTAAAGAAAAAAGAAATTTTCGTCTGCTTCAAACTTTATTTTTTATTTCTTTGCATGAAAATGTTCTGGTGAGTCGGTTGTGAAGCATTTTAGAATTTCCACCGAAATGACATTGCGCGATTTTCTAATGACATCGCGTGAGAGTCGAGATAAAATTTACTTCGCGTGGTAAAATTCGCGGTGAAACTTCTCGCTGAATTGAATTAAGATAAATTGGAATTGTAGCAAAGAAATGCTCGTGGAAAATTCATCATCATCATCCGCCAGCAGCACTCTTGTGAGTATGCTTCGATCTAAAGTGTGTCATACACTCGAATAAAGGAAAAAAGAAAATTGATAAAAAAAACAGCAAATGAAAATTACTTTGATTTGATTTTTCAATTTCGTGCGCTTCGAGACAATTTTTTTATCCTGGCAGAGTAGGGAAAAATTCAATCGATTTTTCTAACCGCACTTTTCTTTTCTATATTTCCCTGTCGCTGCTTAGCAATGATTTTTTGCTATTCCATTTTATTGCCACCATTAATGAGTTCCACAATATGCTTGAAAAAATACATGAATTGAAGGCAATGATGATTTATTTGTGAATAACTTCTACAATTATTTGAATATTATGCTCTCTATGTGACCTAACAACGTTATAGTTCCCGCAACATTCCGATAAGAATATGCTTTCAACTTCAACCATGGGACACGAGACAGAAATAAAATTCCTATGAATAATGTATCAATTTCGGTTTGTTTCGGCGAGTAAATTTTCCTATAAATTTTTACGAAATCTCGAAAGAAGAGACATGAAAACTCATTTTAGCCTCAGTGGAAAGAAAAACTCTTTAACTTTTTACTTAGATATAGAAAGTTTAGCCCGAACTTAACGTTCTAATTTTATTTTACTTGAAAGAAGACTGAAGGACTCCGAAGGGTTTGTCAATTTCAGAATTCACATGAATAAATGATTAATATTTTCTGGAAAATTTAGCGATGATGGCAGTTGGAAGATCAAGATTTTTGATGGAATTTCATTGATTTTTGTGTAGATGGAACACGGAAGCATAACATTTCACGAAATATAATTTTCACGCTTTAAGGAAATTTTGTGAGATTTTTGTTGTTTCTGCATCGCTTGTAGGCGTTAAATATCATGTTAAGTCGACGGAAGTTAATTAAATATTTTTGTGGGTTTCTGTTGCTTTCTGATAAAGAATGCTATAGTGTGCGAGCTTATTGCGTAAATCATTAATGATCCAAATAAAATGGCTAAGCTTCTTTAGATGTTTATTCAACAGCATGAAATTGACAGATCTTCCTTTGAGTTTCTTTCTCCTTCTAAAATCTTTCATCTGCCTACATGTTTCATGAACTTATTTATATATTCTCGCTCTATAGTTTATAAACGAAATGAAAATGCTTCATTCAGCTAGACAGTTAAGAATAGGGAGAAAGATACAAGATGAAATACCAAAGTCATAAAAATAGTAAATTATTTCAGAATGGATTGGGATTTCTACTCTTCCCGGCTAACTCTTAATATAGAAGGGATCTCGTTTTTAGATTTTATTTTTATCGTTCGACTTTATCGAAAAGGTATTTCTATTTGGTCATTTGGTAACATACATTTTTAATGAGAAGTTATCGTGTGTCTGTCGTTTGAATGGTCCTGGCTAAAATTAGTGAACTGAAGTTGAGACGTCAATTTGTCGATTTTTATATGAAAACGTGCAACAGGTTTTATCGTGAGTTTCTTTCAATTCCTATGCTTAGAATTATTCGTTAAATTTTAATTGGAAAGTCGCTACTGTTGTGTTTTGTCAGGATCTTGCATATACTGTAGTCCTTGATATCAGCAATCAGCATTGTACGTGGGCCTCTGAAATTTAAAATTATTTCAATAATCTTAAAACTTCTTTAGTTGATTCAAAGTTACAGGAGCTAACGAAACTACTTAGTGGTGATAGGACTGGATCTAAACGCCTACCCAACTTTAATAAAATTGTCATTAGCTATTATCAAAGCGACTTATTGACCATTGACTTCATAAATTATCGTAACCTTATCTCATTCCTCCTTAGAGCATAACAAAGCACCATGAAAGATATGCCGTCTAATTTTAAATTCGAAAAATATTTATTTATTTTAATGGAATTCAAACTGCACATTGAGAGCAATAATTCAATTCTCCAGCCGATAATTTCTGGCCATTAATTGAGTCGTGAATCAAAAAATATTTATAATTGGCAAAATCATTAATAAATTATGGCGCATATAGAATCGCAAACTAATTGAGCTTGAATTTAAACTGCGGGCTCGAAAATGACTGATAACAAAAAATGTGTGCGACTAAATTTATGACCAAAATATTGTATTTAAATTGCGTTTGTATAGTTTATGAGCTCTTGTTAAACTTGTAGATTATTTAATGTCTCAAGGCACGTTGCTCTGCATAAATTTCATGCTACCGAATCACAGTAACTTTAAGTCGCCAATTTTAACCAATGTTTTGAAAGTTTTTAGTTGAGTTAAAAAATTTGCGATGACAAGTCCGAAAGTGAGTGAAAAGTTCGTCGCACAACCGAGAACTATTCATAAGTTCATTGCTGGCATTGTTGTAATTTTGTTGGCTATTGTTTTAAAGAAATCGAGCTATTTTAGTAGTACTGAAGAGGAAAGATTGGAAATAATTTCACAACATAATATTACAAATGCAACGCCAAAATATTGGGTTCATGGAAAATTTCCCCATATTTTTGAGTTAATAGAAGGCACCTTAGAGCGTAAGGGAATCACTAAATTGACTAAGGAGGAAGCCGAAAATGGCCCTGAGAATTATGACTGGAATATTTTGTGGCTTTACACCATGGAAACAGGTCTTGAGTTTGCATTTGAAAAACTTAAGCGTCATCAGAAAATTAACCACATACCGGGCAATTATGCTTTAGCAGCAAAGAGCTTCCTTAGTTCCCATTTCAAATCAAAATATATTCCAATTGGCTTTGTTGAAAGTAATGCTTTGAAAGAATATGCTTCAAAACATCCAGAGAAAAGATTTGTTTTAAAGAAGAAAGGTAATACTGGAATTATGCTCGGAAACGTCGCCGAAATGGAATTTTATGACACTGAATCGAATCAAGGTTATTTTGCACAAGAATACGTAGAAAATCCACTTTTATTCGAAGGTCACAAGTTTGATTTTGGGGTTTACGTGTTAATTACTTTTGTGAATCCATTAAGAGTTTACTACTACATCGAGAATCACCTAATTCGATTTTGTCCGAAACCGTATAGCTCATCAAATCCAGATGACGTCGACGCATATATTATTGGTGAATCAAGAATCATTGGCACGGAATTTCCATATGTGAACAAATTTCTTAAGAATTCATATACATTCAAGGATGCATTACAAAGCTACATGATACAAAAAGGTTTAAATTATACGAAATTGTGGCAGGATATTGAGGATTCTGTGCGTGCATCAGTTGCATATAGTGAAGAATATTATATCTTAGAGGTAAACATATTTTTATTTTTATATTCAATGTAAATTTACATATATGTTCTTGAAAATTATTTGCTCATTTCAGCTCAATGAATATCCATCGTCATCGAAGTACAATTTTTTTGAGCTTCATCGGTATGACTATATGCTAGACAAAGACATGAACCTTTATTTGATGGAAATAAATATGAGTCCAAATATGTATGCCGGACCGAAATACATTCATCACAAAAATATGTATGAGAATGTGTTGTACGATGTCTTCAATATGATTGGTGTGGGTGACAAAACTCAAAGGTTTGTTATGAATTGAAATATTTTCTTAAAATCTACATTTCACATATTTCTGCAGCTTGACGGTTGACGAAATTATCGAACAATACCAAGAGCAGGTGTCTGTTGAGCCTACTGTTTGCTTATCGCCCTTATGCAACGCAAGTTGTGCGAGCACAAAATGCCAGTTTTGCTGGTCCTGCATGACGAGGGATCAAAAATATGAGATCACATGGCATATTATGAACATGTGAATCGCGGGGGCTTTAAGAGAGCTTTTCCTTCAAATAAGGTTGTTGAAATTTTTCATTTCTGAAACACATTTTCTGATTTATAATAAAAACTGTTATTGAATGCCATTAAATATCAATTCCAGGAACTCATAGAAAAGGACAACAGCGTAGTTCCATTATCATACAAGAATCTTCATCATTTCAATTGGTTCCGAGCGATGTGCACGAGAAATGTAAATTTCTGTTGAGACTTCTTTTTTATTCATGGAGAGCTAAATGAAGCAAATAATAAAACTTTATATCGTGAGCCAATAATTAAATTCTTCAACCGATAACTTTTAGCCACCAATTGATTGAGTCTCAAACAAAAAAAAAAATGTTTGTTATTTGAAAAATTATCAATAAATTATAGTGTCTATCCGAATCGAAAACTAATTGTGCTTTAATTTTTATTGCGGGCCAAAAATTTACTGACAAATTGCGTTTTATTAAATTTATGGCAAATTCATGATTTATTGTCGAAAAATTCGATTTCATACACATCCAAATACGTTTAATTGTAGCCAGTTATTTATAATTATTCATGTCATTGCAAAATTATAATTCTGCCAAAACAAGAATCAATTAGATATGTTACAATAAATATTTTAATAGTGCAGTGCATGGTTAAGGATTTAATGATCTATCTAGATATCATACAAAATCTCAGAACGTCAGATGTGTAAGACAATCTCAGAAACTAGGAACGACTAAAAGCATGGCCTGAATAATATTTTACGTGTAGGATTTATTTTCTGTCGCATCACCAAAAATTAAAAAATTATATTTGAATGGGCGACGAAACATATGTCCGATGTTTTTTTTTCACAACGGGGACTAGGCAGTAAACTTTATACATATTTGAATTAATCTAATAAACTATGATTTTACGAAGGAGTCTTCATTTACTTAGAAATGTATTTTGTTCTTAATTTCAATAATTTTCCTTTACCAACATTATATTATGTAGATAAAGGGTTTCAATGAAAACAAATAATCATGTACAAACATGCACTCGAACACAGAATTATAGCAGCTCCTACGGCATGTGGGTAGCTATTATAACAAAATAAAAGCAGTTTAACATTTTAGGAAAGAAAGACAATTAATTCTTCTACATAAAATTATGAAATGTATAAGTATTTTAGTTCGTACCTTAAATAAGCAATGTAAGCAATACAAAAATTTGCCTAATTTTACAATTAAACTATATACTTAGCGAACAATTTTACTTTTTATGTATGCATATTTAGACAGTATCTAAAATTTCCTTATTATCGAACATGCTTGACGTAACAGCACTGACCAAATTAATGAATGTAGTTCGTGAGCCCTGCTTATGATAAATAGTCGAAAAATTCACACATTCCTTCGCAGTGCGAAATTCTTGCAATAACTTTTTTAGTTGAGTTAAAATATTATACGATGACAAGTCCGAAAGTGAGTGAAAAGTTCGTTGCACAACCGAGAACTATTCATAAGTTCATTGCTAGCATTGCTGTAATTTTGTTGGCTATTATTTTAAAGAAATCGAGCTATTTCAGTAGTACTGAAGAGGAAAGATTGGAAATAATTTCGCAACATAATATTACAAATGCAACGCCAAAATATTGGGTTCATGGAAAATTTCCCCATATTTTTGAGTTAATAGAAGGCGCCTTAGAGCGTAAGGGAATCACTAAATTGACTAAGGAGGAAGCCGAAAATGGCACTGAGAATTATGACTGGAATATTTTGTGGCTTTACACCATGGAAACAGGTCTTGAGTTTGCATTTGAAAAACTTAAGCGTCATCAGAAAATTAACCACATACCGGGCAATTATGCTTTAGCAGCAAAGAGCTTCCTTAGTTCCCATTTCAAATCAAAATATATTCCAATTGGCTTTGTTGAAAGTAATGCTTTGAAAGAATATGCTTCAAAACATCCAGAGAAAAGATTTGTTTTAAAAAAGAAAGGTAATCGTGGAATTAGGCTCAGAAACGTCGCCGAAATGGAATTTTATGAAACGGGATCGAATCAAGATTATTTTGCACAAGAATACGTAGAAAATCCACTTTTATTCGAAGGTCACAAGTTTGATTTTGGGGTTTTCGTATTAATTACTTCTGTGAATCCATTAAGAGTTTACTACTACATCGAGAATCACCTAATTCGATTTTGTCCGAAACCGTATAGCTCATCAAATCCAGATGACGTCGACGCATATATTATTGGTGAATCAAGAATCATTGGCACGGAATTTCCATATGTGAACAAATTTCTTAACAAATCTTACACATACAAGGATGCATTACAAAGCTACATGATACAAAAAGGTTTAAATTATACCAAATTGTGGCAGGATATTGAGGATTCTGTGCGTGCATCAGTTGCATATAGTGAAGAATATTATATCTTAGAGGTAAACATATTTTTATTTTTATATTCAATGTAAATTTACATATATGTTCTTGAAAATTATTTGCTCATTTCAGCTCAATGAATATCCATCGTCATCGAAGTACAATTTTTTTGAGCTTCATCGGTATGACTATATGCTAGACAAAGACATGAACCTTTATTTGATGGAAATAAATATGAGTCCAAATATGTATGCCGGACCGAAATACATTCATCACAAAAAGATGTATGAGAATGTGCTGTACGATGTCTTCAATATGATTGGTGTGGGTGACAAAACTCAAAGGTTTGTTATGAATTGAAATATTTTCTTAAAATCTACATTTCCCATATTTAACCAGCTTGACATTTGATGACGTTATCGAAAAATATCGAGAGCAGGTGTCTGTTGAATCTAACATTTGCTTATCGCGTTTATGCAACGCAAGTTGTTCGAGCACAAAATGTCAGTTTTGCTGGTCCTGCATGACGAGGGATCAAAAATATGAGATCACATTGGCATATTATGAACATGTGAATCGCGGGGGCTTTAAGAGAGCCTTCCCTTCAAATAAGGTTGTTGAAATTTTTCATTTCTGGAACACATTTTCTGATTTATAATAAAAACTGTTATTGAATGCCATTAAATATCAATTCCAGGAACTCATCGAAAAGGACAACAGCGCAGTTCCATTATCATACGAGAATCTTCATCATTTCAATTGGCTCCGAGCGATGTGCAAGAAAAACGTAAATTTCTGTTGAGTTTTTATTTTTAATTCACTGAGAGCTGTATCAACAGTATTGATCAAAATTAAAATAAAACAAGTGTTTTTCATTCAGTAAAGTATCACATTTTAAGATGACAAAACGCGTAAAGAAAAAGTCGTCAAAATTTTCGTTTCTTTCTCGTCTCCATATAGACAAATCGCAAATATTTTTAACAATTTTTATTGCATTCTATGCAGTTTATTGGTTTCAAGTTTATCAAATTACTCAACGTCTTTACACAAGTGATTTACGCAAATATTGGTTACATCATCCAAATGGCAAAATTAATATTTTTAAATCGATCGAGAAAGTGCTGAATGAATTTGGTTTTGAGAAAATTCAAATGAAGTTTGAAAATGTTAAGAAGATTCACATGAATTGGCATTTGGGTTGGACAAGTAGCCCTCGCGGCATGTTGCCAATTGATTATGATGTTGTTAAACCGCACCAAAAACTAAATCATTTTCCTGGCAATGAAGTTTTAACTAGGAAAGATGTAATGGCCAGAGTATTGAATTTTAAATTCATTCCGAAAGCTTTTGGAAATGCTGACGAGTTGAAAGCCTTTGTTGTTTTGAATCCCGATAAGAAATTTATTCAGAGGCGGAAAGCTACTGGAAGGATGGCAATATCGAATGTATCAGACATCACATTTAATCCTTATGATGAATCAGTTAGCGACTTTGTGCAAGTTTATGTTGATGACCCGCTGTTGATTGAAGGACACAAATTTGATTTCAGCGTTTTTGTAGTAATAACATCAATAGAGCCATTAAGACTTTATTATTACACTGACGATATTCTCTTGCGGGTTTGTAAGCTTCCGTATGAGCCCTTCGATCCGAAAATTGTTGATAAATATGCAATCGGACATGAGTCAATGATTTCTGGTGTTGAAATTCCTGTGCTAAAAGAAATGATTGCAAACAATAAAACAGTAAAAGAAGCCATGGATTTATATTTCATTGCAAAAGGCATCAATATGAGTAATATCTGGAAGAATGTTGAGGAATCAATTCGCTCTGTCGTTATGGAAACGCAGCAATATTTTATGAACCATGTAAGTTTACATTATTTGGTTTGCAGCATTTATCAAAATGAACATTTTTTTTTTTTTTGGCAGCTTGCATATTATGACTTAGATCGTTGTTTCTTTGAGTTATATCGCTTCGATTTTATGCTGGATAAAAAGCTCAGCTTATTCTTGCTTGAAGCCAATTCGAGTCCGAATTTATTGACTGCATTGCAACATGACGAGATGATGAATGAAAATATTTTGCGCAATTTATTCAATCTCATAGGTTTGGGAACGTTTGATAAGGATATTGATGAAAATGTTTTGAAAATAGATGACGACAAGTGCATTGAACAGGTCTGCAATGAGACGTGCTCGCTAGTTGATTGCGAATTTTGTTGGAATTGTTTAGACGATGATGAGAAATACGATCTGAAAATGGCTTACAGCGAACAGCTGGCGGCTGGAAAGTTCAAACGACTTTTCCCTGACGTCAATTATAATTCATATTTTATGTCCGACATGAATAAACATCATTCAAAATGGTTCAGAAAATTGTGCAATAATTTAGAATTGTTCTGTTAAAAAGCCATACAAATATTTTCTCATCTTTTCTAATTGTGTAATTATTGATTATTGAATTTGACAAATTACAACACAGAATTGCTGTGCAAACCATTAAAGGAGCAAAAAGTTTTGTACAAAATAACTAATTGATTCGTTTTGAAACAAAGTTTTTGTCTTGCCGAATACCCTAAACTGAGGTGAAGTACTCTTGTGCACATTTAAGTATTTTTACAAACTTCAACCGAAAATAAAGTTGTCTGTTTCAATTTGAACTTTAAAAGTATTTTTTTTTTCTGTGCATAAAATTTCGCTGGAAAATTTTAAAGTTTCGAAAGTTTTAACCCTTACAACTCTATGTAGGCACAGTGGTAAAATGTTTGTCGTTTCCACTTAAAAACAATTTGTTGTTATCAACGAAACTTTGATTTAACGAAAAATTACTTACGCATAAATTTACATTTCTAATGCTTTATCATTTTGTATGTTGTGCAAATTAATTAATATTCATTTCGTTGAAAAGAGAGAGGGAGAGAAAGTGAGAATGAGAGAGAAAGACGCTTCCGCAAAGGCAGCAAAATTAATCGCCTTAAAATTCATGAAGCTTTTCAACAACTGCCGCATAGATGAGTGACTTTAAGAAGTACAAGTACATATATCTATAAGATTCCATTAATGTTTCACTATATAAGTCTCTTTTAAAATTCTCTTCCACACGCAAAATGGCACTCGACAAGTTGCATATAATTTCCTGCATACACTTCGTTGACTCGAACAAAAGGTGCAAATTGTTGTTAGTAACCCAGCAGAAAATATGCTGAAAGAAACTAGGACATGACAAGTGTAGAGCTATGAAAGTCTGCGCTGTATGATGGAGCACTGGAGTGGAATCTTAATTCAATTCAATGTATAGCAAAATATAAAGGAGCATAAAAAATGTGATGTGTCATTAAAACTTTTCATATAATGTTTTGGATTTGTTTTAACCACCATTCGCAATATTTCATAAATTTTCCCTCAGCTTCACGGCTTGCAGGCTCGTTTTTCATACGATGCTGATGAAAATTGATCATAATAAAAAGTTACTAATTTGGAATGTGCTTTAACGTTCCGCATTTGTTGTGCATTTTGCTGAATATCATTCTGCGTGACATTTTTTCCTTGCTTTTGCTTGACTTTTATCAATTTTGCAACATTGCAGGCAGCTATTGAAATAACGGATGTGACTTAAAATTGGGCCACAACACAAGCCACAAAACACATACAAATATATTTTTTTTAATCATTTTACTGTCTGGGCGGAAAAGCCATATATTTAAACTAAACATAGAATGTTTCATCATGTTCCTGCACATAAATAAATAGATGTCATATCATATTACATTGTTTTTAGATAAAAGCAACATTTCCTCTGACGGCATTTTGGGATTATGAGGTTTTATGACATATTTTCACAGTTTTTTACTTCGAAAATGACAACAAGAAAATATTTTGTTTTATGAGGTTCTGCTGTTTTAAGTATTAAGTAGTTTGCTCTATCAGAAGAGACTCCAGATTGCATCATAAAATGGAAAAGTATAGAATATTGTATAAGCAAGTCAAGAGAAAAGGAAATAGCTCTTAAATGGTGCAGAAGTTGTAGATTCCGCTTATGAGTTTACGACTCGTAATGTCGAAAAACAATTTACTCGCGGTTGAGAAGACATTGTTGAAGCATTTACTCAACAATGACTTCCACCCTCAGTGTATATAATATTATTTATATTCACATCCTTGGTTCTTTAGTTTTTTTTTTTCTTGATAATTTATGACTGTTTTATAAGTTTTATGATACACTTATATGATGAAATGTGGAAGAAAGCTTAAGATTGCGCGAATTTCGTTCGTTTATGAAGTCATTAAAATTTCTATGCAGTGATTTTCATTTTTTCTTGCGAGGCGTCGTTTATACGCATTTAATTTTCAAGCAATTTTGATTACTCAATTTGGTGGAAGTAATGTCATTTATGCCGTGGATTTAGTTGTAAAGATTCCAATCGGTTGTAGCATGAAAGATATTTCATTCATCCCGCACGATGGGAATGAAAGGAATGTTGTAAAACAGCAAAGCGAGTAATTTGAAAACATTTGTGGGGGATTTGTCGAGAAAACAATACCCAATGTTCATTTTGTCATATCTGTTGTTGTCTTAAAAAGAATAAGCATTATATATCATATTTCCTTATATTTGCTATCTGAAAATATTTTGAAGCGAAATGCGCATATCTAATTAAATTTTTCCATATTAAGTATTTGTGCATAAAACAAAAAGTATTTTTGAATATGCAAAAAGTTTAGTTAAAATCTAATTATGTAATTGGAAGCAGTATAATTAGCGTAAAATTTAATTCATGTGACGTCAAGCATTATTTCAATTTTGCAGTTGATACCGATAAGTAATTTCTCAGTATTAATTTGCTTTCAGCTTATCATTTTTCAAGGAAATTAAACAAAATTAAAGTAAAGAGCTTAAAGCATTTCAAGCAAATGCACTTAAAATGTTTGAATGAATTTCATTGGTCGGCTAGCATACACTTATTAAATTTGCCGGCCATAAAGCTCGTCAAACTTCAGCGCAGTATTCGAAATGTTATTTCAAGAATGATTATTTTATTTTAATGACATTTGGGGCGAAACAAGGCAAAAGCAATAAAATTATCATTCACTCAATCCCTCTCTTTTCTTCGTTCTATATCACTTGTGTGCTTTCGTCCAATTCATTCGAAATATTGGTTCACTCTGACTTCTGGTCCTTTCCGGAATATTGTCGATTAGGGAAACATATACACACATTCGAATTGTAATAAATATTTACGATGAATATCGAATTCCCTCACCGACAAAGGCCAAAAAAGAAGGAAAAACGCAACGCGATATTTCCAATTCAATATTTCATATATTTTATTCTCATTTCTTCTGAATTGCGAAAATCGATGTTTTATTCAAAATCGAACACTGCACAATGTATACAATTACAATTTGAAATGGCTTTGAATCATACATTGGTGGAATTTAAGCGTGTAACCGAGTTCATATTCGGTGAATATATTAAAGGATAAACATATTTGTGGTTGGCATGAGATAGCATAATTGGATCTATTTGGTAATGGTATCAAATTTAAACTCGCAATTATCTACAAAATTGAAAACCTATCCGTCACACGTAACGTAACCCTTTCCTCAAATGACTGCTTTACATCGCACTAAATCATTTGAATTTTCAGAATTATGAATACAAATGAATCTAGTCGCTCTTTTGGAAGCGATAAATGAATATTTACAAAAGAAAAAAAAAATATTTCCATTCAAAAATTGCACAATTTTTGTGAATGGTTCTCATAACTTTTGCGTTTCGAAACTTTATGCAATCCCATTTCGCTGTTATTTTCGCTCCGATGCGCATTAGCTGCCACTTTTTTTTGGGTTCTGTTATTCTGTAAAAAAAAAACCTAATGAAAAAAAGTCAACTGAAAATAAAATGAGCATAAAATGCTTTTGATGATGAAATTAAAAAGAAAAAAAAAAAAAACGTTGGCAAACACAGACGAAAAATTAAATTATTTTCGTCATAAACTTTTGCCACAGCCGTATGTATAAATTGGGTGCAAAAAATAAAAAAATTAAAGAATTTTGTTGAACAATATGAACTTCACATATTACAGAAAAGCGTTTTAGTATGAATTAATGAAATTAATGTCGCAAAACTTATTATGAATTTTTTGCTGCCTGGGTGACAACTTTTTCTTCTATTTATGAATGAATGAATGTGGTGCATATGAGCAAATCTTATATTTCTGAAATGTCACTCATATTTTGTGAAACGTTTTAGGGAGTTGGAAAAGTTTAATTCGTATATTTTTGTGCATTTTATTGAGACGAAAAAAAAGTTTTCTTTATTCCTTCCGTGTGTTGTACGCTCCCGAGCATTTTAGTTTCAAAACAAATTTAAATCACATTATATGAAAATAATTCTTTTTTTTTTCTTATTCACTAAAACTTATTATTCTGAAACATTTTATAAAAGAATTATGTTGTGGGAGGATACAGATCAAGATTGCAAAAATTTTCTTTCATTTCAGTATTAAAATAAAGTTTTTCTTTATTTAATTATAATATTTGACTGCGAATCTTGAGACAGTCGCTTCGACATTTAAGTAATTTTTCTATTTTCCTTTTCTTTTGAAAAAATGCAATAACTATTTTAATTAAATTAAATTCGCTCAAAGTCGAAGTCACTCGATGTGTTTCAACAATTAATTGTACATTTGCAATTTATATAGTTAATTGTTCTTGAATAAGAAGAAAAACCCAAAGATACGAGTGCGGGTTGTCACTGTTTTGTTACTGAAATTTTAATACAAATTGAAACTTCAAAAGTTGGATATCAGAATTATATTTTGTTCTAAAATTATCAATTAAACAAAAACTTTTATATCGGTGCTTTAAACTCCTGTTAAAGGAAACCATTTTTGTAACTAAATAGCATATTGCATGATCATTGTTTGTCGTGTCGAGTATTTTGTAAATTAAAAACGTTTGTTTAATATTTATTACAGTACTTTGGTTTCAAATATATGTATATGTATGCATAATAGAGAATTGCTCGCCACAGAAAAATATATATAGTTGAATGAAAACAATGATGAAAACTTCATGAATGCGTCTTCATTTCAGTGAAAACAATGTGCCACAGGTTGATTAACAGCACGTGCTGAGCGTTACAGACAATTTTTTTTTAAATTATTTAATAACATTTTTAACTCGAATACTAAAATGACAAAATTCAGCATAAAAAGTTGTCACGAGCATTAACGAAAGTTTACATTTTATGTGCCATGTTTGAGTATACAGGAATTAATTTTATTGTTTAGAAATCCTAATTAAATTTGATTCATTTTCTTTTTCTTTCGACATAATTTTCAAGACCACTTTTTTAGAAATGACTTGAATGATGTTGTTTTCATGTTTTCTTTCGAGCTATAAAATTTCCGCTCAAACAACAATTTTTTGCACTCATAAATGTCATGTATTCTTGTTTTTCACTTGCAAAATTCATGAAAAATGGAAATTTTTTGCTTTTTTTATTGAAGAAGCTTATGCAAAACATGAAGAAGTGCATGAGTTGATGTTTCCTCGGGTTGGTGATTCTTCTCTTTCACTTCCTTGTCTTTTACACTCAGACACTGAACGAGGAAAAACAAATCATTACTGAGAATATTTTTTTCCACTCTTTCTCAAAGCAATATTTGAGGAAAAAAGGAATCAGAAAATGCAAAAAAGAAGATTTATCTTGTTTATTTTCGTAATATTATGCAGTAAAGTGCTTTATTTCATGCTTACCCTATCTTTCATTATACTAATTATTATTTTGTTATAGAATGCGGATGCTCTTTCTTATGAAAGTATTACCTCGCTAGAAAAACAAATAGCTTGAGTGCTGCGAAAACACATTCCTCATTCAACATTGCACAACACCTGCAATAGATTCTTAGGAAAATTAAAATATTCACTGAAAATGTCCTTTCCTGGTTGCGAAAGAAACATTTGCATTATACGTAGAGAAACCTTCGAGCAAAAAAGATTAAGAGCTCTTGAGGACATGTCTTAAGAGAGCTTGAAATAACAATCGAGTCGAGATAAGAAAATTTCATTATTTGCACAACAGCACTGGAGCGAAACATTTTGCAATGACTTAATTTATGTTTTCAATGCAAGTGCCGACAGCGACAAACAACTATAAAGCCTCAGGAGGGAGCGAAAGAGAGAGAGAGAGTGAGGAAGTGAAGAAGAATGACACGATTGTGTTTCATTTGAAAAATGACAAAGAACTGATGACATAAACTCCTTCGATATCGGATGTTTGTCCTCCTTTTTATCGGTATACAAACATAACTGTTTTATATTTTTCAAATCGAGAACGTGCATGGCACAAAGGAACCTTCTCAAATCCTTTGTGCAGGAACAACATGTTTATGAGTCTTTGGCATAGCTCGATTTTGCTTTTTTTGTTTGTTCACTGGCAAAGAAATAACCGACAGCAAAAAATGTATCGAGTGAAATAATATATCGCCCTGCAGTGTTTTTGCACTGCTCGGATGTGTCTGATAAAAAAAATGGCAAATGAACACTCAAACACACACAAAATCGGTGCATTAATGAAATATCCTGATCATAATAATATATCCTTCAACGTGATATGTGTCGAAAATAATGTGAGCGATAAATGAAGTCCTACAACACTAACGGGATGGTCGAGTTTATTAAGTTGGAAAATTAAATTTGTAGAAAGTTTTTGCACTGGAAATGTACATATACTTTTGAGCTATCGATACATCCACAGAAATTTTCATTTAATTAATTTTCGTAAACCATAGCACGATGTCCCATAAGCCCGAAGAAATGCTGAAGCAAAATATATTTATATTCTTATTCCATTCCAGTAGGATGTTGAGATATTCTTTATTCGCGTTGTTATGAATGCGTTGCCATTTACATGGAAGGCATCATTAAATATTTTCCACCCATTTCGTTTCAATAAGCTTCTTCCGGGTTTCAGCTGATGGACTGTTATACAATTTGGGAGGATTATTTGGCTTTTTTGAGCTTTATTCAACTGGCACACAACGGCGTTGTAGCATGAATGAGTAAACATCAGGCAATGAGCATTGGATGGTAATAAAATAAAACTACTTGGAAGGTAGATGAAATAGAAACTCAATGTTTTTATGTAACAATTTTTATAGTCGATTTATTCCCAGCAAATTAAGTGACACTTTCTGCTTACTAATTTCCATTTTCGACATACAAAGCAGTCACCAGCTTATAAGGACAATGATACAAAATTTTATATATTTTGCTAGCTTTATAGTTTTATCAATAAAAATCGTAAAATTGATAGCTCGACTAAAATTATATGGGAAAAGAACGTTTTACAACTCCAACAAGCATCGATTCCACAAATTTTGTTTTGCTGCGCAAAAGATTGTTATAATACATTTCGATACATTAAAGACATTCTTTATTTTATCCATATGTGGGCATTACAATGTAGAACATAATAAGTGCCTTTAAGATAACAATTGGATTGTTAGAGCTAAAAGAGATACGCTTTGGACTGGATGAGGGCAATAAAATCATATTTATTTCTGCGGGTTTCCTTATAACGTGAACCACGTAACTCTCTCACTCTCTGTCTCATTTGCCCTCATTCTCCCGATATTACGTTCCATTATGTTATCTAATTGAATTAGGAAGAGGTTGCAAAAAAATATGTGTGTATGAAATATCTATCATTTCTTCAATATGAAATTGAATGAAACCCAATAACGCAACTAATATCAAATGACGACTAACCTGCAGGTTTGTTCTTTCTCTCGCTGTGATTCCCAAACAAAATCTTTCAATTTTCGGTGAGTTGACAGAAAAAAAAAATTTATTTTTTGCGACATTCGGGCGAAGCAAGAAAATCCTAGATGGAGTCTTAATTAAATGAATCAATAGAGCACTCAAAAGGAACCAATCATTCTGACAACAATAATACATCCAAATGTAGCTCCGGTAAGGTAGCAAACAAAAAAAAAAAGATTTTTTTTGCAAGAAGAATACTAAATTCAATTTATTTCTCAATTCACAGAAGGAGCGACAAAAAAAATCATAGAAGGAATAAAAAAACAGAAATGAGAAGGAAGAAAAAAAAAATTAATTCGATTGTACCAAATTCAAAATAGGAAAAAAAAGGAATCGAATGAAACTCTTTTTTTATGTCGGCACTGTAAATTTTCACTCTTGAAAAACTCGGATGAAAAACAAATGAGAAAAATTCCCTTCTACCTGGGTAAGCACATCAGTCCCAATTCCATTTACATCAGAATGTGAAACGTTTCAGTAGTTTGTGCAATATTTTCTTTTGTCTGTCCCTTGAAACTTTTCCTGGGATTATGGAAGCCAATGACTCTAATGAATAGCAAAAAATGTTTATTGTACATAAAGCTGCCGATAAATTTCAATTTTAATGTAAAAAAAGGTGAAGGACATGTCGGATGGTTTTGGTTGGTTGGGTGTCTCTTTATTGGAGTTTGATGGTCTTTAGGGCAAAATAAAGTTTCATATTCTGAAAATTCTGCCATTGAACATGAAAGCCAGATTAATACATTGCTAACAAATTTTTAACTTTGTTTGTTTGCCCGTTTTCAATCTGCAACTAGTTTTTGTTTGTTGTTTGCATCACCCAGGACAAAATAGAAATGGGAGCGACCTAGAGGAAAACAAAGTTGTTTGTTATTTGGTTTTTTTATTTTTTTTTTGTTTCAAAAAATATTTTGTTTGCATTTCGATGCAATGCTATGAAGCTGTCGAGGATATTTTTAAATGTGAAAAAATATAAAATTGTTTCGTTGCTTGACTATTTGTTTTCCGATTTGGTTGTGTATATTGATTGCCAAAAGTACGACGAACCGGTGTTTACAATTTCATGGAAGCAAAAATTAAACCAAACATCTTTGAAATTCAATGGAATGACTACAATTAAAATGTTGGCATGTTAACAGTTTAATAAGAAAAAAAACCGTTCAAGAAGCATGAAATAACTTCCTCCACAGAATTGTGGGCACAATTTGTTTCGCTTTTAGGCAAACAAAAACATTTAGATAATTGAAATTGGATCTTCCAATTTCTGTTTCTCTAAAGCATTAGAAAAGTTTATTTAAAAGTCGATGTTGCGCTGGAAGGGAACCAATTTGAGTTCGGTACGATTATTTACCCAAAAGTCAACAGTCGCTTTCGATGAGACAACAAACGGGAAATTCTATACGCGAAAATGAATTTTCAACTTGTAATTAAAATTTTAATTGATTTTCTTTATGCCTGTTTAATTTCGAAAATGGAAAATAGCACACGAAGTATCATCGACGTACATATCTCGTGTTTGCGGCTTTTGTTATTTGCATCCCGGAAAAGCATGAACTTCTATTATCGCTTTTATGGTTTGTGAAACAAAAATTTAGTGGTTTTAAGAAAACAATCATTTCGATAATGGAACTCATCAATCAAGAAACAATGTGTATATTAAAATCTTGAAATCTTACGAAAGATCTACTTGAATAAATAATTGAAATTTGCGCTGCAAATTTACAATGAAACAATTATCTTGCAGAAAATCCTAATGATTTACTGGTTTCCGTGACCACCGTGACTTAGCATTACCAAGTTGATTTTCTGAATTTCACGCAATTTTCCACGACACCAAAATTCTATTTATGACTTTATCGCATCACATATTCATGCGTGATAAACAATTGTACCGATAATCTGAACAAATGTTTAATGTTGCGCAATAAAAGAGTTTACATATGTAAATTTTCTCGACATCACACCCAATGTTACTATACTACGGAAATTAATGTGCTTTCGAAAAACGAGAATAAAAAAATAAATGTCTTTTCCCATTGCTGAAATTGCACAAAATTGTTCTCAGAAATAGCAAAATGCCTTTTGGCAGACGACACGAAGTAGAAGAAGGAGAAGCACAGACAGCAAGCGTTTGAATTTAACTCTATTAAATTAATCATATTTTACAGCATCGTTAAATTTGCATTTCAATTTTCAGTGAGGGCAAATTTTTACCACTTTCTACACCCCCCCCCCCTCAACGACTTACAATTTATTTTGGCATCAGAAGCATATTGTTGTAAATGCATGATTAAATATATCCATTTTGCGAGTGCTGTAATGGAATCAGACAACAAATCATCTTCATTGCAATGATGATACTAAACACGCTCATTCAGAGCAATATCCAGACGATAATTCAATTACGCAATTTAATTTTAACATATATCAGCCTGGGTTCAATCTCTGATGAGTGATTTTATTTTTTGGTATAGGAGGGAGGAATGCGGCAGATTGAAGGAAGATAGATTATAGGACTCGTACAGAATGAACTCATCATTCAAAAAATTGTTATATGTTGCTCTAAAATGTGTTTTTTCAAAACAAAAGAACGAAGTTGAAAATTGATTTACACCAAAAATAGCTTTTTTATACTTTACATAGCGCACGTTGATATTTGGCTGACTGCCTGACAATCTACAAACAAAACACATCAATAAATTTGATTTTCACTGTAAACATTTCCGCTTCAAATATTTGCGCAATAATTGAAATTATTTTTTACGATGTTCGTGGAGCATGACGAGAAAAAAATATACATTTTTTTTTAATTCCATTAAAAAGCCAGCAATAGCAAAGTTAATAATGATAATGGCAATTGCCGAAAAATTGATTACTAAAATGCGAACGGCAGCAAAATGGAAAATTTTGAATGAAAATGACACACATGAAAAATTGATGTTTTGTTATGCTCAAAGTGAGAATTTTTTTTTTTTTTAGCAACTATGTCAAAATAATTTGATTACAATTTGGCCATGATAATTTTTCGATGGCATTCGGTTTGATGTTGGAATTATGATTGTCATTTCATCTGCCATTAAAATTAAAAAATGGTGAACTTGAGATTAATGTTGAATTTAAACATCAGTTATTAATTTTTCAGAAATCGTCAGTTATTCATGTTTCGTTGCATAAAAAAAGCCATTCCATATCTCTCTCTGCTCCGGGGCGGTAAATTCATTTAATACTTTAAGGATTCAAACACGCCAGCTCGCCCCGGCTACCATTTTACAAAATATCACGAGCTAACATCATCCTGTTGACTCCCCCATATACTTCATTCGCTCATGCTTTGATTCAATTATGAATGAGGAAAATTCGGGGACATAATCACATTTCACTGAAATCACATTTTTTTGTGTCCTTTTTGCTGACTGCTATTTCCTGCCGGGTCCTCTTTTCTGAGAAGCTCGTTCTGGGTTTTGATTAGCTTATTGTAATTTTTGTTGTGTGTGTCATTGGAGAACGAAAATAAATATAAAGTCATAAAAATATGTTTTTTATGTTAGCAGGATGTGTCGCGTTATGGATACAGATGTTGGTCACTGTAAGCGTAAAGGAAGCAGCTCTTGCATATACAATTCATTGAAATTGTTTGAATTCATATGAAACATATTAAAAAAAAATAAAAAAATGTGTCAAGGGATGAAATTTGCATAAACATTTGGAAACGCACATGCATGTCGAATTTGTGTTTTTTTTTTTTTTGTGTTCAATAAGTTCATATTCCTTGTGAAACCCGATTCAGTTCCCTCATCACGTTTCAATTGGTAAATTGTACTATTTGTTTTATTGAATATGCTTGATATCGATTCATGCAATATCGGTGCGCATGAAGTGCCAAAACAAATGGTACAAAAATTTTGATCAATGTTGTGGAAGAGACGCAGAACTCATGTAAATGTTGTTTATATCTATTCACATTTAGTCTTTTAGTATGCTCGATTAAATGAATATCGCTCGATACATTGAAAAATTTGGAAGAAAATATAAGTTTAAAATATATCGATGCATTTTGTTATGTGTAGCTTGAATTTCTCTAGAGTCATATGCAAATTTTGAAATTCCTGCATCAATCATCGCATTGCGATTGTGAAATCTTATCAGTTTCAATGCGTGTCGCATCACCACATGTTTACAAATTTCCTTCAAAATGAAAATTCCATTAGTCTGAAGCTTGTGAATCACTGCCATTACATAATATGTTTTCGGGAGTAAAGAACTCTTTTTATGTTAAATATTTGAAATTCATGCAAACATAAATTCAACGTGTTTCCAATTACAACTTAAGATTCATATATATCACAACATCAAAAGAACATTAATCAATCAAGCTTTCAAAGGTGAATTCCTTTTTTTTTCTCTGCTATTTGTTGTGAATAATGTCGGTGAGGATGTCGAAAATGGATCATGGAGAAACGAAGATATAGTAGTGGAATTTTTATAAAGAGTAACGCAATATTGATTGCCACTAGATAAGATCGTATATGAATCAAGTTGGGCTTTGATGTTACATATATTTTACGGAAAGTTTCTTGTCCCCAACATCAACCTAAACATTTTTATGCGTACGTAATCTCTATTAACTGATTTAAAGGATGAGTATTACACGCAATATATACGAAAATACTTTTTTCCTCGACGATGTCAAACAATGTGTGAAGATGAGTGGAAAACCCGATTTTCCTTTTTCATTCCTTATGCATCAGTTGCCACCCTCACAAATTTCTCTCATTGCATGGAGTTTTGTCTTTTGAGCAAATGATTTATGCTTTACGTAGTGTAAACTAGGAATTTTAATGCCTCATAGAGAAAGTAAACTACAACGAAGCGCAAAAAAGCATGCAAAAATAAAAGTTTATCACGCAAATATCAAGTGAAAATGTTTTGTTGAAAGTGAGTCGTTTAGATGATGCATGCAAATTTCTTTACTCCGTTCTACCTAAGTTCAGAGGTTATTCGGCAGGGATATTCATTTACGTGTGATGCAGGAGATATGAGTAGAGATAGTTAATACCATCAAAGTACCCTAAGAAAAATGTTCATTATATAGTCAGAGTGAGTCAGAGAGATTGAAAGAGAGAAAGGGAAAACGCAAGGGAAAATGTTTTTTTATGAATACATTTTCCAGACAAATTCCAAGTCTGAGATTCTTATGAATAAATAAAGGCACCATCCATAGAGTGGCGCCTAATTTATGTTTTCTGTGAGCTAAATTAAATAAGCCATAAGCCCAAATCCCAAACGCTTGTAGATGAGAAGCACATCATCTAAAATTCTCCTGCCGGCATGTGCCACAATCAGAACACACAAGAGAGAAAAAAAAATTGGTCTAACTTTTCTAATCCAACTAAATGAAATCGCATTAAAGACGGGAATGAAAAATATTAGACACCAAAAACTTTGAAAAAATAAATAAAGAAAAAAGTTATGCTAAAGGAAATATATTTCTCAAGAAGGGTCGTCGTGTCGCATTTCAATAAGAAATCTTTTTTTTTTCTAGACCCCATGCGAATAGATTAATATGTTTCAAAATGTTTTGGTATTAAACTTCTTCTTTTATTTTGGGTTCATTCGCAATTCTGAAGGGTTTCAATTTGATCACACCACAACATCGTCATCGAAACGTGGTCACAGGATAATATTCGCTCAAGCTAGTTTGAAATTCTTTAAAAAAAAATCTCTTAGTCAAGAACTTTTCAATTAACCGATTGATCTAAATCAATGAGTGAGAAACTCATCAGACCCTCGAGAAAAAAAATCCTTTTGTACATTTGCAGAATAATAATTAGGATGAATAGCGAGATGAAAACTCATTTTATCCTTCAAATGCTTCAGGCAACAAGCAGAAAATTGCACTCTTGTGAATGAAGCGAAGGATAAAAAATGTCGCAGATTGCATGTAAACTGAATTCGAATGGAAAAGAAAAAAAAAATATTCAATTTGTGATATGCCATAAAATCGTCGTTAAGAATGAAAGCGATGGTGGGAAAGTTCCCATTCGATTGATTGGCAAAAATATAAAAAAAGTAAAAAAAGCGAAAATAGTCGAGAATGCTTTTTGAAATTGAAAAAAGTTGCCATCAAAAGTTGTGCGATTTTCAAATGTCATGCAATCAAACATATGCATTTCAACACAAAAAAAAGTAATAAAAAGAGCTTTTATGAAAAGTTGCATTCGGAATTATTTTATGGATTTATTTACCGGCAGCAATATTTTTTTTCGATTTATTTTGTACTTTTCTCTTCGTAGACTATTTGAGAAAAAAAATGCAGCTAGAAGAATGGCAAAAAAAAACCTTTCAATGCATTGAATAGCGGTGTTTTCAATAAATTTCTACAAACTAAAATGCACAAACAACATGCATGAAAAGCATTTTGAGCTAAATATTTAAGGAAACTTGAAACATTGTTATGCAAGTTTGTGAACAATGAGCCAATATCGCTATCACGATCGTTCTCTTTCGTATTTCGGATGCTTCAAATGACACGTCAGCAAGCATCATCATTTAGAGGGAGATGAGCATAAAAAAGCGAGAAGTCAAAAATAAATAAAACTCCAAAATTTATGAGCTCAAGCACGCATCGAGCAATGTTTGTTTGCCTATAAAACACATTTTATTTTCTGACTGTCAAGAGTTTTTAGGAAAAATCCTTCTTTAAATACTTTCAGCAAACACTTATCGGATGAGGCGAGGCGCAAAAATATTTCTAATGCAAACAAAACTCTCGAAGGATAAAAAAGAAATGCAACAAAATGGAACAAAAATACGAATTTTATGTTGTCAGGAATTTTTCCTGCTCTGTTTCATGTTTATGGCGAGTGGGGACTGTGAATTTTTGATGAGCGCGTGTCTTATCATTTATCTTATGATTGTACAGGAAAACAGTGCTCGGTATTAGATGCGAAAATTTATTTATTTCTGTTTTTTACCCTCCGCTGATCACCAAATAGGGAATGAGTAATAAAAAGGGTTGTTAAGTCACGAGTCACTCGATGAAAATCTACAAAATTGTGACACAAACATTGCTGGTAAATGTTAATGCAATTGAGAATGATGATTTCATTGAAATTCTTTGTGTCATTTCTAGTACGGGATTTTATTCATATTACATATACTTATTTTACTCGAAAATCAGCTCTCTGAATGAACTTTTTAAGCAATCAAATTGAGGGGTTGCAAATGATTATTTTTTTATTGTATAAAATATAAATAGCAGGCAACAAACCACCACTAATTGTTTTCGTGCTTATCACGGACGCAATAATTACATCATAAATGGGCAATAACAAAGGGTGAGAAAACGTATTAATTATTAAATTTTGAGGTGAGCATGAAAGGTGCAAACAAACAAAGGCTTTTCGGAGCAAATCAGATTTCATGACAAGAAAAAAGAAACCAAGTTTCGTGTAGTTAATGATTTCACACTGCTTTTTTTTACTCGAAGGCGGGGGTGACTCACTGTGCGGGGTTTCTAACAAGATCGATTTGTATCAAAATATAATTTAACATTTTAATAGTCGCTAATTGATCAGGCACGTAATTTCTTTTCACCTTGCAATTACTTTCTCCATGCTGCCACTGCTAAAATCTGTCTGCAGCCATAATTCACTCACTCACCTTTGTAATGTATTACACGTAGAATTGCACGGTTTTTATGGCACTGTTTCCTTTTGCGCTTTGTGTTGGAGAATGGCTGAAGTTGCATGTTTGGTTTCGTATGTAGCAGGATTATAAATTAGTCAAAAATGTGTTTATTTCATGTTGCTACCAAAGAGGGAATGGCACTGTTTTTCAACATGAACTCGAAAGCATCAATTACTGGAAAACCATGAAAATGTGTTTAAATACCATGACGAGAGAGCAGCTAACAACCAGTAGAAATGTTTTGACGGTCGGTAGTATTAACTGTGTGTGGAAACCATAAAAAAGGGCAAACTGATTTATGCAATTTCAGATCCCCAAAATAACTTTTTGAGCATTTAAAATCAAGTTCCCTCATAAAAAGTCTTTCACTGATTTTCAAATGAATCCCCCACAGTAAAATGTTACAGAAAGGGGAAATTCTCTGAAAATACTTATTTTGTTAGTTTCTAAGTTCTCACTGGGTAATAACAACATATCACTCACTGGGATTCTTTTACATCGTGTTAAAACATTTTCACGCAATGCCATTAATTCTAACTGGGAGCAACTCCCAACTCGCACCGAACATAAAGTGAAAAGACATAACTGCAACTTTCGGTATTTAATTGTAATGAATATATTGCCTCATTTGGCTCCTGCAAAATAAAACTTTCTCCCCCTCCCCCATTTTATTCTCAGAATGCTTTTTGTTTTCATTAATTAATGTTGTTTGGTCATGAGAGCATTTCTTTATTTCGTATATTGTGTGTCCGTCTTTTGTTTCCATCGCGCCATCATTTAATGTTCATACACAATGCACACGGGAACATTTATTTTGATAATTATTAATTGCTTCAGTTGTGCAATTTGTTTTATAAGTGCAAAAGGAAACGACGAAAGAAAATGTTAACAAACCTTTGAATTTTAAGCGTGGGCACTTATAAAGAACACCGAAAAAAGAACACATCAAGGGCATCCCTTTTCATTGTCTTCTAAATGAGTGATTATGACATCCTTAGGACTATTTCTGAATGTTTGTTTAATGTTTAATGGGTCTGTAGCAAATGAAAAATAAAATCTTGTTGGGTGGTGTTTCTTTAGTGGGGAATTTATTTGTGATGGGTTAATTAGCATTGTCGCTAGGTAGTGGGCCAGTGGCTTACTTGTGGCGACAGCAGCGTGAAAAAGAATACAAACCAAGTCACTTACATAAAAATTGCGGTGTTTCAGCATATTTTCAAAAAGTGTGATGGGATCTCATTCATCATAAAATAAAATTTGCACAGCTTTATCCTTCAAGCGCTAAGCAAAAAGAAGAGAAAAAAAAATTGCCCACAAAGACGAATAAAACCCCAAAAAAGAGAAATTCACCCGACAGAAATTAATTTCATTGTGCATGTTAAAATGCTCGACTTTGAATTTTCTCTGTCAAATCTTGGGAACGCGAGAAAGAGATGCTGAAAAAGTCTAATCGTATAATTGCATTGTTTCATCGCTTTAATGGTTTTATATTATTTAGGGATGGCCACCCACAATGTGATGGCAAAATTTTATTTTTTCGTTTTTACTGATGCTGCTGTTGAATCTGTTGTTATGCTGCTTTAATATCGAGCAAAAAATAATGAGAAGAAAATGTTTAATGGTTTTCTGCAACATCATCGCTACCAAACATTTCTCTCCCCGACGCTCATCATCATCCCTCCCGATGATCAAAAATATACCGATGAAGTTGAACGATTCTGACTTCTTATCGCCTTTTTTTTAACAACAACTTTTCTTTCTTTTCATATTTGATGATGATAAAAAAAAAATATTCATGAAAAGTGATCATTTTTCATGTCAAAAAATTTGTTTGAATAGTTTTGCGAGATTAAATTTCATGTTTGAATGAATACACAAACATGAATTGACTTTTTTCTTACATGCTATCGAAATTGTTCTTTGATTTCATGTTAGCACGATTTTAGTGGAACAGGAAAAACTGAGACGACTGTTAGACCATTGCACTAAAAGCATGTTGTTAAGAAATATTTCTCAACTCGTTTTCATCCATTGTAAGACTTTTTCTCTCAACATCTTACAATGAAATAAGTTATCTAGTCTGGGGTCAAATCAGGGAAACTTTCTATCTCTGGGAGAGGGAAGTAGAGATAGAATAGCATGAAACGACACTCTTCGTTGAGCTGAATGCAAAGTAGTTTTTTTTGTGTCGCTTCGTCGTCATAAGCTGTTCTGATATGATTGATTTTGTTAGATCGAGTTTACCTGCTACTTGTACACAGGATGTGCCACCTCGACACTCAGACACTTTTCATAGTCCTTCCGTTGTTAAAGAGCGCTTTTTCATGAATAAAATCAATTAGGGATTAAAATGCACTTGCATAACATTCATCGCTCTCGCCTGTCGTAATCATTTAATGTATTCCAATTGGATTGTGAAATTTTTTTATGGAGAACTTTGCATTAATAAAGCTGGAATCTTTCGGCTTTGGCTGTGTCTCGCTCTCGCCTCATATCTCGTTTGCTATTTATTCGTTGCCGTGCACCTGCTGATATCTATTGTTGGAAATTTATAGAAAAAAATATCAGCGCTCAAGATGAAAAGCTTGGATGAAGTGACATTAGTAGCATCTGTGAAAACATAAATAATTTTTTTTTCTTTCCTATCGAGGTAGAAAAAAGTTCGATGGAACAATTTAATAATCCACGTAAAATATGCTTGAACATGAGACAGAGACGCGAAATCGAAATTTATTATCACCAGTCGACAGCGTTCAAGAATAAAAATGATATCAAGGAGGAAAATTTTCCAATTAGAGCACGATTATAAGTTGATAAAAGTGCGTGAGTGAACAATTTTTAAAGTATGCTTAACAAAAAAAATAGAAAGCACGAAACGAGTAAATTAACTCGACATAAGTTTGGTACTTAAAAAACTTTTTCACACCGGAACTTTCATATTTCTCCAATTGTTCATTTCCTTTTCTTCTCTTTTTGAGTGCTAAAAGGCACGTTGATGAGATGAGGTGTTGGGCAGGAAATATGAGTTAAATATCCATTTCTCGAAAGTCATTAAAAAATGATTTTATTTCAAACTTCCTTGTTCAAATTTTCGTTAAAAATTTCCCTTCACTTTCGATTTCAGCTTATCGTGAAAGAAAATTCTACATAGGAATAGCCCAGAGTACAGGCAGATGCTATTGGGTTTCCTAATTTTTTGCTGCATAGGATAATAATTTAGATTCAGTATGAATAAAAAAAGTTGTTAAATATCAGCATTTTGTTTCCCGAGGGACACCACTGAAGTCTCGTATTGAACGCAAACGTAGAGTTCATAAATTTTCCTCGCCAGAAAAATTCTTGATTCAATTACGCTAAAAAGTTTCATTTGAGTGGTGCTTAAGGAAACTTTCTTAAATACATTTTGACTGTGTAGAATATAATCTGTAGAATTGTTTTCTTCGCTTCCCAAAAAAAAAACGGAGAAATTCTTTAAGCTCTCAGCTAGAAATATATCGTGTCTGTTTTAAATCTATTAAAATTATGAGTTGTTATTTTCCAAGAAAAGAAAAAAAAATCTCTCGAGGGAGAAGTGAAAATTATTCCGCCAGCTAATTAAATTTATTTTATAATAACTTATACACTTCACTTTCGATTCGGTATGCGCCTTCAAACTTGAGGGACGACTGAGAGACATAGAGAGATTTTCTCGGAAAACACTTAAAGCGCAAAGTCAAGAAAAATCCTAATTTGATACGAAAGCGATAAAAATGTCGACAGCATTACTTTACTTCATTTATTTTTGATGAATGTTTTTTGGTGGCGAGGGGTGGCGAGTTTCCTTATTATTATTATTTTTTTCCGACCAGAGAACAAAGAAAGTTTTCTAAATTTAGACAAGCCGCGAGGGGAAAGAAATGTAATACGCATATACACACACCGAAGGATGTTATAAATCATTTTAATTGACACATTATTACGAAGTCGAACGAAGAAAAATAAAAATGAGTAGATTTGAAAAGTGTTTTTCGAATATTGAGCAATATCGATTCGCATTAAATCTTAGAATAACTTTCCCCAACATTTTGCTTAGGTATGAAGAAACAAGTATCGCTAATGATGAGAATTTGGTTCAATTGTAACAAATGATATCATGCATTTTATTTTTTAGCCTGCGGGACATTTCATTGAAAAATAAACATTGAAAACTTGTTTTATTCATACAATTTGCATCATTTCTCCCCTAAAAATTTGAATAAGAATAATGACAGCATAGGTCTTGTTACCAACGAACACTCATTAAAATGTTTGTTTGGATTTTTTTCGTAGTTTCACAGCATTCGCTGTCGACTTTTGTGATACTTTTGGTTTCTAAGCTCTGATATTTTTTTCTACATTCAACACAACATCAAATGTCGCAATGGAACCATGGAACCATAAAATGTAATTAGTTTTATTTCATACTATTGCGAATATCCCCAGAAACAGTTTCATAATGACTGTATTCATACTTGAATCGATTGGCTTATCGAGTTATATCAATCTCGATTAGGAGAAATTTCTTCTTTTGATGACTAACGAGGAATATTTTCCATATTCGGATCGGAAGCATAAAAGGAAATTGTTACGAGCAGTAATTGTAGTTTTTGACGAGCTCTCAAGAAACGTATCAGCATTTCGCAAGGGCTTGTATTTAGTTAACAGCAGATGTGTTCATTTACCAAATATACAATTGGAATAAAATGACGGTAGTTTTCCATAAAATGCGTATAAATTTTCCCTTATCAAACTAAATTCATCGCATTTTGGTATTACATTATTTCTAGGGGAGGTTTATTAAAAATGTCATATTTCGAAATATTTTGTATACTAATGCATGTTAGTTAATATAAACTGTTGGTTCAAAACATATAAATTACATTTTGTTCCGAAAACTTTGCTGTGTCAGATTTAGTAAAAAGATCCAAAGAATTTATTTCAAATGACACATACTTAAAATGAATATTTAATTCAGCTCCAGGAAACAAAAGTTTGCTTTTAAATTTATGCTCGTTTTTCTTTTCTTTTTTTTTGAGATTTTTAAAGCTTTAAGAAATGTAGATGCTACTTAATAAATATCTTTATAATTCCATGAACTGATATCTAATTCGACCTTCGTCTATTCCTGAATTAGCAATCAAAGTTGTTTCAATTTTCCATTTCAAATATTGCTTACTGAACAAAAAAAAAAAAAAAAAAAAAAAAAAACAAAACTTTACAGATCAAGTAAAATACGATACCGAAAATTTATTACATGACACGATTATTTACTTTAAACTTCTCAATTTGTTTCTAAATGTGTATTCGCTATTAATTCTAAATCAACATGATACATTCTGAACATCAACAGTACTGTTCTTGAAGTTCGAGGCAATTTGTTTATTTGAAAATTCATATATGCTGAAAGAAGAATGGGTAATTGAGTCTCCACAATACAGTATGATGACTTACTTGACGAAGATGATGAATAATGAGAATTATGAGAGATCGTGCATCATTATTATGAGTAAAGTTTTAGGATTTTGAATGGAAAACTTTTTCGGTTTCTTGGTTTGGGTTGCGACTACAGTATAATGTGTCTTCAGGGTGGCAGTTAATATTGTACATGCAGTGAATAGATAATTAGAAATGTTTCAGAAATAGTTCACAATGATATTCATTAGTTTTCTGTTTAAAAACCACTATATGCGACTGTCAATGCAACCCGGATACTTTATACATTATTAGGCACTGATTAGGGTCACCGTTATGAGGTCGTCTATTTGAACCAATACTGATATGCAATGCATGTGCATTTGATCAATTATCATCGAAATTTGCATTTTTAAAATGATTTAATTAGTTAACCACATGCGCAAATGTTTCGCGTGGCTTCCAAAAATGTTTTTTTTTTTTCTACATAATTTATTCAAATTTTCATAATTTTTGCGGAGAATTAAGCTGCAGTTTGGTTTTTATTTTTTGAAAATTCATGAAACATTTGCTTTTGAACTCTCCTAATTAACATCCATTTCTCATTCGAACCCGCTGTTGATAAAGTTTTAGCCAATTTGCGATAGTTTGATGAAAAATGAGCTGATTGAGATTTTTTTTCCAACCCCTTTTCGAGCGGATAGCGAACGAGCAAATAAATCACAGAGCAAGTGAAAATTGCATCTGCCGCTTGTCATGATGAAAAGTTTTTGGTATATTTTATTTTGCTGCTTTTGCCCATATCATCGTCAACGACCTCAATAGCCATCATGAAAAAAAGTTTTGCTTGTTTGCGCTTTTGGTTTATTGTCGATGTTGCTGTTCAGGTGTTGATAATTCTAGATGGCGGCAGCAAAATAAAAGCAACAAAATATTATTAAATTATGGCTTTACCATGATCATGTACAAACCAACGACCACCATCAATGTGCAACATTCGTTGGCATTCGCGCTCAATAAAGTTTAGAGTTGTTGTTTTCTATAGAAGTTTTGGTTTTCAAATGGTGGTCGTTAACATGGTAACGTTATAATATCTGTTATTCCTCCTTGTTGCATCATAAACATAGGTCGAAAAATTGTTCGATGCTTGCTTTCGGACATATCATGTGAAGCGAAAACATTTAAATCAAGTGCAATAAGAAAATATTATTAGATTTTTACAGTATCATTGGTAAGAGCTTTGCAATGATATGATCATACAATAATAAATACAATTTCCGCTCGTCGGTATGTAGCTGAAATGCTTGAAAAATAACATTTATGCTGCGATAAACCGCGTCATCAGGTTATGATAACTTTCTAGTAAGCAATTTAGGGTTTGGGATTCTCTCATCGCTACAAGCCTTAATTCATATGTGTTCGTTAAACATGTAATGTATCCCTAGGACGAGCAGTAGCATAAAATGCCCGCCTAATACTATTAACCAAATAGTGCACGTGAACGAAATTGCTTGTTAAGCTGCGAAACGAAGTTGCTTTTTTGCCAGAACTCCAATATTTTATGGTTTTTGTATTCATGAAAGAACATAAAATTAAATTTTCGGTGCCATAATTTTTCACTTACACTTCTGGTAAAGTGCAAAATTATGTACATAAATTCGCATACACATTGTTGGATATCAAATTTATATGGGTTCCATTGTTTATTCCGTTATATAATATTTGATATTGCTGTGTAGACGTTGGATATGTGGTGGCCGACCTTTTTTTTTATTTGAAGTCTTATTTGGGGGACGCTCTGCATGAAGTGGTAGGTCCAAGTCAAAAATCAGGTCGACTGTTCGACTGTTATATGAACTCTTGAGTTTGTCAGAGTTCAGTGGAGGGCTTATGGTTTTGTCATCATCGTCCTTTTCCCTCTGTGGAAAACAAATAATATTAAATTACATTTGAAATTAATTTCTCTCGCTTATGGTTACGTTGGCGGGCGCTCATTGATGTGTTGTTTGCCTGCAATTTACTGTGCGGTTTAATTTAATTTGTCGAAAAATTTTAGAAGTCACCATCGCTCCTGATGCCACAACGAATATTTAATTCCATTAAAATGTCTGTTTAATTTGCGTGTATAATTTAATAAATTGAAGTTGAAAAAAGTATCTCGCCTTTAAGCTTCTGAAAATGCAACACACAAGGCTCGACGAAAAAAAAAGCTCTCACACCGTTTTCAGAGTTGAAAAAAAATTTAAACTTAAATTTATCTCTTGCGAAATTTTTCACATGCGATTTAATGAACATATAACTTGTTGCTGTGGTTGCTGTTAAGCTAGAAAAATATGACAAATGTTTTATTGGAGAATGGAGGAAGAAGAAAGAAAAAAAAAAGTAAATTCCATGTAAAGCTGGATATAATAAAAAATACTTAAATTTATATATTGTAGCTGAGCTTTTTTTATCCTCCTCCTGTACACTTGTGTAGGTTGATGCCAACTACGTGATCTCAGTTAGAAACATGAAGCAACCGAAATATTGGATGCCAGAAAACTGATTTGTAGGGAATTGTTTTGATTCTGTTGACTCGCAATCTTGGTCACATCAAGCTATGCTCTGCATCGACCGTACTAAAGCCATTTGTACAAATGGCACATGGCAGAAATGTGTTAACAAGATGAATTGTCCTATAATGATGACGACGCTAACAAAAGCTTTGATTTTTTTTTTTTTTTCAAAGAATAAAAACGTTATAAAAATGAACATCGAGACGATTGATTGTTTGCGTCAGAATTCTAGCTCGAGCTATTTCCCATTCTCAATGGCAATGCCAGACAAAAAAAAATGAACAACAAAAAAAAATTATTTTATTGATGTCAAAATTGATGAGTTCAGAATAAACCGGGGGAGAAAGTTTTTTGGGGGGAACACATTGAATGGAAAAACGGAAGACGACATCGGCGGATGGAGACGAAAAACAGATCGCGCGTATCAAATAGATCTTTCAACTTGAGCTCACAGCCACAAAAAGAAGACAGCGAAGCGATTGATTACAAATAAATGCAAAATGCTGCGAGTCTGAGTTGGCAAGCAGTAGCTATAATATGTAGAGTGCGGAGGGGTATTTTGATTGAAATATGATAGATTTTGTTCATATAAACCCCACATTGCCCTCCGTCTTCCGCAAAATTGATTTTCAATGCTCAATGAGACGGCAACGAAGGAAACATCACAATGGTTTGACATGAAAATTATTATCGATAATGGGTTTTTAATGATGGCCCTCCGAGCTGAACCGGAATCTACTAGTGACTAGGAATTGTGATCCGAGAAGAACAGACAGTGACCTTTTTCAGTGACATTGTAGATATCTGTTCAACATCGCCATAAATAGCGTCAATGATTTACTTGTCATATTAATTGTCAATTTGATTGATTTATGCTAATTCGTATACACATATTTGCATGTATAGAAAATAAATTTACCTTCTACTCTAATGATAATGGGAATCATATTTGATGCTCATTGACCCAGCTATTCCACAGCTCCAAGCAACCATTTCAGGAATTAAAATTTAATTTATGCACTCAATTCAGTAAAAACATAAAGCTCTGTTAATTAAAATCAAATGTAAAACATAAATTTATGCTGAATTGTTGATGTTGTTGTTTTCCGTTGAATGGAATCGAAAAATAAAGTTGATGCGTGTTTCATTAGCAGCTTCATCAGAACATCGAGGAAAACACATGAAATAATATTTATGAAAAGGCTTTTTCCCTCGATAAAATTTCACTCAATTAAAATTGAAAAAGCATTTATGAAAAATACCAAACAACACATCGCGATTTATTTTTTTGTTAATTCCCCTCGAATTGGAAAAACCATACGCACAGTCCGGATGGAATCGAATAAAAGGCTTGAGCACATCAGAAATTTATTTCATTCATTGGAATAAAAATAACATTTTGAAATGAATCTTCCAACCGGACTTATTTGAAACTCGTTATCTACATGTAGGGTCGTGAAACGATATGCAATTGCCGTAATTTTTAAATTACGCCTCCAGCAGTTGCATAAATAATGTGCGCGCGGGAGCTTTTGACAGGAAATATATGAAATATTTTTGTCCGTGTAAAGCTTTATCAATGAGAGAAACTGTACAAAAGTTCATCTAAAATTAATGGCAAAGTTATTTTTGTTGGTGTAAGTGATGCTTTCACATCCTACGCTCAAATATTGCAGCGTTTATTTATTAACGATAATGTGCCACTTGACAATAACTCTCATTTATACAAACAAGCCTATATCGGACAATTGTGCGTCCAGTTATTGCTCGGCATGAATTATAAACTTACCAATTTAACACCAAATTGGTATCACTCGTAGCTTAATTTACCGAACATATAAATGACCCTCCCAAACGACAAATGACATAAATAATCTGACACTTTAGTGGGTCATTCATTCAGCTACAGAATATTCGAATCTTGTTTGTCCATGATAAATATTTTAATTTTATACAGTTGAGAGAGTGAGACATATGATGTGAAAGGGCGAAGGACATTGTTTGCATATCTAAAAGCTCTCAAGCGAATCCTTTTCTTAATGTGAAATAAATAATGCCAATGTTGGTGCGTCTCAAGAATTTTCTAAGCACTAGGTAGTGTGCTGTTTAAAATTGAATTTTCTTATTTGCATACAAGGCACGTCATTTTTCGTATCTAAAGCAAGCTGAAAGGTAATTTTGTTTGCTGCTCTTCATCTTCATAATCAAATAAATGTCTAAAGATGTTGTTTAGCAAACACATTTTTCAGATTAACTTCATTTTGTCTCATCGTTGAAAGTTCCAAACATTCAAATCTCTCTCTTTTGACATAAAACGTTGATCAATGGAACATAAATGAAAGGGAGTGGAAACGAAAAATGCATGAATAGTTATAGAAGAAAGGGAAATTAGCTGAAAATATTTGAAATAAAGGAATGCTAACAACTTGATTTAGAAAATTCATCCCAGTTGTACAATAAAATGTCATTCAGTCCATGTGTGAAAAACACAATATTCGGCAAACATGAGTGTTTATGACATTAGAAAATGTCTCTATATCAAATTTGTCTCTCTCTATATTTCGTTCCAGAAATTCGAAATTTGAGGCAGTAAAATGTTGATATTATCTGTATAATAGTACAATCATGTTAAGGAAGTGACACATCATTCAAAACAAGATTTTAGTTCGTTTTATGTGAATAATATTCAAAGTGTCAATTATAGATTTGCTACAAAGTATTTCATGACTATTGCACAACACATTCTATTGGCTTCGAAGATGTTGAATCGGTATCGATGTCAAAACTTGCTGTTACAGCACTTTAATCCATGAGTTGAGAGCTGTTGGAGATGGGCGAGTGAGAAAATGGGTGGAGAATGTTCTCGGAGGCAAGTAATCGAGAAATTATGCAGAAATCTATCAGTGAATGTATTTACCATAATTGCAGCATAAAGTTGTTCCACCGAAAAGATACAAATTACGTCAGTTTTATTATAGAACTATATCCAGTGTATTCGGTTGATTATTATGTTTTCTGGCTATTGCAATCGTTAGTTATGATTTTTTTTCGTGTCATCAGCAATCAATTTGCAGTAAAACGGGCAGAGTTGAATTCTGGAAAAATCTAGTCTAGATAGGACACAAATTGAATCAGTACAAACTGCAAACCTGTTTGATTGCGAGAAAATGATTTATTTCGCAAGTTTACGCTTCATTTCATTTCCATTTAAAGTATCATTTGAATAATCAAAAGACCATCATTTGTCACTTCTTTTTTTTGCCATGATTCGTCGAGTAATTGATTATTTTGATTGGAATTTGACAATGATTACAATCGCTGTGAAGCACCATTTTATTTTCTGTTTTTGCGGTGTCTCTATTTCTTTGTTACCGATGATGTGGAGTGAAAAATGATGCACACAAAATCCTTCAACATTTCCGAGTTCCATCATCAATTTAAACGGGAAAAATGTGTCAAGGAAACTTTTTATTTGTCTTTCACTCAGAAGAGTCTTTAAGATAATAAAAACCGTATTTACATACATTTTGTCAAACAACACATGAAGTCATGGAAATTTTCGGGACAGCAGAATAAAGCTCGTAAACTGGTGGAAGTAACATCAACTGACACATTTATAGTCCATAATCTGTTTTTTATTCAAAAAAATAACGTATGAAGGGACTGGAGACATGGAAAATACTTTATTTGTTTATTTGATGCGATTAAATTGTTGATGTGGGGATGGGCTGGCTTGAAAATGGAATTTATTGGAAATTTAAGTGAATGTGGCACCATTTGCTGATCACGTGCAAAATCGTATTTTCAAAATTCCTTTGTGATGACTGAGTAAGATGAAACTCTCTGGATGACACTGGATGCGTGTACATTTATGTTTGCACGCCTCGAAACAATAAAACGATGCGTGTAAATATTATATCTTATGAGTAAGTTGGTACGAAATTGTTGAAGGCAAACAAACATCTTTGAGTGATATTTTTATTCTCCGGCATGCGAAGTAAGCATAAAACTAAAGGAAAAAATCTCGCACATGTTTATGCTCAAACATGTTGAGTCCATTGAATAATAAATATGTCTCAGAGGGAGGTTTTTTCCGGAAACAAAATGAAAGTGAAAGTTGGCCGAATGGATTGGGGTGGATGAAAGTAAATGGATCTAATGTTTAATGGTACAAAAATGGGTCAAATGAGAGAATACTTTTGTGGTGTAATTTCAACATCATTCCCCTTAACGAACTCATTCTGTCTGATAAGTAATAAAAATCTTTTCGTTTTACTTTTAACTTATTGAAAGTGAGAAAGGAACTTTAACTGAGTTAAGCTAAATTATTTCACGTACCCGTGCCTACATAATATTACGCTGTTTTACAGGTAAAAGTTTTTAATTTTAATTAGTGCAGTAAATTCTGTGTGTGCCGGTTTTGCCGCGCCCCTCTCCAAGAATCTCTTAAAGTTTTCCCTCGTTGGAGTCGAAAGGAAATATTTTCGACTTTTCTCATTTGTTGTGTAATAAAATAACTTTCAGATTTTTGTCGGAAGCCTTTCGATGGGGGATGTGAATGTGTATAAAACGTGTCGAGAGATATTTGAGATGGTTACATGGTGTTTGCTGAGCTGACGCCTCATGAGAAATCTCCAGCAAACTTGTTGTAGGCATTTTTTCTTTCTTTTGAGATTCATGAATTACTTATGGTCTGACACTTTGAATTTAGTTTATTATTCGAGCTCTTTTCCTGCAGCTATCAGCTTGCTTTCGATTTTTTTTTTTGCAGTTATTATTTTCCGCCACCAAATACAGAAAAAAAAATAGTGAGTGCAATTTATTGTGTAATCCTTTTAAAATATTTAAATTTAATCTGGTTCACTGGATGAAACAAACATCATGAAGCCATTCCACTCCCCTCAGCATTCAATATGTCAGCATACTTGGTAGTCTCAGCATCAGTCAAACCATGTTATGTACAGTATATTCCCATGCGAAGGCATTAAAAATATATTTACGCACAACAACACCAAATATGTATTTCTTTTTCTCTCTCATCATGCCCGTATGAGGTTTGGCGTATGGGGGAATTTCAGAGTATGATATGTGTCGTATGATGCATGCAAATAAATAGAGCCGGCATAAAAAACACTGCTACACTCCACACTCAACATAAAGCTAGTTTGATACATAAAAACAGCAACCAACCATCACCATCGAAACAACAACATTTTTCCATTTAGTCAAAAAAAAAATATAAAATTAATATTCCGTACTCGACTCGCATCGACAATGTGTGGCTTCGACAAAGTCATTGACTTTGAGCACCGTCACCAGCCGAGCAGTAGCATCTGAGCGAATTAAATTTTGCTGATTCTTCGTAAACCACCACCGACGACTTTACTAACAACATGAATTGAATAAAAAAAAAATTCGAATTTCAAGTATAATAAAAAACACATTTGGCTTTAACATCCCCAGCAAGTTCGACAATGATATTGAGAATTTAGTAAAATTGTTCTCTTTCGATCTCAGCTATTACACTTTATTATTCGCAGTTCCCCTTGCTTGGGTTGATCAAGTTTATTGTTATTTTTTCTCCCTTTTGTATGGACTATAGCAAAGCTCTAGGATTAAATGTTATTGTGAGCGTAAGAAAAATGCGGCTGAACTCGTGATGTGACTCCTTAAGTGCATTCTTCAGAAAAGCTCGTTCTTATCATCAATTCTGAATCTCGAGATTGAGTTTAAAATTAATATAATTTCTCTTCTTGTATTCTGCAAACTGAAACCTAAATTTGCTGACAAAATATCGGATGGTTTCGGGTGGATATTGACAATGGTCTAAGAAGCTTTAAATCGGTCAATGTCAAAATAATGTATTTATTTTTATTGTTTAATTAATCGATTTTTTCTTTTGTCAAATTTGTCCAACGCACGTTAATCGCATATCTAAGTGCGCCAAAATATCGAACAATTTTTGACGGCTATTGTGTGATCGTGCTCTGGATGCTATTGAATTTTGAGTATAAAAGCTCATGTGTGGGCAGTGATAACACATCAATCAGTTTTTGTTAATCCATTAGTAAACAGCTCCAATTATTTCAATCAATAATAAAAAAAAATGTGTTCAATTAAGCTTATTGTTATGTTTGCCATCATTGTATGTGCCGCTGCTGAGCTACCAAGGCGTCGATTAAATTTCCGAACTTCTGCTAGACAAGAAGTTGCGGACAATGGAGCTGAAGCTGATCCACCAGCAGCAGGATATACATATGAAGCCCCAGCAGAACAACAACGTTTGAGATTGCCGACACGATTCCGTTCATTTGCCCGTCAAGAACAGCAACCAGCAAATGGTGGGTATAATTATCCTAAGCCAACCGAAGCTTATGGACCTCCTGCTGAGGAAAGTGAGCCAACAACTGAACCATCCGGTGAATATGGACCACCAGATGCCACTGAGAATCCCGACTTTGAGACAACAACTTCAGATTATGCTGATGCTACCACCGAAGCCCAATCTGAAAATTTGAAATCTCTCAGAGCATCACAATTGCGTCGAAAGAGTTCAAAGATTCAAGCCCGTTCACAGAAGATTCAACGGAAAAGTCAACAATTGCGTGCTCAACCAGCTCGTATTCAACAAGCTCAACCCATATATTACGTTGAATATCCAACAGCCGATTTGGTTCAACCACAATACGTCTACGTTTTCAAATGAGCTGCAATAGCAGAGCATTAGGAAATTTTTGGTGGTAACTTTGAATGGCTTGTGAAACATTGCAAAGAAATGGAAGGAATCAATAAAACCAAAGGAAAAATATTTCTTTCTTTTTTGTTTTATTGTGAAATAAATTTTATATACAATCATACATAATGTGTTGGGCATTTTTTTATGAACCGTGTGCGGTACAGAATCGCAAACAAGGCGTCGGCAAATTGGCAATTTAACGACCGCACCTGCGAACGATCAGGTCGAGTGCAAAGTTCACCGTCGTCATCGGGTGGCAAATTATTTTAAAGGTCCAATAAATAAATATCCCATCCAGTTAATATGTGTGAGTGTTTGAGGTCGAGCGATGATTCATCGGGAGCCTCAGAAGACATTTGCTTAATTAATAATTAATGATTAATCAAGCACTCATCAATTAAGCTATCGAAGGACGCCCCAAAAAAAAAAAGAAACTTTTCAATTAATAATTCAATTATCGACAATCGATAGTTTCAGACGATGGCTATCAATCATTCTGAGATAAGAGAAGCTACGATGGGATTCCACTGAGATAGTTTGTCATAAATTGATCCACACGAATCCAAAAGATGGATAACACTTTTTGTTAAATATATTTATGATACATGTTTCATGATTAGCTGAATAGCGCCTTTCAATTTATGGTATTGATGGCTTCAGTGTCTAATAAATAATCGACACAAAACCAGATTACATGCTCATAGCCGCATATGTTGTATAGTGTTGATGATGTTTCACAAAAAAAAAAAAAAAAACAACATCATCGACCGATCAGAGTCGATTTAAGAAAAAAAAAAAGCCAAAGCAAAAAATGTAGCTTTAATTTGAAGTACATTCAATTGTAGCTCATAAAATGTGATGAATATTTTATTTTTAATGTTGTTACACGGGCTCGCAACTTGCTTGTTGTTGCGGATCCAGCCTCGTGTATTAATTGCCATAAAGGTTTTTGTGCTTGTGATTTGTGCTCAAAACAGGTGTTGCTTGTATGTACGCGAAAATAAAATAAAAAAAACTCACGAAAAAAAAATCTTCAAATCTCAACAGTTTCAATTTTGTTCTTCAAACTGGTCGACAGTCTCGTTCAGTATCTCCTCAGCTTTAAGAGCTAAAAGTGGCTTTACGAACACATAAATTTTGTGGGACGATTTTCTTGGTGCTTCAATAAAATTCTATTTCTATTCAACGTCGACGGTTAAGTGCAATTGGAAAATTTCTTTTCACTGAGAAAAATGACACAACTGAAAGTGAGTTCATGACATTTATGTGTCTCCAATAAATGTGTCCAATTTCTGTGTATTTTGCTCAGGTGCTTTTAGCTTTTATTGCAATCAGTCTTATTCTGGTCGATGCAAAACCTTTGGATGATAATGGTGGCGCAGAAATTGTTATGAAAATTGAAAAAATTAACGAGCAATTGCCAGGTAACAAGAATGTGGTGTGATAGCATAGCAATTTAAAATGTATGCTCCATTTCGATTTAGGTGTTCAAGCGAAACTAAATGGCGATGACACGAGCAAAAATGATGCGAAACCGAGGAAGCAGCAAAGAAATTATCCCGTTTATTATGTGACGAGTAAGGTCAATGGCAAATTTGGTAAAAGTGTAAGAGCTTTTACATCGCAGGAATTTCTTGACAAATATCCCGTGAAATATTAGCATCATTTCTTTCTATAGACATTTTATGATTATTATATCTTCTATTAGTTAAATTATAATGCGAAACTTCGTTTGACGCAATTAAATGATATCGAGGGGACTTGTGAATAAGAAATGTGATTGGAACAGTAAATTATTTTTATAACATAAGAAACCCAGTATTGCATGCCCCTCGACAAACTTCTTACATAATCATTTAGTCAATGGCCCGAAAAAAAAAAAAACAGCAAATTTTAAATAAATGCTGTGAAACATCATTGTTCATCATAAACGCTTCTCTTACATGCTTAAAGAACTCACGCTCATAAGAAAAAAAAATAAAAATATTTCGCATTATAAAAATCTCTCTAAAGACAAACCATTATCAAACAAATAAATTTTATTTTTAATCCTAAAGGAATTCCAAGCTCTTTGTTGTACATATTTTTTTTGTGTTGTTTGCTTCACTTCTCCATTTCAGTTATATTAATTCTCTGGATGTTCTTTAATATTTCTTTACGATGTTTAATTTTTGTGCCGTTTTGCCGCTAGCAAAAAAAAAAGCGAAGCATCGAAAAAAGCGACAAAAACGCTATTTGTTAAAATTGTTTTGTGTTTATAGAATGAGCACATAAATGCCGGTTTACTACACTTTAATAGCAGTGGTCATTAATTTATGGTCTTCTAAATAATGTGAAGACTTCTCAAACTTTGGCATGTCTTATCGATTATTATCTACATCATGATGAATACTTTTGGATGTTATAAAGATACTTCAGTTCTCTCAATTCATGCATAATAAAGCACTTTTGGGAAATATTTACATTTCATTTTGACATCAGCGCATGGCGCATGTATGTGATAATTACTGATTAGAGGCCTACTTATTCCAAATAAATATTTTGTTCTAAATATATAGAATTGAGTTTTATTATTAAATATTTAGGGGTCATTAAATTTAAGACTTTCATGATTAAACAATTTATTCTCCGTTCTATTAAAAAGACAATTACATTTCTCTTGCCAAATGAAACCATTTATTGTATCGAAGGCTGAATATATAAATTTTTCTACCAACATGGAGCTTCTCATGTTTTCTACAACTTTTACGACTTAATTTCTTAAATGATGGACTGCAATATCTGTAAACTTTAAAACCTCTTAAATCTGGTAAATTTAAATGAAATTGAGAATGATAATAAGAGAAGCTTAATTATTCTAAAATTAGGTCTTTGATTCTTTATTAGGCTACGGGTGTGATAAATATAAATGTGAAATTACCGAATTAATCTTATTATCGTCATTTTCGTCGAAAGTATTGTCAATTTTAGCAGTACGTATAATCACCGATGTTCTATTCAAATATAATCTTAAATTTATCGAGACCTCAATCTTAAAATCACTTTTTTAAGTAAGTAGCTAATTTAGCTCCCCATTATCAATATCACAAAAAGCAATAAACATGTTATAAAGCGAACAAACAACATCTTACCAGAATAAACATTTTAATCGCTAGACCAAAAAAAAGTGGACTGATAATAATTTCAAATAAAGAAACAATTGCCATTCTTACCAAAAAGCTTTGAATCGTCTTACAACACTCAATAAAACAAAAATATTCTTGAGATTGGAACTTAAAACTTTAACTTTTTCTACCTCTATAAAGCTCATGAATAAAACTCGCAGTTCAGAGTAAGAAGCTCTGCTATCAAAATTGGTCGACAGGTAGAATTAAAAATAAATATAAACTTGCAACGAAATCTTTCGAAAGGTTTTTGGATCCATCTATGACGTATAATTTTTATGATGTGAAAACAACGGAGAATTCTCATGGTCTTTAGTTAGATCTTGCTTCGGATTAAAGTACGGATTTCAATAACATGAGAAACATTTAATGTTGTCATTTATATACTTAAGTTAAATTTCAACGCAATTTGCATTTGCTCCTTTACTAATTTCATTATTAAAGGGACTTTTGTATCTTCACTCTCTTTACTGGCTTTAGCTAATTGTATTAAAAATGGAAACTCGTGGTTCGCAAAAATTTTTTGATTCTTTTTGTTGATGTTTTGTTTTATTTTGAACCATAAAAGCAAAAAATCCAAGAAAAAATCGGTTTTCTCATTCCTTACAATGCTGTGCTGAGGATCGTAGCACTTTAATTTGATTACTTTGAATACAAATTGCTCCACTTATTCTCAAGCCAAAACGCGGAACAGGTATATACAGATAGAACGTAGCATTTGCCGAGTTCAGGCATCTTGGGTGTTCTATTTCCATTAAATTTTCACTTTAATTTTCATTGAATTTATATTTTAAAATTTAATTCGCGTCATGGATGCAAACAAAATTTCATAACAAAAAAAAATTACAAATTTTTACCTGCCAACAACAGTGAAAACTTTGTTGCAAAAAAAAGGGCAAAAGCAAAAATGAATGTGAATTTATTCATTTAGTTTCTATGTGCTGGCGATTGCACATTTTTTTTCTGCATAAGCGACAAAAAGCTTTGTGGCTTTTACAGAGCTTGGAAAAAAGTTTGTCTGAATTATGTTCTTCTTGTGTGTCGACAAAAGTTTTTATCTCGAGCATCTGTCTGCCGGTATGTTTGTCTGTGCTCTACACATACACACATTCACCCAATATGGCACTCGAAGAGCGAGTAAAAAATGACTAAATTATCGAACAGCAGTATTTTTTTTTTATGAATCACTGTGCGGCCGAGGTAAAAAGCATATTTATTAGGGATTTTCCACCCATTCTCTCGTCCATAAGCTTGCAATCGACAACACAAAAATGTGCTTTTGAAACATTTTTTTTTACATTTCTTTTGCCATCTAACACAGTAAAAAAAAAGTTTTACCACATCAACAATATGAAAATCGTAGAGCTTTTCTGCTGGCTGTAATGTGTGAGCTAGCATATTACTAATAAATTAAATGGAGCATGTGTTCTCGTGTTACTTGTTAGAGAATGTGGTTTTCCCCACTGGTTTTCCCCTCTGCATACATAACATTTGTTCTACTTTGTTTGATTTTCCAAATTCCAAAAGCCCATTCTCATTTTGAGGGCACATCGAGTGTGAGGTATTGAAAATTTGTTGGATTTGCACATTTTTGTGGTAAAGTTTATTTTTCTTCTAATAAAATATAGTCTTACCATGAATTTCATTAGAAATTCCGCTTGATTGAATAGTCAACATTTTTGGAATAGATTTTAATCACTCTTCCAAAACATTAGAATTACAGAATTGCGCATAACGCAATCGTGGAGAGCATATGAAATAAAACTTTTCGGTACGACAACAGAATTGCTTATGGTGCGAACTATATTGCTGCATGACACAAAGCTATCACAAAAGCTTTCACTATTCACATATTTTTTATGTTCCTCCTGGAAAAGCTCTATTTCTACCCATGACAATTCATTCAAACGGCACAAATGGAATACACATGGATTCATTTGCTGGCATCGATTTTTCCGTAAAAAGCAAAAAAGAAAGAAAATCACTCAGTAACGAAGTTTAGAATGGAAAAACAGTCCTGTCACGTTAATGTATAAGTCTCTCTCGCTCTCTCTTTACTGACGTTGGTAGATATTCACCAATGTGCGGCTCACAATAACAAACTTCTATAGTCCCAAGTCTATAGATGCCACGTGATTTAATTATATCGAATTTTGTGTACATTTTCAAGCCTATCGTTCGTTAGTCTATCAGCATTTAGACATTCTTCGTCATAATGGTAAATGTCCCTAAAATCACCCTCTTGAAAAAAAAATATCCTCCAGCCAGAAACTTTTCAATGCTCGCAGATAGAAAGGCAAAAAAAAGATTTGTAATTAAACGACGAGTTGAGAAAACGAAAAAAAAAAAAAAAAAAGCTAAAGTAACAGCAAATACATGACAAGACTTCGTGCAATTATTGTTATATTTTCTTGTCAACGCTAAGGGAGAACTTAAAGATCCCCGAGATTCTTTGATTTGAGTTGATGCTGAGAATCTTAAACTCGATTCTTGTCTCTAACACGAACGTTGGACAAAAGAAGAAAAAAAAGAAAAGCATTTGATAAGATTTTATTGTATCATGTGTGCTTAGTAATGGAGATTATTAGTCGACTTACAAAACATTTATTCGATGAAACGCCTCGGATTTGCTCGTTTTTTTGTATTTAATTGCTTAAGCTCCAAAAAAAAAAAGAAACAGCTTACGAAACAGCACTTCGAGACATGAAGAAGAAAAAAGATTTTGCATGCATAGTGAAAGCATTCACCTCGAGGGACTTTCGCTAAAAGAACTAAGAATCATACTAATTGCTTCATTAAAGATTTCGTGAAGGTCCTTAATCCTTCAACCATTCAACCGACCGACAAATAATGAATACTCCCCAAAATGTGATCGGGGAAAAAAGAAGTACAAGAGAATCATGTCAGAATGAAGGCGAACGAGGGAAATGAATGAAGCGCATAATGGAAGAAATTAACTGTAAGTGACCTATTGACTGTGAATAGATTAACGTTAAATGTAATGACTATGTGGAAAAAAGCTCTACACAGCAAAAATAGAAAACGAGGAGAAATTAATTGTATATCAGATTATTCGACATGCCTGATAGCATGAGTGCTATTTCGGTCTATCGCTCGATGCTGGCAATGTGCAACTTGGTGATCTATTGAGTCATTTTTCTCAACGTTCCCTATCTTTAAGATGTTTAATGAGTGTTCTCTATGGATGATAAGGATTCTTTATAGTAAAAGATTTATTTTGGTGAAATATATTGACAATATTATTTTCTTTTCTTTATTGAATGGCAGAGAGACGTAAAATAAAAATTCAAGTTCATTCACGAAGGCACAATTTCAGAATCGGATGATTTTATCATTTCGTCTTTCATCGTTTGCTTTCGCCGTTCTGCCCACTCAACAGTATAAAAGGCTATCGTGCCAATTGTGCCAAACACTACTAAAATTGCCATCTGAGCTCTCAGTCCCAAGTGGGTTGAATAAACAAAGCTCAACGCTGCTGCAACGGACTGTGTAACAGTAAATATGAATGAAATGTTTATCAAAGTGAACTGGATGTCGATGAACTTTTAATAAATATCTCTTGTGAATAACCGGGTCGGATGCTTACCTGAGTAAATTTGAAAATAGAGAATGCTTCTGTTGATCTTTTTGCAAAAACTCCACCAAGCATCGAGTAAATTTGCGTATTAAAACACGAATCACCAAACCCGAGTAAGAATGAGCATAAGAGTGCAACTGATGGAAGTGGTGGATTCAGATAAGCTGAAAAAACAAATAATAAAAATTTAAACAATTATATGTTGCTACACTAATTGCATTAAGGTTTTCTAAATTAAAGAACTCACCAATATCTGTTGTATCTCCCAAATTTGCGATATTTGGTAAATTCAAAAATATCAAAAAGAATGCCAAAACATGAACGATGAAGCCCAATATCACAATGGGATCACGTCCAATTTTATTTGATGTTCGAGCGCCCAACAATCCGAATGAAATGCCACCAAACACCTCACCAACTCCAATAAATATTCCCGATAATCCAACCAATTGTTTGGCCGATTCGCCAATCGCCTGTGTAAACCCAATGCTCGGGGAATAAACGCCGCTGAAAAATGATAGTTCCAGACCTGCGGAAATGTGGAAATATGTAATCAGATTAATACTTGAATATATTGAGCTTGTTTGTGCTATTGAAGTTAATGACATGTTTTTTAGATGGTGATGGTGAGAGTTGAACTAATTATATACCAACTTAATCTACCCTCACTGATATGCACACGGACAAGAGGATTAACGAAGGGAACAATCTTTAATTTGCAAGTTAATTGAAATATACTAATATCGACAGGCGGCTCGGCTTTCATTAATGCGCTCAATGAACCCCATCAACTAACTTTAAATACAAACATCAACCGCTAATAAGAGTGACTGGCTGCATAATTAATAAAATAATCATTCGTCGTTTCATATTAAAATATGTAGAAATAAAGTTGTAAAAAGAAAATAACATTGACAACAATCAGGCAAGGCAAACGCGATACGATTAATTTCAATAATCATCCTTGACCTACAATTTTACGAGTCATTGTATGTCGTGGGTTTAAGTGTTCGGCAGGGACGACTTAAGAAAATAGATTATTTTTAAAGGCTTAAGTCGCGCCACTTTCGTCCGACTAAATAATAAAATTAACTTTCTTCGGATCCTGATAATTTAATTATGAATCACACGAAACCTTTTTGCTTATTGATTGTACACAATAAATTGAGTCGCTTGTCCAAGCAATTACCTGTGTAGAAAAATGTCAAGCTCAGCAGAAGCATTTCGCGCGTAAAGAAAAGATTGATAGAATTTTTAAAGGCATTTTTCACGCCATTTGGGGCTTCAAGTTCATCGTCGCGCTCATTATCGTTGGCATTAACAACACGAGTATCGTGTATCGGACGAAGGATGGTAAGGAAGAAAAAGCCGACAAAGCCGACACCTATAAGCACACCAAATACCAAAGTTCGCGTTGCTTCATCGATATGTGTTTTTCCTTGAAACTGAAAGAAAACAAACAAGTTGCCAAAGAACATGCTGCAAATGAGAAAAAAAAATCGATAAGAACTACGAATTTGTCAGGTGGTGTTCAATCAACAATATTAACCTCATTTGTAGCATTGCCCAAAAGATGCCAGAGTTTCTCGATATGGTCTTTTCGTCACTGCATCGCGATAAATATGATCCTTGGGCAGTCCATATGATGGCTGCACCTACTCCTAACATAGCGCTTACCAAATATAGAAGCCATCCACTGGGCCACAGGAATGATATCATGAAGAGACTGGAGATTAAAAAATGAGTCATCATAAAATGTAAATTTCCCTGTGTGCTCGTGACGTTCTAATTAATTTACCAGTAAGCCACTGCCCCAATCAACATGGCAGGCCTAGGTCCGGTTATCGAAATTACTGGAGGTGCTATCCAGTTGCATATTGCAAAAACTGCATAAATAATCGCCAGACTAATGTACGCATCGCCATTGAATGTTGGATCATCTGCATGGATACTGTCGAGGACGGTTTTCTGAAATCAAATCGTCAAACGTTGCTGTTATTGATCAAATGCGCATCGGATTGAGCTTTTTTTTATGGGAAATCATTAAAATTGAAAAGCTTCGATTTTATACAATTTTATTGACGCAATGCGAGTTGATTTTTTTTATTGATATATCAAATTTATAAGCCGGCCAATTGTGGGCTGGATGAGCCATTAAAATGGAGTTCGTGGACGTCATCGATAAATTACAATTTTTTTTTTTAATATTCAATGTGATTGTGCTGCCTCCACAATTTTTTTTTTAATTTAATCGCCAGTGGCTGATAACATATCGTGTGAAAGTGAATTTGACAGATTATCGCTATACTGTCGTTGAACCAAGTTCAATAATGAATGCAATCATTAAACGTTTCGTACGTTCGTATAGTGTAAAAAGAATTGTCGCATCCCTTATTTGTTCATCGATCGTAAGTTGTCGATAATGGAATAAGGTTATCATCAATTAATAGCTCATTGCGCTCTTTGCTATAGTGAGTGTCGTTCACTGATGTTGCGATCTGGCATCGAGTACTATTTTTCAAATGTTGTATACTTCACTTTAATCCCTCCATAACAGCGGGTATGAAAGAATAGTGAAAGAGCGTGAAAGAATGCCATTTTAATTTCGAGTTTGGTAGAACAATATGAAGCGGTAATAAATGATCATCATTTTCAGACTGTTATGGGAGCAAAGTGTGATGGGAAATTAATTATGTAACTAACACATGTCTCTTTGCTCTATTTCCTTTAAAATAACACAGTCTCAATTTATTTTCTTTCTAAGGCTCTATTCTTAGGCACTCACACAAAAAATGGTTCGCCATTACATGGAATGAGTAAGCTAATTGAAGGCGCAAGAAGGAGGTAAGAGCAGGATGAAAAATGATAAGAATAAGAACGAAAGCCGATGAAAAGCATGATGACGGTAATTATTCTGAGTCTGACATGAAATAATTGATACAAAAATATAAATTCAAAACACGTTTCGTCGTACTTTTTATGTCACTGAGCCCACCGAAGTTTACCGATTCTGTTCGGGAGTTCTTGTGAAGAGGCAATGACAGGGAAAGCAAAAAGAAAATACTTTTGGATTTTGATGAGGGTTTGTCATCATGCACAAGGAAAGTTTTTTAGCCGTTTTTAGTCGTTAAATCTGTGTTGATTATGGCTCATGACACTTTGTGCACATTTATAAGGAGAGCCGACAAAGTTCGGCTCACGATTTTTATGAATTTTTTTTTTTTCGTTGTTGTCAAGATAAATAAATAAAAAAAATTGTTTTATGTAAGAAAGTGAACTCTTAATGGCGTTACATTATTTTTGCGATGACGATAAAATAAAAATTTCTGCTGTTTTAAAAAATTGTCGACAAATTTTCTTCTTTTTTTGGCTATTATTTTGATTGCAATTTGACATCGCCGCATCATCACACGAATGAAATATAATCCAAGCGCAATAAGACAATAAGATAATTGGAAATCCCTGAATGAAGGTAAAACATTTTTCTTTTTTGTGGTGATGCGCCGATTTTGGTGTTATTGAACATTTCATGACATTTCTTTGGCTCATCTCCATTAAATTTGCATAAAACGAATCGTTTATTTGTAAACTTAACGACCCAATTCAAGCGTTTTATTACGATTGGAAATGTTAGCAAAAACACCAAAAAAATGCGAAAAATCTTAAATATTAGGCCAAAAAAAAAGTATTTTTAACATTTCAAAGTTATTGTTGAATATCTCATAATCGATGTCGTTAACTTTCTACATCAAATGACGCTTAAAATTCTCAAGGTTATTGCCATTCCCCGCAATATCAAGCAATCCAATTTGTAGAAATACACGAACTCAACATTGCGAAATGTTTGTTCGTAAATTTTTATTTAGCGTCAACAAATTCCGAAAATTCAATTACCAAATTTAATTTTACCAATTTGTTCGTGTAACAATTGAATTTCCTCGATTACGAATTTAAAAATTAATGACCATTTAATTAAAGCAATTAAGCATAACTGTCACTTACTTCAATGTTGCCCATTGTTTGGAAAGCCGTAAATAGGAACCTGCAATGAGTTAAGACGCACGTTTATTTTCTGGGTTGAAATTCATGCACAATCTTATAACTGTCTTACATAAATCCAAAGCCCAAAATCAAAACATTTATAAATCTTGGATCCATCTTGAATGATTTTCGTTCGGGTCTTGTTTGTTGCAGAAAAAATTCGTTTTCTTTTTACTATGCTCTTGTAAAATCAGTCTTGTTTCAATCTTATTTTCCTTAAACATTAATTCAGTACACTCACTGGGTTAAAAATCGATAGCTTGAAGTTTATTTATTTTTTTTTTTTTCGTAGATAAATATTACACAATAAACCATCGAAAGTTGTTGGCATTAAAAATAGAGAAAGTTATTGAACTTTATTTTTTGTTTTGTTGTTTACTTTCAATACTATTTACTTTGCGTTCGTTCTCAATATTTCATTGATATTTATTCATGTTTTTCGTCAATTGAGCAAACAAAATTGCAAGTCAAATCGAATTAATTTTCAACTCGAAAATTATGTGTACGATCTTAGTGATTACACAGCAATGGAAAACAATATAATTATCGACAAGTGAACAAAACAGTACCGAAAAAAAACACGAATTATTTTTATTTTCGCGTTGTTCATGTGCAAATACTGCAGCAGTAAAAAAAAATTCTATATGCGAATTTAAATATTTGTTTCGTAGAATATTTTAATTTTTTGGCGCTATCACATTTCACTTTTTTGCATTTCAACTGAAATTTTATTAAATATTTACCAACTTGCCACTACCGTTATTAATGATCGACTAGTGAATATGAATAAAAAAAGAAGGTTTTAAAAATTATTTTAAAAGCGATCATTCCATAATAATTTTGGAGAGTTGGGGCCGCGAGCAGAGTAGAGTGAGAGCTCAAATGAAATGGAAAGAAACAGCAGACGGCGAATTGCTGATAAAAGAGTGCGAGTAAAACTGTTTATTTGTTTACAAACAACAACTTCTCCAGCTCAAGTTGCACTTGTTGTTTTTTTCCGAATAAATAACTTGCTCAGGTGAGCGATTTCTTTATGGTATCCCAATTGTGTAAGTTACAAACAATTTATCGATATTTTAGCAAAACTCTTAAAATTCTGTGAACTTGAATATCTTATGAAAGTTGTTTTCTATTATAAGTGTGTTAATAATTTAATCTACACATGTAATTTTAAGCATCAAAGCTCAAAAAATGGTTTTAAAAATTCTTGACATTTTTATTCTCTCTGTGTTAAGAAGCGATTTATACTGGTGTGAGAAATTCTTTAAAAAAAAGAAGAAAAAATAGGTAAATTGCTCGTCATTAAACCAGTTTTAAAATTTATTCCGGTTTATTGTAATAAAAAAAGCCAACAATTCTAAAATGATTTAAATTTAGCTTCACTGACACGATTTGTAAATTATTAAATTGCGACACTTTGATACTGTTGCGGAAGTTTACACAAGTGCAACCAAATGTTACGTCACGGCTCGATCAGCTTGCTCGTTGTTTTCTCAGAGAGAATTTTATAGCATTTTTTTTTTTTGTTTTGCTTTAAAAGTTCCCACACAAAATTTTATTTTGCTTTCATGTGTCTATCTGAAACAAACACTGATACGGCGCTTATGCAATGAGAACTACAACATTCTACACCAATAGCACTAGATGTGAACTGAACTTAAGTCTTTTGAAACATTGTTTTCTCAAGAGTCAATTACAGATCCAATTACTAATCAATCACACTTCACACTTGAGTTTCCGATAATAATTTAATAAGACCATCGTTTGATAAGACGCACACACAAACTAACTAAAGTTATTTCAGTGACACTCTAGTCACGGAGTTTCCCAAAATTTTGTCTCAGGGGCATCCCAGGCTGAAATTTATACGTAATTTGAATGTGCTCCAGCACAACACTGCCATACGATTTCCAAAATTGTCGTAACAGAGCTGTGCGCTGCGGTACAGTATTTGCGAAACACTGTTTATCCAATCATGAAAATCTTGATTCTCATAATATGTATGAGAATTATATTGCTGATTAAATTCAACGACACAGTTGTAATGAGACGCGAACTTTCAATGCCAGTTAAGATGTCTGAATTATTTGCAATAAGCAGCTGTTTAAAAAATAGAGTAAAACAGCTGTGCTGAGTTCAGTTCTGTTGTGACGTATTTTCCCTTTTTCGCTACTCTCAATTTCTAAATAATTTAATACTCATTCATTGGCTCTTGCCTTGACTCATTCATTAAAGAGGTTTAGAGAGATCTGGACGGGCCTTTGTTTTGATCAGATTTTCAAACAACACTCATAAAATAATGCTCAGGGAAAAAAAAACGGACTGATGTGACACAATTCGGTTTACCTTACTAAATAAAATCTTAAAGAATTAGAATCGTATCAATGAAATAAAGAAGAAGAAGAAAGTTACATTTATTTTCTGGTGCTAATGATAATGTCTTTTACATTTCTTAATTGATATTTCTAGCATTAGCCTTTAATCTAATTCTTAGTGATGAAAATAGTTGATTATTAGATTGAAATAGCGCAGTTCACTGCAAAAGTGATATAATGAAATAAAGAACTGAAGTTTAACATTGGGTAAGAAAATTCATTTAACGATGAGGGCTTTATTGTCTACTAAATACTCATTTTTGAAGGTACAATTGCTCGAATTGGAAAATTTTGGATAAGAAAACCACGTAAACTAGTCTATTTTACGACAAAATAAGGTTTTACAGTATAATTTCATTTCATTATCTTATTTTTATATGTACGAGCGTTATTATTTTTAATAAAAAAAAAATTTGTGTCTATAAAAATAAGCGATAAACACTATTCTCCTTCACAATCTATTCGGTGTGTGCATATGTTTCTAACGTGTGTAGTTTTACCATTAAAAATTTTTTATCTTCACACCAGAGACAGAGCTTTTACGAGAGGCTGTTTTAATAAAAGCAGAACCAGCATCAGATAGAAAAATTATGGGCACGAAAATAAAATCAATGATCCAGTTCACATAGCAAATAGCACACAATTGTATAATGCCAGTTGTCGGTTATTGCAGTAATATTATGATGAATAGCGCGCTATTTCTCGCTCGATATCTTATTGCGAGGGTTTATTAAATTTCCCTTCCATTTTACTCTTCCGGCATCCAGGCGGATTCGCTTCGATGGTACTTCAAAGACGCAGTAAAATTCATAGTTATTGATGGCAGACACAAAATTTCATTTCCAATTTTGTTCAATGATCGGTTGTGCAATTTAATTTCCAATCGTCCACTTAAATTTATGTTTTCTTTTGTCGAGACTGTGAAGATAGATTATAAAAAATTCATAATAAAATTGTACGATAAATTCCTCTGTAAAAATTATAAGCAAAGCGACGGTTGTTCATTGAAAATGTTCTTTCTGGTGCTGCTTGGAAACATGTGTTGCAGTGCAAAATAAATTAACAGATATTTATCATCCCTATAAATTATCCTTTCCATTATAATTAAGTTTCGTTTTTTCCGCAATGGAAAAAGTTTTTCCCTTCATTTCGGCACTGCCCGGTTTATTTAGCATTGCTCTTCATCAAACTGAAGCATGTTAATCAAAGTCCATCCATAATATTCATCCTCTTATATGTCAGCGCTGTGAAAAAAAAAATGCTTTCTTCTTGCGGTGGAATGAGGTTTAATCATAATTAGATTCATAGTTTTATGCTGCTGTTCATGTCTGCCCTTTTTACCACCCACACTCGCCTTTCCACTTCATGCACATTAATTTTGATCATCATGCAAAGCTTTCATAATTTTACCCCATTTACATTAGAGCTTCTCTCCAATGTTGGGCTGAAAGTGTAGCCGTTCAGTGAGTGAGTATCTGCTGTGTATTGAATAATGTCTAGGGTCAAGGTCCATAATATTTCGAAAATTCATTATTTAAATTGCTCCAAAAGCAACTGAATAATAGACTTCGGAACAAGAAGTAGAAAGAGAGCTTTTTATTTTGTTCAGTCGTATAAAGTTCATGAAAACCATAAAGGATTGAGCATTATTGGAATGCCTTCATTTAATGGATCGTAGGACTGAATTCCGGTCTTTTTCTATACAACAATTGAGAAATAAATCATGCCCTGAAATTGGGTTTATATATTGTGCATGATTGTGTGCTTTTTTTTATTTTGAGGCAGGGGCCAAAGATCGAGCTAATTTTTGTCAGTAAAATAGATATTTTTTTCTCCATTATAGGAACCAGAAATGAATTTGAAATAAATGATGCATGGAGACTGTGGTGGGAGGTTGCATCGAAAATATTAATTAAGCTTCAGAATCCCCCAATTTCAATCAATTTAATTGAACATTATATGAAAAGTGAGTGCGACTATTCACCGTAAAAAAATACGAAATATTTCCTAAAATATGCCGAAAAGTTTTTCACAGTGCAACTGCAAATTCATTTATTTTTAGTTTCATTCGATTTCGATTCGATGTTTGCGCTTCAGAACCAACGTACACAATATTTCTGACATTACTGCTTCAGCTGGATACACAATTTTTTTTTTGCTACATTAACACGTTCCGTTCATAAAAAAATGCTCATTCGTGTGGAACAAAATAAGGCTCCAAAATAACACATCATGTACAACCATACGCAAGGCTTCTTAATTTGTTCAAAACAGCTCACAGCATGCATGCGATGATGATGGAGGAAAAGTAAAATAACATTCCTTAGGAAATTTTGTCAATGTTGGGAATTTTTTTATGTGCCTGCAAAATGCCGATATATTTTGATGGAGACCCGTGTTGAGAAGGCGCGTGTACAAACATCCATACGATGTTGCCATGAAATATGCTGATCCTGATAAGAAACATTATTGATTTAAAGGCATGATGAACATGTTCATATTCCTCTCCTTTTACACTTTTCTTTTATTTTTCCTTAAAGCTCATAAAAGAAATTGCGCACAGAAACGGCGCTTTTCGACATTTATCATTTTGCTATTTGATGTGGTTTTGTTTGATAAGATTCAACTCATCAAATTGTAACAGACGCACGTCATTGAAAGAGCTTTAATTAAGTTATCATCGCGCCTTCGTCAGCCTTTTGAGGCTTATGTCTTTGAATGCAGACTCTTTTTACGAAGAAACAATTTTATTAAATTTAAATTTATTTGACTTTCAGTAGAAGCCAGTGGATATTTACATTATTTCAGCTGGGAGTTCGTTGATCTTTCGTGTTCTAAGCTTAAAGTAACAACATGTACATACCATGTGGTTCTGCAATTTGTCTTCAAATGGGAGTGTGAAACTCTGAGAATTACTGATTAATTATTATATAGTATAACGGCATTGCATGTTTAAGAGTGAATGATTGCTCTAAAGATTTCTTGCTTTAATTAAATTAAAATCAATTCCATCCATCAAACGCATGGAAGAATTCAAGAAAAATCTAAAACCGATTTGGAAGAAAAACTTTTTGATTCGAAACATCAATAGGGAGCAGATGAAAGAGAAGCAAAAAAATCCCATAAATTATCCACGCTTGAGAAATTCTTAAATCGATTTCTACTTTCACTTCGACTTCAGGCATACGCCAGTAAAGAGAAAATAACTTCGCGAGATGTCTCATCAATATTCACATTGTGTCATCCACTCCCGGTCCGTAATGTATTCTGTGATTGTTTTTCAATACTCATTAGGAATGAATTTCCACATCTTTTGTGCGTTCTGGTGTGACGTCTCTCGTGCGAAATAAAAATTTGAATATCGGTTATCAACGACAGCAGACGCCCAACGAGAATGAAATAATAAAAAGTTTGCAAATTGAGAAAAGTGAACAAAAAAAAGGAAAAATTTCAACAAATAGAGGCGCGAAAAAATGGCAATGCTATAAAATAAAAATAACATTAAAATTACAGATTGGAAATTTATTGCTCGTTGCGTATGAATATTTTAGCAAAAATGCGTTGAAAGAACGCAATTTTCATTTCCATTGGCACCTCCCGACTATAAAATCAGAATTACACAGCAATTGTTTAACGCACCCAGAACAATTGTGATATGGTGATTTATTCTAAATATTTCTCGCTAAAGACAAAATTATTCATAAAATTCAAAGATTTATATCAAACAGGTTTTCATGTGTCTATGTGAACTCATTTAAGAGAAGGAAGTACGAATATTCTTTCTACATCCCTGTCAATAATTGCCTACCCCTGTAAATTTCTTTTATTGTTCCACCAAGTAAAGCTCTTCGATTCCCCGCAACCACCTTTTAAAAATGAATTTATTTTATTCATTAAATCTCTTCCATTTGCAAGAGCCTTCCTTCAAACGAACGTGATCAGCCATTAAATAGTCGAAAATTGGTGGTATTTTCCATGAAAATGTTTTTTTTTTTTTTTTTTTCGTTTCATTCCGTAGATACTAGGGTACGAGAGGGAAATAAAATTGTGGGCAAAGTTTCACCAATTCCCTCCCAGATCCCACCCTACTATAAATAACTCCCTTTCATTTTAATGTGAAATGCACGAAGAAAAATGTACTGCGAAAATCAATTGATAAACCAAAATGAAATTGAAAGAGATTTAAAGAAGAATCGTTCGAATGTATTGATGGTGAAAAGCGAGCACGAATGAAAAAAAAAAATCGGAGGCGAAGAAGGTATCAATTTTGATAAGATATACCATCGGTATTTTCTCAACTGACAACAAATCATTGCACGTTAAGGAATTTACAGTCAATTTTCTTGCGCGAAACAACCCCCTATCACAAATCACCCTCGGTGAAGGGGTTAAAAATTTCTACCAAAATCGATTTCTGCAAAAATGCAAAACAAAAAAAAAAGATTGTTAAAATTTCCTGTTGCAGTACAATCAAAAAACTGTTGTTGCTGCAGTTTTTCCAAAGCCAATTACTTTAAATGACGTTTTGTCATTTTCCCCATTTCCTGTTAATTGATTCAAACGCTTCGAAAAATTGCACAATAATTTGACTCAAATGCATTTTACGATATTTCAATTCGATGATGATCCTGTTTTTTGTGCGATGCAATGCTTTCAGGAAACGGGATGACAATATGAAAATTGGAAAATTATCGCAATTTAAAAAAAATTCACCCATCTAGCAAAGTAGCGAGGATATTTTGGCTGCCAGAAAAGATTTGTTTATTTGTCGATTGCAAAAAAAAAAAAAACTTACAAATACATTGAAGGAGATTTTCATTGAGTTGTATGTATGACTAGAAGAACGGATATACTACCAAAGAAAATTGCATTTTCATGAAAGGAAATTTCTCTCACATTCCCAATTTTCCATTGGAAATTTCCATCCTCAATTTTCCTGACAGGATTGTTGATTCAATCGCCTGCCATCGATGCGTTCAGTCTTCTCTCGGATTGTAAACGGAACGGTTGGAAATTCATACAACTTCCGCGATTTATAGAAAAACCAAACAATTAATTTTCTGAGTTCTCATCTGAGTTATCAATTGAATCAAAATATTTGCTAAATTCCAAGAAGGATTAAAAGGAATTTTGATATCAAGTTTTCTGCAAAATTTCGCGAAATTTATAAGAACTCTTCGGAGGAAGTTCTCAAAAAAAAAAAAAATAATAATATTTTCACCGTAGAAATTTAAAGGAGAGCGAGTCAAACAAATAAGGCTCAACAATTCTTTTTTTTTTGTCGGATTTAAAGCCATCAGAAAACCAAAAAAAGGATACATTTTATTAAATTTTAATGTATAAATTCATGATATTGTACTGTCGCAACTCGAGGAAAATAAAAAGATCATAAAAATAATAGTTTCAGAAAGTGCTTCAATAAGAAATAACAAAATAGTGAAAAAAAAAATAGTTAACCAAAATAAATAAAAATTCTTGGAAAAACTAAAAATTTGTGAAAATCATCAGAGTCATAAAAAGAACTGTGAAAGATAATAAAATCAACTATAAACCTTCCCCTTGTGCTTGTTATTAACAAAAAGTCAAGAAAATATTAAAACGACAAGAAGAATCATAAAAAATATATATATTATGGACGGAAATTATTTAAATTAAACTTTCACAGGAAGCTTCACAGAATAAAAATTTTGTTTAACTTTGATTGTTTTCCATTTTACATGATTTTCTAAAAGGCCCCTCGAGCGCCTCGAAAATAATATAAAATAAATTCATAAATTAAAATTGGTTGATAGAAAGTCGTCTAACGTAATTTATAAGCGCCCTGAAGAGTCGGGCAACAGGAGGCATAAAATTTATTAGTGTATTTTAATGCTCTAAAGCTAAAGTAAAGGGTCGGAGCTGTAAATTTGCATAAACATTAATACATAATTTAAGGACAAATAATACCAAATTTACATTAAAGAGCAGGTAAAGTTTCGTTCTTCAACTCCTTTATTTTCATTCCTCTGTTATCATGCCATTCATCTCGCAAGGCAATGGAAATAAAACTCACTTTGTGGAAAGCATTGAAGCATTTTTTTTTATCATTGAATGTCGCGCGCGTGAATTTTTCAGTTAAATGTTTTATGAAATGAAAATATAGTAAAAATAAAAAATGTTATTTTGTTTGGTGCGCGTTTTACCTTGAAAATTTATGACTGACGAATAAAAATATTTAGCGTGGTATTGCTGGTATCTGTATTATTTTCGAGCGATAATAGTACTCGGTTCTACACAAAGGCATGCGTACGAATTTTTTCAAGCGATATCAAATACTATTTTATTTATTTAATGATCGCCACACTTCTTTTGGTGGAGCTCCCCGTCTACAGCAATAATGTTAATGCATGTTTTAGCCTGACTCGATGTGGAGAGCAATAATTTATGTAAAAAAAAGTGTCATTGTTTTATGTCATGCAACATTTACTTTGGATGCTACAGTAAGCACATTCACTGACATATATTTATGTTTTTTTTTTTTTTTTTTTTTTGTATTTATTTGTCTGAGGTCGAGAAAATTGGTTAATACAATCGTTAATAGCGGTACTCACCTGACAGTGATCTATTAGGAAATATTTAAACTCTCGTAGGACAATAATTGTACGCCGAAATGATCTAATGAAATGGCAAATACACGAAGTCACTGAATATTTCGAAGCAGTAATTTTATATTTGTGTCATCCAAACAAAATATTTCATGTATATTGGCCGGAGGGGAATGTCAGTCGGGACAGTGGACAATTAATTTTATTGTTCGTCTTGCGCGTCAAGTGGTCGTGTAAAATTTATCAACATTAGATTTTACTCTCCCCCTAGAAGTTTATTGTATAGTGTATACACTATTATCGGCCGACCATGTGTGTGACAAATGTTTGGACAATTATGCTTCAACCATCAAGTTTAATGATGTTTATTTTCGGGTTGGAAATGAAATGCTTCATGATTGTCCCATACAATCGTAATGAAATTTTCTCTTGATGGCGTTTAATTATAGGCAACATAAATAATGTTTCATGACCGCCCACGAGTTGTCCCATAAAAAGAACACTCATTTGACCTTTCCATGTTTCTATTCTTCCGCCTAAAAATTCTTCCATTTGAGCCTCTGCATTGAGACTGCAAATTTTCACATTCGGCTAAGAGTGCTTCTCATTCAGACACTGTTTAATGCCGAAAGTGGATTTAATGGATGATTATTTTTTAAGTCGCGCAGAATATAAATAATGTCTGGGATTTATGATGGCAAAAAGTTTATTTTCTGAGATTTTTTCTCCTTTAACATCAGCCAGAACAAATTTTCGTTTACAAAACGGCAAATGAAGCTACAATCAACGTCAATCAACGCCGAGGTTTTGTAAGCTCTTTTCTTTGGGGGTTGCCGGATAAACTTTAAAATGGGTGTAAATTTCAACAACATTATTCATTCCCGTTCTGTGAAAATCAACACTTTTCCGCAGCTTGATGGATTTTTCCTCGAATTTATTTTCTTCTTTTATAGTTTTTCTTGAATATTCTTTAAATGAGCTCAATTTACATCTCAATCTTGTGCATGCTTTCTTTATGGTAGCAAAATTTTCCTACATTGACGGCTTAGCATATTTTGCGCAACTTTACGCGAGAATGAAAAAGAGGGAGAAGAAAATAAACTTTTCCAATAAAAATTAAAAAAAAATTTATTACAAATGATCAAAATTATAAAATTTTTAACGCCTAATTAACTTTAATATTCACCGAAAATTGCTCCAGCGGCTGGCAGAGCTCAAAATGTAATTTTATTAAAATCACAAACACACAGAAAAAAATTAACATTACATCGAGCAATAAAAATGTTTTCAAAAAAAAATAAAAAATTAGAGTACGAGCAATTTGGCGAAATTTAATTTTGGGGTTAGTGTGGTCTTTGGCTGTTTGGATTCGGAGGAGTGAAAAGCGCGCATGAATTTTACAGGAATAATGAATCAAATTAATTTTAATTTCTCGGCGTTGTTGGTGGAAATTGGAAAAGAGCAGCACTTTGCTGTCGTTTCAGTAAAATCCAATTAAAAGTCATAAATTTTACACCATTCCCGTTTGCTTTCTTGCTTGTTCTACTTTAGGACTACAGCCAATGTGCTGACATATGCTGAAATTGAAATATTTATTCATTTTGCACGTCGCTTTTAACTTTGAAAAAGAAATAAAAAATTTCACATTTTCGCAATATTCTTTATAACTTGGATCACATTCCACGAAGCTTTTTAAACGAACGATTTTACCGCCTATGCTATATATTTGAAGAACATACACTGACTCTATTTCAGAAGGAAACATAACCTGGGCTCTACATGAATTTCAATGTTGCTCAAGGGGTGGCAACTCTTTGAAGCTCTCAAAGCCTTTTAGATATACATGCAAAAAGTATGAATACATAATGTAGCAAAACCAAAAACTGCTTGTGCTTTGGCTTTATAAGCTAAGAAGCTACAAAAAAAAAAAAGAAATATTCTAAAAATAAATAAAATATTACACAACGACAGTATAAGAAAAAATATAGAGATAGCAAAAAAAATAAGTGTCGTGTGAGGAATCGTATCCTTGCCATATGCCGGAATACTCACGATAACATTTATTTGAACAACATTTTTCTACCCAGACAAAACAAAAAAAAAAAAAAACAGCTCTCGACGTTCAGCTTTGTTAAAAACAAATCAAAAATGTATAAGGAATAAATTGTAAAACAATGAATAAGAAATGTATTTTGATATGAAGACATTATGCCGAGTACTAGGTAGGCAGCAAGAAAAAATTGGTTTCGGCTTTCTGTAAAAGCGTCTCTCGTCCCATCACACAATTTCCCATTTAGGCAGAAAGCCTCACATGAGAGAAAAAATATACATATATTGCGAGTTTCGCCATAAAAAAATCCATATCTATTCCATTATGAATATAATTTTTGTTGTTCCTTTTTCTTATTCCCATTCCCCTTGAATCCACTCGGCAAATATTTTATTGAACGCAAAAAATAACAGAAATGAAAGAAGAAATGGATAAATATTTATTGGAAATCCATAAAAAATGACACCCAAAAAAAAAAAATGTTCGTGAGGCCCGATATATGCTTCCATTTTGGCAAGATGAAATATATTTCAAGGGAAAAGAACTTTCAGAAAAGTCGGAAAAAAGAAAACGTGTCGAATGTGTTTTTGCTGTAAGATGAGAACAAGAGAAATAAATATTTATTTCATATCAAATTATGTTTGAGCATAAAGCTTCGTGCACACTCTCGGATCGATGATCGATTCCATTGCGAAATGGATATTCAATGTCGTCAACCGAGAAAAAAATATAGAGCAAATATTGTTCGATTGAAAATTAATAATCGATGCTGGCTCGACAAATTTGGCAATTGTGAAGTTTAATTTATCAGAAAAACCACTTATAAAAATATATCTATGTAAGATATATACATTCAACCCACACGCCATCATACCGCCATTCATTGAATCTCATTACTAATTTTACTCTAGCTTCGAGGAGATTCATCATGACATAGGAGCGAGGTGGTAGAAAAAAATCGATAATGTGCTACTAAAAATACCTTTCGTAGAACCTTTCAGCGGTGGCGTATTTTCTTTTCAATGAAATTTCTCATAACCCATAGCTAATATTGAAAAGTTCACCCTGATAGCGAAACATTATGAACGCCCGATTGACTTTCATGCTCATTTAAAGCTTCGGCTCTTCTGAAATGAAATCGCTGAATGAAAAAAAAAAAAAATTGTATCGATACTTTTTTTTATGGCTTTTAGGGAGCTGTGGTGATGTTTATACAGCTCAACAGAGACGCTCATTTGAGCGTATTTAATGTAAATCACGACAGAAAAAGATACAGCAAAACAGTGGCATTAACTTGTTGCTTCAATCATTTCTCCTGATAATCATTTTTTTTTCCTTTCTAGTTTTTTTTTTTTTGCAGTGGGGGTACGATAAATATAATCAGCAATAATTGCGTATTTATGAAGTATATTTCAGCAAACGTACAATCAGAAATGCATGAAAATATGTTACATTATTCCTCATTAAGCTGGCCATAAAAAAGTAGTCGTTGATATTCATGATATCACACAAATAATAAGCGACCAGTAGCAAGCGCCATTTCAGTTTTGCCTTGGCAAAAAGCTCGAAACATTTTTTTTTATTACTCGAGAGCCCGGAAATGTTTTGAAATAATTTTCATCATAACGATAATTGGAAGCCCGCAACTTTACGAGTTGACATTTTCCATAATCCTTTATTGCTGCCAATAAAAAAAGAAAAACTTGGAATATTTTTCTGCGAAGCATTTGAGTCAATGCGGTCAGCTTTGGTCTTTCCAGTTTAAATATTTACGTTTATATCGCGCGAGCGGGTGGTTTTTGTGGTTTTCTCTATGTTGTTAAACATTTATGACGCTCGTGACATCTGAAAAAGAAAACTGCAGTAAAGCACGGACAGCAATTGTCGGGAAATTGTGCAGTTGTTTTTGTGATAGCCGTTCCCCAACAGCTCAACTGATTATAATGAGTGTCATGATTATTGCGACTATTCACCCGAAACATAATGAAAGGGCGATGAAAAAAAAAGAAGAAAAGCAATTTAGGTAGAATCATTTGTAATTATATGTAATTAATCACCTGTTGGGGAATTAGAACTTTTACACTCGGATTCTGCTTGCGAGAATGTGAATGCATGACAGCGGCCCAAGCAATATTTATGTCATTATAGATTTACTCATTTATCTTTATTTCAAATTAATAGTTTGACGAAAATGAGCGTCTTATGGGTATTATGGTTGATTAAGCAACATGAATTGCAAGAATTTCATTGGTCTGGGAAATTGAGACGATTTAGCGTCTCGGTGGTGGAAGAGAGAGGAGAATGGTATCCGTTATAATGTTCAGAGATTGAAGAAATACTTCTCAAATGCGAATTTCAAGTGTGGAATTTAATTATCTAAAGCCTTCAACTCATTTTAGATGGTTTCTAAGTTCTCATTCGAGAAACATCGCATATGAGAAATTTCAGTGAAAGCTTTCGAGATGAATGGCGGCTTTCCTACGTAAATTGCATTAAAATAATTCAAGACCATCTTCTATTGTTCCAGCCGCCTCCATATCAAGTGAGCAAGTTCATTTCGATGGCATTGTAAGTGCTTTCTTAAAGGACTCCTGCTTTGTCAGTTGCATTTTCTCAAGACAAATGTAAAGTTTCACATCGAGCAAATTTGGAAACATTTATTCTGATAATTTTTAAATTGAAAAACTTTTTTCATTCGATTCTTCTTGGTCTTTTCATCGTCATGTTAACTTTTACAATTACCATACATGCATAATATACTGAACTGTTCGGAGGTTTCCATTCTAGTGAGCGACCATAAAATTTGTTATAACTTTCGGGATCGGTGCACCATTGGAAAAAAAAATTGTCTGGAGTCGAAACTTACACAGTAGTTTCGGGTAAACTGTGATAGGAAAGTTTCCATTCCTTTTCTTCATGACACACATCTACGACGACCAAAAAGTTCTTTAACAAGGAACAGAAATTTGCCACTTTCTTTAAGTCGAAAAGTTTCATTTTTATTGATTTGCCATTTTGCAATGCGAAAAACGGTGAATGTATGTGTTGTAATATGGTGGAAGGATATGGAAGTGAAAAGTGTTGTATAAGAAAACTGGGTCATTACAAATGTTAAGAATGCCAGAAGGAAATTTGCTTGCGGTGACACTTTACATCTAATCCACCATTTCGAGGCATTATGCTTTGCTAAAAGGGATGAATGAAATGTATGTATAACGAGTGAAAATTGTGAGGCAGTCTTGCCTTTATCGTAAATGCTGAATATAAATTAAAGCGATCAAAGTTACTTTTGTGCTGCAATTTGGCGAGGTAACCCGAAGTGAGAGCACACGCCACCGAAAGATGTTTTTCGTGAGATTAGGAAGCTAAAAAGAGCTATTAGTACGGCCATTTATTTGCCTGCAATCCACCCTCAACATCAAGACAGTAAATTATTAAACATTTTTTTTGTTCATTGTGTCAGTTCCTTCTTTTGAAACCGGAGCTCTATTTGCGTTTGCGTTATCACTAAGCATAAATTCAGCAAATTAATAAGACTGAGAGAATTATAAATTACCATAAGAACTGGTAAAGGAAGCGACAGCGAAGGTTCTTCTGTAATGAGGAGGCAACACAGTAAAAGGATAATTTCTTTATCAGTTTGCGCAGCAAATAGTCGGTTTTGCTTGCAATTAGCATAATTTAACAATAAATTGAGGTATTTGATTATTAATTTGCAATAACTTCATGCCCGGGTGATATAAAAGTGATAGGGAGGGGTTCTACGATTCTATGAATTATTAGATGACAAAAATTATCATCCTTTTTACTGTAAATTTCCCCTCTGATTTTTTTTTGCTGTCTGAGTCGACATGCAATTTAATGAGAAAAAATAGCAAATCAGATTATTGCAATAAAATGCGCATATTTTTTCCGGTCTGCAGACTTCGAAGTGTGTTTTTTCTCAATGTGTTCTAGACAACTTTTGTAAAGGTAGATTGAGTTTGTGTGTGTATGTGTGAATGACTTAATTGGATGAACCTTTCTTTAGTGCGAAACTCACATTATTTGGATTGCGCAAAATGTATGTTTGTTGTGCCAAATCAAATAATGAAAATCAAATAAAAAAAACCTCTCGAAGAGAAAATACATCAATCAAATTATATCGATAAATGGCGTACATGATGCAGAGGGAAATAAAAACAGAAAATTTTGTGAGCTATAATCAATCATATACACATTGTGACAATCGAGAAAATATGTTTGGCAGGAGTGGGATAAGAAGATATTTCAGAATTTTATGACGTTGCAGAAATGTTTCTAAATGTGAGAGCTGAGAGGAAATGTTTAAAGTAATTAAGGGCTGTTGAACCTTATCCAAGTGAGGACATGTGTGCTACCTTGCTTTGTCTATATGGAAAATTGGATCAAAATGGAATATCAGATCATGTTTTGTGTTACTTTTTGACTCGTGATATTTATTGAACAAATTAATTGAATGCGAATGATTCAGACTGTTTTTTGTTTCTTTTCCATCGCACCGTAAAGGTGCCGTGCCACATCACCAACTTCATATTTCGTTTTCTGCTGTTAATCTCGAACAAAAAGAGAAACAATTAAAAGATTTTTAAAACTTTTAATGGAGCGGAAAGCGCATACAAAGATGATGTCGTGGAAGTTCCTTTTTCCGAGAAACGGAAATATTGTCATTCTTTCATTTTAATTCATCACAGAATTAGGATGTAAAAGGAATAGGCGAAAATGCTTTTGCCATGATAATTATGATGGTACCTCTCGCCATAATTACAAGCTCACTACTCAAATCGTGCTGAAATAAGTTTTTAATGGGTTTCTTTTTTCTTCCGTAGAAAAAAGTTCAAAAAAATGTTTCATTCGGAAATTAGCTCGAAGCTACTTAGCTCGAAGTAGATATAAGAAGAAGAAAAAAATTGCTCGCAAAAGTATCCTTATATGCTTTCAACGACAAGACCAAATCAACCTTCCTATAAATAGTGCCTTTGATGTAAGTTTTGATTGAGTTTCGAGTTCAACTAATGAGAATAATCTCGACTTCCGTATTCATAAGCAACATTTTTGGTTTCTACTATGAATTTATGTTTCGTTAATTAGTTATGCATATGACATGTCGTTTAATTAAAACTGTAACACATGGCTTTATGGCAGGTTGGTGAAAAAATCGATATTTCTGTGGTTTGCTAGTATTAGCATAGAAATCTTGAGATTAAAATTCATACACATAACAACCCAGAAATAGGAAGCAAGGAAGTAAAAAAAAAACATTTCTCATCGGAAAGATGGGCAAAGTTTGGCAATACCTGATGAGAAAAATGTTTACTTTTTGTTTTGATGATATTTGCGATCGGCATTCAGTCACAGCATGACTGCTATTTGTAATAATAACCAGATAGATTTTACGAGGACAAAAGCCATACAGCCTTTGGCATGAAACGAGAGATTGCTCATAAAGTTTCAGGGAGGAAAGTCAAATCTCGTTTGAAGATTTTGTTTGGAATTTCTTTCCATTGAGAAAAAATCAGAGATTAAGTTTTTTTTTTTTGTTCATCATGAAGGAACATAAATTGAACCTCATGGCGTGTCTCTGATGAAAAATCCTTCGGAGATTTTAATATAGCAAAATGTTTTCTTTTTTCCTTTCTTCTTGCTTGAATCGATTTACATACATTAAGGAAGAAAACAAATTGCTTTTCCCGTTTGATTATTTGACTGCCCCGGACTATTCATTAAAGGTTTTTTTGAGAGTGGACTTCTTCTGGTATAGTTTGGATCAAAATGAAGGGCAAACTTTGCTGTTTTCGTTCGGCTACGGCTCAATGAAGAAAAAAAGTTTTGCCAAAGCTTGTTTCGTGTTTGGTGATGCAATCTATTTGTTATGCTCAAAAGGAATATGTGGAAGTTACTTACATGACTAGATTCTTACTTATTGCTTTTTCTGCTATTCTCTTCCTAAACTGTGGTCTGTTCGACAACATAAAAGTTTTAGACATCAACTGAAATTGTTTTTTTCTTTCTTCTTGGCTGTTGCGTCTCGGTTTTCGTTACGAGGGGGAGACTCAAAAGTGTATTATGTAAAAAACGAATGAATCGTGCTTAAACTTGATACCATCTTAGTGTTATTTCAACATTCATTTTCACACCGAGGCAAAGTTTTTTTTTTAACAAAAAATAAAAAAGGAGCAAAATAAAACTGCACAAGTCGATTACTTTAATTCGTTCAAATCTCGAAACCGAACCGAACCAAACACTAATTTTTTTTTTTTTTGAATAAGTCTCGGAATAAGTAACTTAGTTGAACTTTGAAAATATGTATAAGAATAATATTTATTTCCAGATTTATTTTATTGCATTTCTCAAGGCATTTCTTAACGAAATCGGTTCGAGCGTCATCTTCATTCGTGAATGGCGACATTCATATATAACACCCGGAAATTCTCCTATTAAGTATTTAAGTATGTGTGCTTTTTCTATGAAACTATTAGAATTCTCTTCATTCCATTCCCCTCGCCAAACGAATGAATGAAAAATAACATAAACCCCCCTTCGTATAAACCCAACGGGAAAAGAAAAGAAAATTGTCTGTCTATTAAAGCAATAGATTTATTTGTCACATCGCTTTTCTATGTTCTAAAAAATCGCTTTCAAACATGAAATTTATTGCATGCCTGAGCTCTGCTACTAACATTTCATTCATTCATTAGGAAAATCTTTTAGGGGACTCGTGTTGAACTTTCTGTAGTTACCTATTTTAATGTATGTACATATTATATCTGAACAGTTCCGCTGTGCCCGCCGCCAATGGGAATTCGAAATTTCAAAAAAAAAAAAAGAAGAAATAATAAATTAGAGGGAAAACTTTTCTTTCTGGAGCTCAATCGTTTTATAATTTATGGATTTTAGTTTGACGCCTTTGCAACTATTGGTGGATGTTTTATATCTTTTGTATACATTTATGTCGAACGATGGCGCTTAAAAAATATAGTACGTTTCTAGTGAATTTCTGAAATCAAATTGAGATTAAAAAATATCTTAATAAAGTAATTGCCTAATAAATTCATTATTTCTCTTCATTTCTTATTTTAAAGGAATTCAGGTCTGAAGTCGGAAGCTTGAATTGAATTTATAAAAAAAAGGAAAATTCGTTATAACATGCCGACATGAGCTTTAGCTTGCAAAGCCATGATTGATTTGAAAATTAATTTGATTTAATTCGGATTTACTTCGCTTTTTTTCTTTTTCTACCTTAATTTATATTTCCTTATATGTCGACATGTATGTTCATCTGCATGTATGTATGTACTTAGATCGCTGGTATGAGCTGTACTGTAAAAAAATGTTTAAAGCTTTGACTGAAATACACTGAAATGAAATATGCAAACTGAATTTCTTTTTATTTTTGTTTACAAATGGCTGCCGAAAGTTGCTAAAAGTATTTTATGTTTTTTTTTTTTTTGTGAGAGTTTGATATTATAATTATATAAATAATAAAACTATAATTAACTGAAATGTAAGTAGACTTCTGATACTCGCATGCTTCAAGTGCTTTAACGCAAAGGCGTAATCTTTAAAAATTTATATATTTTTCAATTTTCTGTCTACTCATTCCAAGTCTCATTCAATTTTATTGAGATTGCGGCAAAAAGGCAGTGCGCGGTGAAACGTTTAGTTATACGGAAATTATGTGAAAGCTTTTTCAATATAATTATCCTTCTTCAGAATGATTGATTACGCTGCCAAGCTTTGCTTTGGCTTCCCGCACAATTTCATTTTAGCTCATGTGGTCGGGTTGGATTGGATGATGGTAGCGGCAATTGTTTCTTTTTTCTTTGTTTTCACGCAAAGTTGTTTAGAAGTTAAAATGAAAATTAATAAAAAAAAAATTGAATAAATCCATTCTGACGATGAAAGAAGCATTAGATAGCTATCTACCTTCAAATCAATTTCAAGCTTTAAGGCTGTTGATTGATTGACAACTTCTAATTCCCCATTTGATAACAGAAGAAATTGCGTTCAACCATATTCTATAAAAGCTTGCTATTTTGGTGAAATTATCAGTTCTCACCACAATCACCTCCGACTCCTATCGTGTAGGTTCCAGAAGAAATTTTGAGCTTCAAAACCTAGAAAACCGCACAGCTAATTTTACTCCAGGCATCAACAAGCATGAACTTGTCCTCTGATTGTGCAATTCTGTAATGTCAAATATGTACATATGTGTTTGCGGCTATATGTATGTTTGTGCGTTTGTCTGATTTTCACCTCAAGCGTTGCATGAGAAAGAGAGTTGTAAATAGTTTGCGTTATGGCTTCATTATTTTATTTCACAATCTTACCCATTTGCCGTCATTTACATGCATGCGGTAAGGTTTCATGTTTCTGATATTGTTGATTATAACAAAACGTAAATAATTCACTGGAACAAAATGTTAATTAACTCAAGGAATTGTGAGACTTATTGCGCATCATCGCTCGCAACCAGGTCTAATTGCTTATTTCTAAATAAGTAATTTCGTCTTTATGTGTAAATACCCTTACGTCATAAGATCTCTCGCTGAACTGTAACTTGATAAAAGATCATTTCATGATAATATTAACTGTATAACAAAAGCTCATGCACTGCATGTCTTCTACATTCGCTGTACCTGCTTTAAGATTTTCTAGATATAATGTTTGCAATTAACATGAGAATCTCGTCGGATTTTATGCAAATCTCAGTGTAATGGAAGGATCATGTTGAATCAAAAGCACATATTTTGGCCATTGATGAGTTCTCAATGAGATTTCACTTGCATCGTTGCTAATGCCATAGAGGGTTTAGTGATAAAGTTATGATTCATATGATGTGACAGCATTAAAACCCTTGAAAGACAAACAACTTTCAAGTCATCAACAAACACATCGAGTAAGATTATCATAAACACCATCACACAAAGTATCGCTTTATATGCAGAAGAGGGCGCATTAAAATTTTATTTAGGTCAAACTTTATGTGTAAGAATGTTGTGCAATAAATTGTGATGCTATAAAGGAATTTCATATGAAATGTTTCGTTAAGAAGACGCTTTGTTGTGCATGGAGATAAATCAATATTTTATGTTTTATCATAAAAGTGAGACATTAATATTGTTGCTATATATATCCTTGGGGCATCTCGTCATATTGTAGAAATATTTTTTGACCACCACTGTCATCATCATCTTTGGTTCTTATTTTAGTCCTTAAATTTTATGCCTTGAGAGCTCTCTTGATACTTCTTATGTAACTACACATAATTACATTTCAACCTCAACCTACACATAGCATCTCAATATCGATTAGTGATAAAGCTTTTGACGTCGTTAACAATTTTCCATTTGATGATGGCTCGGGTATGTGCCCAATATATAAAAGTCGTTCAGTATCAAGTGAACCCTCTCAAGAAACTAACGTTCCTGTAATTTTATCACACTTTCGTGAATTGTACAATTTTTGACGTGCTTGTTTGGCAAAAGTAAAGTTTGCGCTGTGGCAAACCAATGCTTGCTCGGCATTCATAGGAAATGAGAAAAAAGAAAAAAACAACTTTCAACGAACAAATGAAAACGTGATAAGTTTCATGTTTGAGTTGGCAAGATTAAAGTAATCATTGGAAATGTCAATAAAAATGGGAGAGAAAGAGAGAAGGAAAGATATGTAGTTCGAAAAAAAAAACTTTCTCGATTCGTTTCTGATATTTCCTACTCTTGGGGGCAAATTCTAAAATGATGTTAAAGTTATTCTTTCATTTAGTTAATGATTCAACAAAGGCTCTTTACAAAATTTTGTAATTTAAGTGTCATCACCGATAAACGAGGTCTCAGGAACTATAAAAAAAAAAAAAACATTTTTGTTTCAAAGAAACTACTCTGAATTTCCACCGTTGAAAATGGTTTCAGTTCGCAAATAAACCGAAATGAGACTTCTCTTGCACAGTGAAGTTCAGCTCGAAATCATTAAAACTTTTGTGTCACATCTTAAGCTTGAAATTATATAAAGAATATCTCAGTGCGATGATAAAAAAAAATATTATCTCTCATTGGCAGGGTGGGCTAGGGAACTTCCAATATCAAGAAGGTTCATTGCGACTCGTTATTGTTCTGATATGAAATGAAGGATATTTTAACTTTCTTTTTCGTCTCAAAAGACATAAAAGATTTTTTATTCTCATTCTCCACATTGTGTGTTGAAAGCTTTTAGAAGTTCATGAAAATAAATTTCATCAGTTGATTTCAAAATTAGAAACCGAGGGAAAATGTTTGCCAAACGAAAACTTTTTTTTATTCTTTTTTCTTAGCTTTTCTACAAAAAAAAAAAAAATCTCGAAATAACTTGAAACTTGAAATGAGAACGTTTGAAGAATTTAAATTAAATCAAAATAATTAACCACAAATCTTGACATTGTCAAAGTTTCCTTGCGCGCTTCAAGAATTCTTCTTGCTCAATTTCACCAAAACACTTCCAAGGGTATGAAGGTTAAAAATTCATTCGAATTTACAAAAAGCGTTCAGACTTGATACGCCTGGAAACATTTAACTTGAAATTCCCATCAATACTCTGATTGTGGGTGAAAATCGTTTATTTAAATTTCAACATCCGCAGGATTTATGTTTCGGTTATACCATTCGATACCGAAGCTTTATTCTATACATTAATTTATTTTTAAGCTAAACAAGGAATTAAAATTCCATTAAAAATACATTTCGAGTTCTCTTTTGCCATCGAACCGTTCACCGAAAAAAATACATAAAATGAAACATTTTTTTTTTGCCACATTTCTATGCCGCATAAATTTTTGTGGTTCCGACGTGATTCTCTGTCCTTTCGTAGGAAACTTTTTGCACTCGCAAAACATTGTTTAGAAAATCTCGTCTGCATTTTATTATTGCGAGCCACGAGATCACTGCCATTCATCGAAATAATTTAGTGGAAATATGACTGCACGAAAAGTTGGTTGATACAAAAATGTAATTATACGAAATATTTCATCTGTGTTTCAATGGTTGAATGTATACTGAGCGAAAATTTAATTCCACTTTGGCTTTGTCATTGTGACCATCGAATGAAAAAAAAAAACGTACATATATATCTGCATAATTCAGCGACAACAAAGAAAGTCCTCATAAAACTTAAACTGCTGGAAACGGGATCACAAAAAAAGCGTTAAGCTGTCTGGCGACGAGGGGCATGGACCTGTACTTATGGTGTTTACGTGTGCACGGATCGTTTAGATATTTTTTCTTTGTTTCAGTTTGATTTATTCGAGCTTTGCGGTTAGTTTTGCAGTTTAATGATGACGAATATTTCTTTATTTGGCCAAACATTCCTAGCAACAAGTTCTACACCCCTTGAATGAAACATTCATTTTTATGTGATTCTGAAAAAGCTCAGGCAACATCAGGAGTCTATAGCGCACATATAAAAAAGACATTGCTCTAGAGAACAATCCTAATAATACTATTGTGAATTTTTAAATTATCCTCGCCCGCTCGCATACTTAATAAAAAAAAACTACAAAATTTCGTCTATAAAGTTGAATCACCGCAAAATTCATCAACTGAGTTGCTTGTTGAGAGAATGGGATTATGCTTCACAACACTTTTATCAGGCATTTGGCATTGTACGCCTCCGCCTCGTCACTCCTTCGCCGAGTGAGCATTTTTTTTGTTGTTTTGCCATTTTCACTCAAAATGGTTTTAAGGGACTGCTTTTGAAAGTTAATTAAATGAGAAAGCCATTTAAAGGCGCAACTTGAGAATGACAAAGGTGTAGACTGTAGAGAGAGAAAGAGAGAGAGAATGAAGGCATAAAAATTGATTTCCTGTCTGGATGAGGGAGAAGACGGGGCCAAAAACACTAAAAAAATCCCTTAAAAATTATTAACTTTTCTCTCCGCTTTTCTTTATGTTGTCAACAAGCGAACAATACATCCCTTCACTTTGGGGTCGCTTTTATTCTGCAATTGCGGACTAAAGTGAAAAAGCATTAATCAACATCATTCATTCGCCGTACCGGTTGTTGCAGGGCACATACAATGAAATACCGTCTATTCAAATAGAAAATTTTCACCATTTATTTTTTTTGCTTCATTGTTCATGTTCTGGGTACAAATTGAAAGTGTATACAATAAAAGTTGCCCCTGACTTTCTCACCGCCTGTTTGATATGACAAAAGGATCTAATGGGTTTATGTACTGCAACTCCAATTAGTAAAGATTGTTTCAGTAAAAATGACGATGTGATATGATGACAGAATGTTTAGCAAATACCTATAAAGTCGTCCGCTTTGCTAAACATTAGCTTAAATCTCGATCATAATCATTCAGTCAGATCTAATGTGTTCTCTATTTGCACTTAATGGAATGAAAAGAGCTAAAGCACAAAATGATGAGAGACACAACAAAACAAAACTGATATCGATTCATCTGTTGTTGTTGCTTGGTGATGCTCATCATGATGTCGAACCGTCAACCTCCGTAATACATGAGCTAAGTAGATCAAATCTTTGAAATGAAAAGACAGAGAAACTCGATAGAGATTTTATCAGAAAGTTATCATGTAATGATGATCAAAGTGAACGTTAAAAGAACAAAAAAACGCGGCCAACTTGAGCCAAGGCCACAAAATATGAGAGGCATTCAGAGACCGACAAGAAAAAAACACATTTTCCGGAATGTTTTTTTTCTTCTTCCTTCTTTTGCTCAAGTTCACATCCGCAGGCACATTTTGTGATGTAATCAAAAAATTTGTTCCATTTTTATCCGGCTTCAATTTTCCTTTCTCTGCAACTTTTAGCCCGCAAGCTAAGAGGAAAACATAGAGAAAGAAAGAAATTTGCATAAATTTCAACATCAAATAAAATGTAATTTTGATGGAGGATTCACGTAAATTTAAAGCGATTCTTTCTGAATTACTAGATGATAAAAATGCTCGGCAATTTGCTTAAATCCAACGCATTTGCATGTAATTCTTTTCTTGAGTGTTTGATAATTGCACGGACAAAAAAAAAAACTATTTAACAATTTAAATTTACATTACATTTCGCAGCTACTTGAAGCATAACCAAATAGAAAATAAAGCATTAACATGTGAAACATTTATCGAGATATTTAAATAATAATCGCAAAGAAACGAATAAAAAGCCTTTAAGAAAAATGGAAATGAAATTTTCCCGGGTTTTCCTTCTTCGATTACCGTGAATGCAAAAAGAGATCTCTCACTGGATGAATTAAATTTTATGGTTTCCATTCAAGCAACAACGAACGATTTGCTTTGGAGCAAAATTTGTGGTACGATTATAACTCTCGGGACGGGGTTTTTTTTTGGAATGCTGTGCAATATAATGAGCATGAAGATAATCTTCCATTTCATTCTTTTATTGTTCCCGATTTAAATTATGAGACTATACGAAATCAGAAATATGCCCTGAAATGTGTTTTTTCATCCTTTAAGTCGATAATTTTTCTTTTCGTTTCTATCAAAAGCGTTGTTGTAAGCAGACGGTCGGAAGGAACAAAGAGACAAGAAACTAAGTCCTCGAGCATTAACAGGCTCCTTATTGAATTAAATAAACATTTCTGAGACGGCTTATTTAAGGATTCCAGATAAGGATTTTCTTCGTATACCAAATAACGAAAAAAAAAAGGATTTTCAGGCACAGCAAACAATTGTCGACAAAGAATTCGAGAAAAATGTTGAGAGAAATGTTAATTTCTTTTCATTATTTAGATTAAAGTCGGAATTTAACGAAATTCGTTATTCTTTATCAATTCGAATATGCAGTGAATATAAGGAGAAAGGATAAACAAGCAAATGATGCTATAAAGATGAAAGAAGAATATTCGCGTGAGAGAATCGGTTTTGCGACAAAAGCTCAAATCAAGGCTGATATAATCGCGCTGAGAATCCAAAATTAGCCATCGTCCCCCACTCATTTGTTTCTTTTCTTTTTTATTAATAACAAAACAACACACAAAAAAACTCGACAGCTGAAAATGTAAAAGGATCCTAATTAAAATCACAAAATGATGAACATCACTCTTCAAATTTCGTCTGAAATGTCCTGCAGTCATGACCAAAATGAGTCTCGTGATGATGATAACAAAACAAAAATAATAACAAAATCTACCCCTAATTATGGCAAAAGAATCGCATTGCGTTGTGAAATTGACAATGTGGGTTTGTTGCGTATAATAACTCGAAGGCATCAAACGGCCGCTATCTTATTTGATGTCTGACGCCGACTTGGGTAGCATTGTGCAGTGAAATGTGAAACCCAAATTTGCATATCTTTCTTCAGACCATCGAGGACCGCCCATTGACGCAATTTATTGTGTATTCTGATTCAAATTATATTTTACAAGACGAAGCTTTCTTTTCAAATGGTCCGAAAATTTTAATTATAGAATTTCTTTAAGAAAAAGTTTTCATTCCAGGTTGCCTTTCCATATTTTCAAGAAATATTTGAATAAATAGTTCATGATAATTGAATCGATACAGTGCTAGAGAGAGATTTTCATTTATGTTTTTATTCGTCCAGTCCAGATATATCTGAATTCTCATGAAGAGCAAAAATTGCACAATCTGGTTGAAATGCATGCAACAGCAGCAAAGGAGAATTACCAATAATATAACTCCAACTGACCGGAATAGTTAGACAGAAAATTTTATCGGAAAATGGTTAATGTTCATTCGCCAAGAGCTTCCAAAGTGGTCGCTTTCTCACTTGCATCTACATGTATTTAGTTTTATGTAAATTGATATCGGTTTTAATTTCCTAAATTACGGTTCCTGCACTATTAGTGTAAATGCAAAGCATTTTATGCAACAATATATTCTTTACTGTAGAACAGAGCACCATCAGTAAAGTTATTGAGTTTTGAAATTCAATTTAATATTCAACAGACATTATTACAATTCCCAATTTGCAACCTATTTGCAAAAGTTTAAATAAGGAAAATTGTATATGAAAATTTTTCTCGAACCGCGCTTCTGCATTTAAATTAAAATTTATCGTGAACAGACTTGTTGTTGCTCCTTTAAAGGCATTATTTTCTTCTGGCTGAATAAGTATTTGAATATGGAACCCTATTTCAAATATGAAATAGGTCGCATCAATAAATAATATCACAACAAAACAAAAAAACATTAATTTAATTTTGACTTGACCTTATTTTACGAAGAGGCCAATGGACATGTATAAGGGATATTAAATCTGGTTAAGGGGGAAAATGTTGTTGCTGTCGGTTTTAAGCTTATATAAAATGAAATCTAAGTATGAAGCCAATTTTGCCTTCGAAACTAAATTTTATTTATCAGCACAGCTAAGTAAATGAAAAAATCATTAATTTGCCTGGGGGATTTCATTAAAATACTTTTCGTATTTATCTAAACAACAACAGAAAATGCTCCTCACCCCTCTCTAAATAGAATATTCGAAGCACAGACAAACGGAGGTTTGGGGCATTTGAGGGAAACCGCACACATATTTTAAATGCGAAAGCGTGCAGCAAATGGTTCATCACGAAAACCTCGAAAGAACAATGTTGCTGTTCTGCAAATGCTCAGCAAACATTTTTACAACTACAAATTCACCATTTCCTCTCGTTGCACTCCTGCCCTCTCCGCACAATCATAAAGTTTTTCCCGGCAATCTGGTGGATTTCACTTTATACTTTTTTTTTCTTGCGCCCGAGATTTACCGGATAATTTTATGAACGCTCATTTTCCTTTCATTTCGTTAATGCACTACTAGCTCGACACAGGCTTTCTTTCCTATTCATTTGTGTGCCCTCTATAACGAGTCGGGAAAAGGGGGGTTGAAATAAGGAAGCAAGGGAGATGGTTTGGTAACAAACATAACTTTCAATTTATATTTGGCTGGGCTTTTGTTTTTGCGTCCAACAGTTTGAAACTATTGCAAGAGAGGAGTTAGGGCAACAAATGGAAGACACCAGCGAGTAATATTTTATGCATTTTTTAAATGAAAAAAATAAACCAAAAAAGAGAAAACGAATTAATAATTTATTGCGTACCAAAATGTCAAATGCGGGATGAAATTTAATATCAACTCATTGTAGCTCACTCTAGCTGCTGTTAAAACATTTCTCAAAAATGTTTTAGCGACTGAAACAGTTGGAAAAAAAAAAACAGGAAAATCTATAAATTTTATGCGAAGTACTCGCCGCGTCCCGTTTTTTTTGCTTCTGATGTACAATAAATTTCCCTAATGACGATGACAAAAAAACTGAATGTTGAGAAAATTCATCGTGTTTGGAATTAATGTTTGCGACAATGGCTTGGGAAATTAATCGCCAGCAGGGCGTCACAACGAAAAGATGGACAACCCACGCCTTGGACATATCTTTTTCCCATTAAATATTTACATAGGCATTGTAATTAATTATATGCTATAAAAAATATGATGTTTACATGCGCCAAACCATCAGTTGGACAGTGGAGAAATAATGGCCTCATCCATTCTAAAACATTGTTTTCATTTTATTTATGCTTCGGCTAAATATTTACCAAGTTACTTTTTTCTTTCGATACTTGATCACGACAAACGACCATAAAGTTCATATACATAATTGATAACTTCACAGGATATATCGATTTTCCAAGATAATTTATTCGAAAATTGTCGGTATATTTTTGCTATGTGAATACTAAAAAAGTTTTCCCTGAGTTTTCCACGAGCCGATAACGGAAAAAAACGTCAATAACAAAAGAAAATTTAGTGCAAGATAATTAATAATATTTCCGCTGATAAACATTGAATAGGACAAACAACAAACTGGCAAAACAAGAAGAGAAGTGATGTAAATTGAAAAGCGATTAAATTACGAGCTAAGCGTATGATGTCGGTCCCAGTAGGCGCCTCATTATTGGGACTGAACTTTTGAAAAATTACATCAAATGTCTAATAAGAAAAGTGGCTTAATTTGTTAGTCCTTATGCGACTTGCGAGTGATTGATACATTAAAACATTTTCTGTTCATCTACCTCAACTGTGTGTGCCTCGTGTTATGCAACAACAACAACAGCAATTCTGTGGACCCCAAAAAAACAACATATTTCCCTAATCGTTTTGTTAACATAAAAATTTACATCCATTAGCTTTCGGGCTTTCGACTTGTAATAAATTGTTTGTACGAGCTCTCAAATACAAGCTTTGCTCAAACAAGTCAGCCTGATGTTAATTAGGGCCCAGGCCCCACAAAGCATATCTTAAGAATGAATCAACGCAATCAAACTCACACAACAATAATAATAAAAAAATAAATAAAAACACGAAACGAAATTAAATCTGGCACAATCTAGAACGTGAACCGGAAATGTATAATTACAAAAGGAAAAAAAGTTCCAATGAATCTATTAATTGTTATAAGGTTTTAAAGGTATACGACTATTGTTGTTGCCTTATCTCGACACATTTCACTGTGAGCTTTCACATACATTTCTATTTTGCATGTTACAACAAAGGACATAGAAATGGCTTTGATCAATTTCTGATGGTTTGTTTATTTGATGTTTTGTTTGATTAATTTTTCGTGTTGCGCGAGGAATGAACAAAAATAAGCATGCAAAGTTCTGCTGGCTTTAGGGCGGATTGGTTGTAAAATTTTCATTTGCTAATTGGTAAATTTCCGTTCGCAAACAGAAGTTTCAATTTGCTATTTTCTATGACATTTTGAATAAGCCCAAATTGTGTCCCGCCCTGATTCACTTCTGTTACAATACATATGTCGCAAAATGTATGTTTGTTTTTATAATTTTGGAGACACTATAGAGCTCCGGATTGCTTTATGGCTTTATTGTTGCTTCCGGACAAACAAAGTGCTAATTAGCTATTTCACATGTTTTACGAGCAAGCAGCGGATTGTGAGACATTTATATTAAGCGTCAATCTGAAAATCGATTTTTAATATTTCATCTCGATCGAAGAAAACTTGAAAGCATAGTAAAAAAAAATTAAAATAAATAACTTTTTGAATTCTCAGTTGGAAAAGTTTCATTCGATGTTTATCAATACTTCGCAATTCATTGAACTGAAAAATTGGCTCAAGCTAGTTTTGCTATTTTGCAATTTGTATTCAGTGCTCCGATTCCCGTTGTTTATGTTTCAGATTTTCCTCATTTTTTTTCCTTTAAATTTCTAAGAAGTTCTATAAAATCATATAATTTTTCTTTTTTCAGATAAATCAGCAAAAGTGTGTGAAAACTTTGCACAATAAAAGAAAATAAATTCGAGCGAATTGCTGTTTAGTCGATGGTGAGTCTTAAAATTTGTTTCCTCCAGAATTGAATTGTGCAAACCTTCTTTCTTACAAAAAAAAAAAAAAAATCCTCGCGGATCAAAGTCGAAGGATCCATTATGGAAATTTTAATTATTTTCCACGAGAACACACTGCCTGGATTCATTTGACTAATTTTTTAATTTCAATGTTGAATTAATAACAGTAGAGAACAAAATTTGAGCTGCTTCTGATACCAGGCAAAAGCATCATAATTCCACAAAGATCCTTTTTTGCTATACCAAAAATATTATAGCATACAAGCCGACGAAGGAAAAGGAATAAATTTCATATTCAAATTAAATTCCATTTCTGCATTAAAAATATGGAATAAGCGTTAAGACGATGAATAAATAAAGGCAGTAAAAGGAGCTTGTTTGCTGGCACAAACAATATTGTTTAATTTCGAAATGGAAAATTCCCTTCGAGTGGTGTTTGCAATGTGCGCTGTTGTTATTTAAATTGCGAGAAAGCCATTGAAAAATATGAAAAGATTTGATGGATCTTAACAAGAACGTTTCAGAAAACACCGAAAATTTCCCTCCTTGCACGAAGGGCCTCTAATGAATTATAGTTCTCAAATATTCCACCCGCAGAAATCACATTTGATATCATCAAAATTATAAATTCTAATTAGTCTTCGACTGGGATTAAAGACACACCGAAATGAAATGCTGATTTCTTTTATGTGTTATTGAGGGATTAACTAAAATTCATGTAATGTATGTCTTAAACAGATACGAATGCACTGGAGCGAAATTTAAATAATAAACATACAACGCTGGAATGCTACCTGCCTATATTCAGCCTGCTTCTGGCATGACTTTTGAAATAATAAAAAAAAGGTTAACTGAAGATAGGAATAAAAGGTCCTTTGGGCCTGGACATTATAGTTTGGGCAAGGCAATAAAACTTAATTGTATAAGCATAGTTTTTATTTGTTCACCTCCATGACTCAACTACATGACTCAACTCAAAAGCTTATCTAAGTAATTTATTATCAAAAGCGTTGCAAACGAAATTGTTATGAGAAAAACTGAGCTCGATTCAGCTCATCAAAAACTATAAACAGGAATAAATAAAATGTTCTCATTGTTTTTCGGAAATATTCTGTGTAGATGTAGCCACAAGCAGTTGTTGTCTGGGTTGGAAGGCCTTTCTCCGGCATGCATGAATATTCCCAAAGAAAAAAAAGGTCTCCGCACCGACTTTATATGATAAATGATAAGTTGGGTTAAAACTATGTATAATCAAGTTTATGATCATTTATCATTTTAGTAGTGCGGGCGCTACCAACCAAAAGAAACCGCACCGGAGCAACAGTGAGAAGGAAAAAATTGGACGGAGAAATATTGTCGGGTTTAATTTTGTGTATACGGGGAGTTTTTCATGCGAGACAAACTTTTTTTTTTTGCCAACTTTATTCATTCGAAAAATAAATAACACACAAAACACTAAATTGTGAGATAATATTATTCTTCCTATGTTGTTTGCTTCGTTATCAGACTCAGGTAGAAAATATGTCTGAGGCAGCACAAATAAAAGCTAGTTGAAATATAATCGAATCGTGGGGATGGGATCACTGGGAGTAAATATCACAATATAAAATGACGACAACATTCAAGGCTCCGTTGATGTTTGATAAGTCCAATGAATGACTTTCAAGTCTCACTTACTTAAACTCAATTTTTTCCGCTTCCTGAATGCCATTGGAGTCGCAATTATGTAATTTCTTGTCGCTCATTACACAAAGTGGCGAGCCAGCCCCACGCGCCCGCCATCATACATCCAACAGCAGCATCAATATAATTTAACGACATTTTTTATGTCATAAAAACGTGCATGAAAACGTGAAGATACGTTTGCACAAACAATAAAAGCGAGAAATATCTCATAATTTTATTCCTTTTTCTGCGAGCAATTTTCATCAAGAAGAAACGCAGACGAAATATAAAAAAAACCAAAATGTGCTTAAAAGCGAGCGCGCAGAGCTTTTTATATGTTTTTGGTCCATATCGCTCGCGCGAGTATCATATTATAAATAAGATGTACATGGCTTGTAAAATGAGCGGTACATGTATGGCATTTCGTATTTTTTTTCCTTGCCCTGAAAACAAAAATGACATCCGAGAATTAAATAATGATAACTGATGCAAGTGATGCCTTGCTTGCATCATAGTTACAAAAACAGTCAATATCACGTTCAAATAAGCCTTACATATTTTGCAGTTTTTAAAAGCGCAACAACTCTCAAGTTTCGCAATAAAAACGTGATTTTTGGTCGAGTTTTTCCACCTAGATACAATGTGTTTTGATCTTCCATTATATTATAATAGATAAGTTACATCAATAACCTCGCCGCTGCATGATAATTCTACGTGGAATCAATTTTTTTCTTTAAACATTTTATTTCGTTGCATTGAAGCGGTGTCATGGATCGAAATAAATAATGTTTATATTGTTTTATTATGAAAAAGACATGACTAGCTGCTGCTGCTGTTGCCACCATAATACTTTGCAAACTTTACGAGCGATCTCGCGCACTGAACCGCACCGCGTATTTAATAGGTGTAAAATGATTGTTATGAATCACATTTAATGTCAAACTGAATTAAATACACGACGCATTTGTGTAACATTTCACACCAAGTATACGAGAGTGCCCAACAATCCATGAAATATTGATGCTCGCTGTTTTTCTTGAGCCCCTGAAGCAAAGCGGCAAAGTCAAAGATTAAATTGAGATGAAACAATGTGAATTTTATGGAGTCGTAAAAATTCGTTTTTTACTCTCGTTCTTCCATTGAATCACACACAAAGATCCTACTGCTTGACTTCATTGTGTTTTTTTTTTTTTTTTTTGTTGAAATACAAATTTTGTTTTCTTATGCATAGTAAGTTTTATTTTCGGCGGGATGAGTGAAAAAAATAAACCGTAAAAGCTGTATGCATATGAAATTTATGAAGGAATGAGTTTTAAATAAAAGACTAAAAGCTTTTCATGCGACAAAATATTTACTGTGTGAAAGTGAAGTACATGAGAGTTCTATTATCAGAAATTAAAAAGAAAATATTTTCGTCTTCAAAATTTAATTTTGATCTCCATAGTGCGGACCAATCAAATTTTCAAGGGCTTCCAAAAAGCAAATAAGCAATTAAAAGCGTGAAATGTTCCTTGCAAAAATGCTGCTTGCTTGCTAAGAAGCAACAATCTAATTATAGCTGTGGGATAAAATAGTTCAATAAGAGCGGACTGTTTATTTATATCCATGGATGTTAGCGAGAGACATAGAGAAGAATCCAATTTCAACCGATGAAAATAAAACTGTAAGCGAATGAAGACTTTGTCCTTCAAATCAAGTTTTGGAAGAAGATACTTCACATATAAATTTAGACTGAATTAATATGCAGAAAATATGGAAATATTCAAATTTTTTTGCGCTTCTGAATGACTACCTTGACCAAAGTCAAAACAACTTTTATTGAGCCACGCTAGGAATAGAAATACGATTTTTGCCCTCAAGTTTTTGAACCTGTGATATTCATATCATCAATTTAAGATGATCCAAAAGACTTAAACATTTGCAGTAGCATGGGTAATTATTTTCTTTAAATAGTAAAATACGAGGCCATAGAATAAAATGGAGAAGAATTTGCCAATAAGAAGCATTCTAAAAATAAAGAAAAAGGATAAAAAATATCGAAAGTTAAATTTAGCTTTGAATCCAACTCACCTTTTTATGTTTGTTCGCGCTTCTGGTAATTTCTCAGGTTTCTCTTTTAAAATATATGTTCTGATTCCCAGCAAGTAATTCATGATATAAATTTTCCAATTGATCTGCATGAAATCTATGCGAAACATTTTTTTGTCCACAACGTTCATCTCCTCATACAGCATTATTAAATTGCTATTTTTAAACACCCAGTTTCTCGTGGTATAATAATGAAATCCAGTTATACCTTGAATGATGCGTTTTTGAACTTTGACCATGCTTAAAATATAATTTTCTAATATCGATTATGTGACAATAGAAGTAAAATGTAAATGGAACTTACAAAGTTTTCCTCCGAAAACAAAAAAGGAAAAAGTCTATGATGTATGCCGGCAAAAATTGGAATAGAAATATACAAAGCTGATGATACCAGAAATACTTTTTTATGCTTCCATTGGGAGCCCATAAAACTAGATTAGCTGTCAAATTATATTTCTGCATTAACTAAATTATTTAAATAAACAAAATTACTTCTACTCACATAAAGGATACTCATGATATAATGGTAAACCTATATCGATCGATTCACCCCAAGTGATCGCATTAATTTCGGAATCGGCAATGTTGATATAAAGCACGTCATCGGTTTGCATATTAGTTCGCTTGTATGTTGATGCAATGATACCGTTGACAACGATATCAACAGGAACGAATCCATTATTAAAATCAGGATTACAATGAAGTGATCTTATTACCCCTTTACCAGCACCAATCATCAGTCCTGAAATAAAGTTTAAGTTAAATTTAGGAAATTGTTACTTCATTTATGTTACCAGTTGCTCCATTATATCCATCTACGTAACCCGGGAACGGTTCACTCAAAGCTGCAGTCACAATAGAAGGACGACAGATAACTGCTGGAAACTTTTTACGAAAACGGTGAACTAGTTCTTCCCCCATTGACTTTGTTAATGTGTAAGTATTTGGAAGTCCTCGCAACAATTCTGGAGTTACACGTTGAAGTTCTTCATCACTAAATTTTCTTATTATATCCATCACATCATATGGATCTTGCTTTGATGGATAATATTTCTCTTCTAATATGTCTTCCTTCACTTGGCAGTAAGCAGTTGAAATATGAGTAAAAACCTGCAAATTTTTCATTTTTTCTGCCAACTGAAGGGCACGATAAGTTCCGATGGTATTTAGTTCGACTGAATCGCGAATATTTTCGTCAAACCGAACTGTGGCCGCACAATGTATAACGATGTTTACATTGTTAATAAGTTGTTCTACGTCGTTTTCATTTATATCAAGGCCATCAACTTGAACATCCCCCTTGATAACCTTAATCTTATTTAGTTGGTTCGGGTTCCCTGTACATATTCTTTCGAAAATGATGTTTTTCACGTAGTCCGCATGTCGTTGATCAGGACTAAGTCCCTTCTTGGCTCGAACAAGTATGTAAATTTCTGAGATGTCATCACATTCACGTAGCAGCTTCTCTACTAGCACTTTTCCCATAAAACCTTAGAAAATAATTTCATAACAAAATCATTAATTACCGAGATATACATTAATTTTCCAAGTTTACCTGTTGCACCAGTAACTAATATTTTTTTTCCTGCATAGAACTGAACAATTTGAGAAGCAGACATTTCAAAAAATTAATAAAATTTACACAAAAATATTCACAACTTAATTGATCGGTGGCTTCAATCAAACTGAACGAATGTGCTATGCAAACTAAATTTTTTTTTCTCTTCAAAAAAAAAAACGAAACAATTATGCATTAAAAAAAAAATTGCAAATCAGGTTTTTTTATCTGCGCTAGAAATACAAGTTTATTTTTTTTTTCTTCTGATCAAGATTGACGGAATTAATTGAAATCGTATTTAAGCTCGCCGCGCTTAAATTACACATAAATTTTAATTTGGTACTTTTAACTTGGTGTGCCACGACCCAAAAAGCCTGCGAGACATTTCCTTTCCCGATGCCATCGAAGGTTTTACTATTTATTACTAATAGAAACAACAATTTGGCTTGACAAAATGTTTCTTTCGGCTAACACCAAGATGAAATCTAATCGACCACGTGTTCACCCACTGCATCAGTCAACAAAAAAAGAAATCACAAGCAAAAAATTGGCATGGTTAGTGTTCCACACGCAAATTTAATGATTTACTTTGGGCATACAAAGTCAAATTCCCACAAATTAATATTTAATCGTAAATCCACTCCAAACGATTTTTTCCAAATAAATACCAAATTGAAATCTTCAGTTTTGTTTAATGTGTCTGCATAAAGCTTCGTCACATCAACAGTTTCCTGTTTTCTTGGCATATTAAATGCTTCTAAATATTCGCTGAACCAGAAAAGTTTTCCCATCAAAAAATATATACATGTTTCTCTTGGATTTTCATAAAGTCTTCAAGGTTTATGCTGGCGTATAATGAAACAAATTTATATTTTTTTTTAAACAACTTTTTGTTTATTAATAAAATCTTGGGCCAAAAATCCATTTCTTATGCATATTTTCTGTTATATTTAGATGCCTAAAGTGCTGTCCAATCAATATTAACTCTATGCTCGTTTTTCAATTGAAATCATATGAGGACTGCACAGTTTAAGTGATATGTAAGACTTCAAATGAATGTCTTCCATTTTCATTTTGGTCTTTAATTTGTAGGCCCCAATTATCTTGACTAAGGTTATTCTGCTGATAAAAGTTGCATACTTGTAGCCAGTACACATTCTTGGTCCTGATGAGAATGGAATATAACTGAATGGATGACGTTTTGCGACATTTTCAGGCAGAAAGTTATCGGGATTGAATTTGTGCGAATCTGGTCCCCAAATAGACTTCTGGCGATGCAGAGCATATATGTTGAAGACAAGCAAGGTTCCTTTTGGCAAAACAATTCCTGGTTCCATTTCAAAATCTTCCATAGCTTCACGAGCCATTATCGGAACAGCAGGCATTAATCTTAAAGCTTCTTTAATCACCATGTCCAAATAAGGCATTTTGGCTAGCAGTAAGGAGTCTTTAATGTGATCGTCACAATGAATGTGTTTTTTAATTTCTGCGTAAAGACGCTCTTGTATATCAGCATTTATCGCAAGCAAAAGAAGTGTATGGGAGATAAAATTGGTCCAAGTTTCAGAAGCCGACATAAAAGTCAAAATGCTATCGCGCACTTCCTCAGGCGTAAACATTTCTTCATTTTCTAATATTTGATCGAGCACAAGGTTTTTGGAGTACAGTCGTTCACTGTTATTGCTGTTAGCTTGAAGTTCAATGCGGCGTTCATTCGCAAGTGTTTGCTGAAACTCATCTAGAACTTTCTTGGCTCGCTGATCGTCTCGAAACATTTCTGTGAGCTTGAAAATAGTCTCGGGATACAGGAATGGAAATGAAAATTTGTGAGACATTGTTTCTTCGGTTACATCAAAAGCATCCATCGTCTTCTGGTATAATCGACAGTTTCTAAATTTAACAATATCCATTCCAAGGGCGGTGGCACAAAACACGTCAAACGAGAATTTTTTGGTAATTTTAAATAGATCAAACGATTCGACACCAATTTTGCTTGACAAATGAATGCAAAAGCTGTCGGCCAACTCAACTAATCTTGTTGCATATTCTTCAAGAGATTTACTGTTAAATGAGCGATTAAAAATCCTTCGATGTACCCTTAGTCGTTCTGTGAATTTTCCAGCAATCAATCCTTTGTCACGATTCATATGCTTATAGAAATCATCTGCTTTTTCAGCACACTTGTTAGACTTCAGAACTTTTTGAATACGATTTGGTGCGAGAACTGCGATAGCGATTTTTGTGCCAAACCAGAATTTTACCAAATCGGGAAACCTAGAATATTCTTCAGCCAGGAATTCGAAGCGAGCTTGTGCTGATAGCAATCCTATCTTAATTGTGGGATAAAAGATCTCAACTAGAAACGAATGATCTCCCGTTCGTCTAATATTTATTTGGTTGAACATACGCAATTTTTTCACAATTCTTACAATCACATACGACATTAAAGTAAAACACAAAAATACTAAGAGTCCCATTTCAACTGCTGAGAATGCAGAGTAATACTGAAAACGAGAGATAGTTTTTTATTGAAATATGTTTTTCGAAACGATGATACTTCTATTATGTAAATAAGGACCGGTTTAAAATTCGAAAATATAACTTGTGGACTTTTTCACGGAAAAATCAACTTTTGATAAGTTGCGTGCATGAAGACAAACCTTGAAACGAGGGAAAAAATTCTGGCTTCGAAAGAAAAAAAAAAGATGTTAGATTTACTGTCATTTATTTAAAAAAATGCAATGCCATAGTATGAAATGGAATGAAATTTACATTCTAAAAGTAAAACAAAAAAACTGAAAGACGAGTATTATTTTATTGATTGACACTCGTAAATTCACCAGTCCCAATTTTTCTTAAATGTTAATGTCTCATCAATCAATATACAGAAATAAATATATTCAACATTTGAAGTTATAAATGATATAAAATAATATTAGAAACGTTTTTACATATGCTTAAATATAAAAAAGATTTGTTTTAACATCCCTTTAAAATCATGCGTAATAATAAACACCTATCTACATGCTATTTGAAATTTTTCGATTAAATAAATTATAATTTATTAGAATACTCACGTCTCAGATAGAGAAAATTTGAGACTCAATCGTTTCCAGCAATCAGTCCTTCCCCTTTACTACCTTTCCCATATTTAAGGTAGTAAATAATGTTTACATAACTAACTTCATCCGATTTCATTTGAGCTCGCATTTCAATGGATGTAATAATAGCGTTCATTGTCATGTCAACATGCACAAAGGTGTTGGAGTACTTTGAATTAAGTTATCGATCTTATAACTCCTTTTCCGGCCTCTGCTAGAAGTCCTTCAAATTATAATGAGATAAAAAGTTAATCCTTCAGTAGCTCTATCACATTATATCATGCGGATCTCCTGTCTATGGATAACATTTCTCATGCAAAATTCGTTCCTTCACTTGACAATAGGCAGTTGAAGCATGAGTGACCACTGGCAGGTTTTTAATTATCAGTACCAACTGACGATATTGATTCACTTCACTACTTTCCTTTTATCGTTTTCATTCATGTCAAGGTCACCATTACCAGTATTGCCCTTGACAGTATTATTTAATTTGTTTGGGCTCGTTGACCGAATTCATTTTACCGAATCATTTTATTTTTTTACACATTGTGCGTGATGCTGAATTGAAATTAGACTCCTGTATTCTCTATATGAAGTGCATTTAGGTGAAGTCATGCTGCCTTTATGTAGTTTCATATATTAAAGGAAAACAATTTCAGCTCAGAAAAGAACAAATTTAAGGCAATAATTGTATGAGGCTCTTGTTCTATCGTTATGACTGACGTATAGGCTGTTCTAATAATACATTTTTTTATTCGTTGAGTCGGTGCTGTGAACAATATGGTCGACACATGATGAATAAATGCAAAGCACAACGAACATGGAAAATCTAAACAATATGTAGTTTGATACATTTCACCGAGAATACACTTCTCCAAAACACTTAAACATGCAACGAGTCGGCAATACAAAAAAGGCTCAATCGAAAATGCTGAAATTGTTAACGAATGTTCCATAAATAGTAGCACTCAACGACAATTGACGTCTCTATCACATGCCATGATTTAGAGAACGCAATCAAGCGATAAAAAAATGCCGACTTTGCGCTTGATTTTATGTCTTTAATTTTATAAAAGGTAAAGTTCACCCGCCAACTGCAGATTTTTATTGTTAAGAGAAAAATAATTATAAAGAGTAAAAAGCTTTTGTGATTCTCATGCGATATTTCGCTGTAAACTAAAAATAGTTGTTGCTATATAAAACTTTGTGGTGGTTTAATTTTAAAACAACATGAAATTGAAAATTATTGTTAATTTTTTTTGCTGCAATTTACGCATAGGCGTCGAGAATGAAGCCGTTATTTATTTGCTCAAAGGCTCATAAAAATACACATCCAGTCCATTGGTTTTTTTTATCGTTCTGACTGTCAAAACAAACGCAACAATAACAAAAAAAAACTCGTTTCGGTTGCTGGCGATACTTTATTTTAATATTTAAAAAAAAATTCTTTTTTTCGTTGCGGCGATTAAATGAAAAGTCAATTTGTTAGTGCCATAAATTGTAGCGATGGCCATTCTGGTACAAAAATTGATGTTAATCGGCAAACTCTGAGTTTATTAAAAGCCAAAAAAAAAAAAACTTAATGAAATAAATTTTGGAGTAAACTTCAATTTAATATTAATGAAAATTCAGTGAAATTTTCTGTTTATTTGAACAAATCAACTCGAAGTTTGTACAAAAATTATTATCTTGTAACTTTATTACACACATTTTATGGGCAGCTCTGGCAATGAATCAATATGTTTATACGGTTATTGGAAGTCAGACGGCTCATTAAAGTAATTAAAATCATCTTTTAATGTAAGATTTTATCACAATGAACATAAGTCTCACGTTCGACCCTCACCCTTCCCCTATTTAATAGTCCAAGAAATTACCCACTCTGATTATGCAATTCCGGACCATCAGAATGAGAATCTCATAAAATTCTAATTAAAACCTGAGCGGCTTCCAGCCTTTAAAAGTCCCGAAAATTAATTTAAAATTATCATTTTTACTGCTTTTAATTAAATTCATGGGTACTTTAGGCCTCATAGTACAATTTTATGTGCATGAAAGACGATGAAGGTGAAACAGTTATCATAAAAATACGGTTGAATATATGTTTGGGCCATAATTCGAGGACGTCCATTACAGAAACCGTGATTAAATGTAGCATTCTGGCGCCATTATCTGGCGAAATTAAAAAAAAAAAATGTGAAACTGACAGCATAAAAATGTATCACAAATAAATTAATTTCTCAGCCAAATGTTTCCCTTCTCACATCAAGCTCAGTCACACTCTTTCCCATTCCATTACCGTGCACTGGACGTACAAAAAGGGGTGTACGATGCTAATTAAATAATTCCGGCAAAATGTTTGTGATTCAATTTCAGCGCGAAGCAAGTTGAGGAAAGAGAGCTTAAATAAAATATTTCCATAAAAGTCCATTTTTTTATGAATATATCTGACCCCAATTTCTGCGAGAAGCTCACCACACTGGTGCGCGAGATGTCTGAGAGTGGAGTGAAAAATAAAGTTTTGCGAAACCCACAATTAATATCAATTTTCCCCTCTTTGTTCCTGGCGTCCTTTAATCGTTGCCCAAGTTCCTCGTTTTTTTACAGTAGAAAAAAAAATAATCGTCGTAGAAATCGATTGAAGGTCACGAAAGAAAATGAGTTTTATTAGTTTATAAATTTAAAATTGTTATGATAATTTAGTTTATCAAATTAAAGCTACCACCGTCAAAATTTCGTAGGAAATTACTCAGATGGGTCGTAGTAAATATTGTACGAAGATATCGAAAAGATGGATGTTTCTAATGTAAATAGAACTGGTAGAACTTGGAAGTATTGTGAGGCGCAAGCGCAAGGAAAATTGATGAATGGAAATTACATTTTCACAATATTGCTCCTTCCCATAAGAGAGAAAAATGATTCCAAGAAATTTTCCAATTAAAATTCCAAAACACCAACAAAAAAAAATATCCAAAAATATTTATGTACAAAAATGAAAACAAAACCGAGATTTATTGTGTCAATCACATTCATAAACAAAATTCCATTCATGAATCCTAATGATCCATCATGATTAAAATTGCGAATCGTAAACAAAATTCCCAACATAGCTGCCAAAAAATACTTTTCACTTTCTTTTATCGAATTTTATTTTCCAGTCCATTTATTGTAAACAGGTTTTCATTCCTTTCTTCAGGTGCAAATTGCTGGGAATGTATTCTACGTAGGAGCCAGGTGGGAAAGCGATGTAAATGAGAAAAAGTCTTGCGAGTGAGAAATTGTCTTTTCATTCACAGTCGCAATGGCACAAAAACGTCATATCACATCCAGCTAACATTTACAAGCGTCGAACAAAGCGCGACACGCAATAAATACGAACTGTCAAATAAAAAAAAAAGAAGAAAATTATTTAACGTGTGTTAGTAGTACACAATTTTCCTTGCTTATGATATTGGTAGCCGGAATTTCCGTGTCCCATTGAGAGCTTTTGTAAATGATTAAAAATCTTGAAGCTCTTAAACTACGACTGAATGAATGTTGTGAATGAGTTTCAATTGCGGAAGTTAAAAAAAATATACTTTAACAAAAGCTCCACTTCCAAAACACCACTTAAATGCACACCCTCAATTTTCAATTCTGTTTTTCAAAAACATTTTCTTCCCTTTCCACTTCATCATACACATATGTATGCATATACATATATTTAAACCATTCCCAAAGGGTGTCAATGAAAATGGGAAAATATGTTTTGAAATATTGTGGGAATTTATGTGACATGTGCACAAAATTTATATTGAGAAATTGATGCAGCGCGTGAATGTTGTTTGTTCACTTGAAATACGGTTCACTTTTTTTTGTAAATAAAACTAAAATGGCGACTGTGATGTGTCCATTAGATAGACACTTTGCAAATTCTGATGATGCTGTCAATTATCTTGATCCAGACTCCATGAAATATATGTTCAATTTTAATTACCAAATGGGGCCAACAAGTGAATAATAAATGCTGACACCGATGGATGGTTCATCAAGTAAATGTGCATACATAATGCAATTTTAACGCGCTCATTGTTCAGTGGCCATTATCAGAGCTAAAAAAAATCCCTAGTAACAGCTCTAGTCGTAATTACGCATAAACCTGCAGCAATGCTATTACAAACCTCCCATGAGGGATTTTTTCCCATTGTTAAATTTGTTTTTGTCATCATCGTTGGACCTAATTTGCAGTTCCATTTAGAAAAATGATTCCTTTGGGTGGCGGAAAATTTTAATTAAAACATGTCAACCCATTCCTGTGGCTTTCGCATAATTAAGGGATTATTTACACATATACGCGAAAGCTCTTTTAATGTTTATAAAACAGAAATCTTTTTGGTGTAAAAACGACTCATGCAAATAAAATAAATGACAAACGTTGGCAATGTAATTAATATTTAACAAAAAAGAAAATTAACAAAAAAAAAACCAAACAAAATATTAAGAATATTAATTAATTAAAAAATTATTAAAAATTGTTAAGAGGCTTCTTTCCGTGTTGATGTTTCACGAGAAAGCTCAAGCAAGGAAAAAAAGATATTTAATATTCATTAAAATATTTATAATCCGTCATGTGGAAAACTAATTAAAAATTTCCTACATCCACTGGAATGAGATTATCCAGAAGACTGTAATTATTCAGCAATTTTCAGTCACGTGAATTTGTTGCGAATTTTTTTTCTGGCGTTGTGGTCTGTCGACATTCACTGTGGTTAATTGAAAAAAAAAAAAAAATAATAATTTATAAAAAATTCAAAAATTAATCGATTCGTGTTCTGGCGGCGGTTTCGCAGTTAAATTCTCGTGAAATTGATTTTTTTTATAATCGAATAAATTAATTAAAAAATAAATACTCAGAATTGAGAGTTTGCAACATTCAGAATCAGAAGAGAAAGTTTTGTCTACCAATGGCTCGTGTGATTTTTAATCCCTACTTTTTTTTTTATTCAATCGAAAAATTTGCACAATTTTCTCACAATCGAAAAGATTATTCATAAATGCAATTTAAAATTGTAATCCTTCGAAAATTCTCCATTGTCCCACTCTTCACACCAAGTGAAAAACAGCAGTTGAAATCGCACAGATATCAGGAATTAAACACAAAAAGATAAAAATCGAAATGCATTTTGCATGTTTCGATATTGGAAATTTTCGGAGATTGTCAACGAGCTGTGAAAAATTTGCAACTCAATTTCCGTCACATCCGGAAATATTTTATAATTTCAAATAAATTTGACACTTGAAATGTCATCAGCGATTGAAAACATAAACAGCATGTGTCAGAATTAATATTTAAATGACTTAATCCATCAATTAATAATAATTTTTCGAAGCGCAATCGTACCAATGCATGTTTGCATACATGTTTGCCTGCCAACCAAATGTGATGTTTCTATTTATCAGTGATGATAAACAAATATTTATGAATCATCAGACGCAGTGTTTTCGATTTGAATTTTCGACACTGGACATGTGTTTTAGACCAAAATTTAATTTATAGCCTTCCTGTTTTATCTGCGCTACATGCTTCTATTATATTTTTACTATTTTCTCTTGTTGCGACAATATTATGCATTTGTATGTTTTTCCGCAATTTTTCCGATTGCAAAATTCAATGAATTATAATCGAATTGAGGATTTGCGTGGGATTTTCACAAAGCTTCGCTCTATTTTTATCGCAAAAGGAAATGACAATTTAATGTATTTTTCATTTGATAATGATCAATCGTTAGATGAGATGCCAGCATTGCCATTTGTTTGATAAATTATACAACAATATAATTGGATTTGTTCTCGAGGTAATGATTTGAGCAAGGAGTAAGTGTTGCTTTCAAGAGATTCATATCACTGGACACATAAATAAAAGACTTGAAAAATTTGGGATGATGACAAAGTGAAACTTAAAATAATATCATATTTATTGTAGCGGGAAATTAAATTTAGAACAGGTGTATAAAAGTACAGGTGATTTACACGCTTGGAAATTGAGTTTTGGTGTCACTGCGTTGCTTTTAAAATGGACAAGCGCTTTACTACCTAAGCTGTATATACCATTCGGGAAGATCTACTTAGACAAGAAAGACTTCCACATTTTGCGTTTCACAAATTAAATTGTTCAGTAAAGTGTTTATAAGTCGAAATAAATGGAATGATTTTCAACTGTGTCCTTTCTGAGAAATTTTTTTATTAAATTTTCTTGAGACTTTGATGCGATGAGTCTCCTTTTACAGTAGAAAAGCAAAATTACTTTCTGTTGACTTGTAAAATTAGAGTTCAAGGATTACTTTTGATCACGAGTGCTTACATTAAATCAAGCACAAAAGGATTCTATCTAAAACAATTATAAGTCTTACCTGCAACATTCTCACTGTAAGTGTACATTGTGCAATTGAATTTCATTCGTAACTTAATTTTTGATGAGATTTCCTTCCATTCAATGTAACCGACGTAGAAGAAAATCCTAACTATCTACTAGCTTTGAAACTTTGCTTTCTCATTTCGTGCAACGGATTTTCTTTCAGTTTCAATCATTTCGATTACATTGAAAACTAAAAGCTAGCACGAAATGAAAGCATTGCGCAATTTTCCCGAGTAATTTACTTTTTTTAATTCGAGTGAATAATTAAATTTCAATATTATAAAAGAAAGAAGAAAACTTAATGAATTCTATCAGTGCTTTACAGAATGATATCGTATAGATTAAGCTAATTAAAACTGTCATTTACATAATCAATGTACACGTCAATTAGACGCCTCAATCCCACCAATCGGAAGCATCCCTAACTGCTTTGTTTCTAAATGGGATGTTAATCACTTTTCATCATAAATTTAGCCACAAACAGCGTTAGTCAAAGGAATATCGCAATTTTATTATGGTATTTATCAATAATAATAACGATGCATAAATATGCGACATTATGCGATACATGTTGTTTCGGTATCGTCCCTGAAACAATAAGAATAACATACGCTGAAAGAAAACCTCCCTCAATTGATTATGATAATTGCCATTCAGTGTGCCATAAATGATCTACCGCCATGCATGATGACATTAGAGGATGTGAGAATATGTGCTCTGAAACAGAGCCATCATGTACATCAACAAAACAAATAAAGCGTATACGCTGAAATATTCATCATAATAACAGTGTCGTTTATGTGAAATATATTTACTGGCATCATGAAATAGAATTAGTGGAGGTGCTCTGGTACCCCCACGATACGTATATCTGTATATTCCGTTCGTATCCCTCAAATAAGGGATGTAACGTTGGCGGCGTGAAAGTTTCCGACATTTCTGAGTAATGTAATCTATAAACATGTGCGATGATAATTATAAATAATTATAAATTAATTACACTCTCTAGGCATTTTCAATGTGTTCTTTTAACGTAGTATGGTTGGTTGTGAGGCGAATGGATTATTTCATTTACACGAAATGTTGATTAAGAAATTTTAGAGAAAGTTATTAATTGAAAACAGGTGTATCGCGTAATAATAATGACTGAATATGATGTCAAGAAATTCGTTCATGAGCATATTCAATTTCAGTCTTAAGGTTTCTTGCGCGTTTGTAGCTTCCAAAAAATATTGATTTGCTTACATGAGGTAGAGGAGAAATAACGGATCAAAGCTCCAGGGCACGAGAATTTCAGGAAATGGAATATTTAATACGTATTTATGAAAATTTCATGAAAACTTTTTCAATGTTGCTGAAGTTTTAGTAGATCTGCACGAGTCTAGAGTGAATTTGGTGGAATGCTTTGAATGAACATTAAATAAAGAAGCAAAAGTTCCTCTCACGTCAGCCATTTAACACAGATTACGGCAATTAAAATTAATGATAAAAAAAAACTCTAACTCAAATGTTCATCATGAAACGTAGTATGACAATGAAGCATTAAATTTTAATTTTGAATGTTTTTTTTTTGGTTTTTCTCGGATGTTTCTAATTAAAAATTATTAACTTTTCCGTGCCGTAAAATTATCACTGCTGACAGGCGTCACGTGAACCCTTTACGGAAGATGATCATTACCATCATTGGCAACCTCGTCAACTCAAAAAGGAAAAAGGTCATAAATGAATGTCACATTTTGGCTCAAGGACTAGTTTCATCCCCATGACGAAAGTTGCCTCTTCAAAGTTGGCTTCAGATTTGCCTTTACATACTTTTCTTTTTTCTAAATAACATTTTTACTGTTCAGCCCCAGAGAGACCAACATCAAGCTGGTACACATGTTTTCATAATTACATGTCTCGTATCTCGGCAATGGTGGAAAATTTTTAATTATAAACTAAGCAACATTTTGTGTTGTTGCTTCTTTCTGTATCCTCGGCTTGTAAATGCTGGTCATGTTTATAACAATTGCCACTAGTTACACGACACTTTTTTGGCTGCTTACAACAAATGGCGTATTGTGATTCTATGGGGAAAAATTGAAATGCATGAATGTGTGCGTTGTGGTTAAATATTTAAATGAAGCAACACAATGTTCAACTTCCTTAATGTTAAATGTCAAATGCTTCACGCTTCTTCTTTTTAATACACTTTACCACAGGAATGAAATATCTTCCACTAAATTTACGTTTACATGGCGCAGGAATGTGTGGACTGGGACGGAAGTAATATCATTATGTCGGTTTAATATTGCAAAAAATTAGTATTTATTATAAATTATTGTGCAATTTTTCACTGCCGTTTCTCTGGCATTGCAATTTTTTTTATCGGATAACAAAATTTGTTTCGATGAACGCACAAAATGCGATTACGGCAATTCTCTTCCCTTTTTCGCTTTTTGTTGTTGTCAGCTTCATGCGACTGATATCGAGGAGCAATATCCGGATGCAAAAATATTGATTTTGTATTAGAATTTTGATCGGCCGTAGCAGTCACTGGTGATTTTGATGGAACGTTGTTTACGCAGGGCCTTTGGATTGAGGTTGAATAATAATAATAAATAATGGTCCATTTAACGGAACTGTACAGTGGACATATAGCATGAATGTTCGACAATATCTCTGTTCTTTTTTTTTTTTTTGATAATATTTTATGTTGCTATGGAAGGTTCATAAATTCACTTTTATTACGCAATTCAGATTGAGTAAAAACGAAAACCAACAAAAAACAACTAGATTTGAACTTTTCACCCACAACCATCTATTAAATTGGCGTTGCTTTTGGAGGGCGTACTATGGATGGACCAATAAATTCTACTTTTTAATGGATAATTCTCGATAGTTTTAGATGTCGCACAGCAAAAAGAAACATTTTATCGCTTTTTTACGCAATTTTATTGTATGCGAGTGTTAAAGAAGCATTTTCACTTGAAGTGCACCATTATTGCCAATTGTCTTGCATTGCAAATGAATATAATTGAATTGGATTTTATGATGTGGTATCGTTATCATGGTTGACCACATTTAATGAATACTTCAGGGTTGATGCGTCAAAAGCAGCTTTCTTAAGGATCTTCTTTGTGGTTATTGTCGTCGATTGAATGCCCAACAAAAGGTTAACGAGCAGAAGATTCTCATTTTAATTATACTAATTAGATTGAAAAGTGTTTTGAAGCAATCATCAAGAATTGAAGTCGTAATTGATATTTATTAATTAAAACAAAGCCATGAATTTGCCATTGGCAGCATCTTAAGGTTATTCGAATGAATTTAGAGGATTTCAAATTTAATTGTCGAATACTTGCGCTCGCTCCATTTGATGGGTTTTTTGTATCAATTAGAAATTAAAAATAAATAGCCTCAAATTTCCGGAAATCTCCGGCAATTAATTGTTGTTAAGCACATTTTGCTAGTGGGTAACATCAGAACAATTGGTCGCAATTATCGCAAAAGAGATTTTAAGAAAAACAACAAAAACTCAAACAATGTTAATTTCGGGTACACCGCGAATGGCAATAAATTTAAAGTTGAATGAGTTATGATATTTCTTCTTGCACAACCCTTCTCACGATGCACGCGTGCTGTGGGGTAGTTTAAAAAAAATGTAAAGAAACTTATGCTGAAGGATGAAAGAAACTCATAAAAAATTGCCCAAAATGGAATCGACTTTGCGGATCAAAACAGAAGTTTTCAACACTTTTTTTTTCTGCCGGTTGCTTTTATGGGCGTTGAAAACTTTTTTAATCTGCGTTACACAAGAGATCTCATCTCACTCCAGAACTCCGAATTAGGAGGTCGTAATTCTCAAAGGAGGCACAATCTATGGTGCTTGAAAGTGTGGCATTTCCATTAACTTTTACCCACTCGATTGCCGCCTTTAGTCCATAAATTAAATAAGAATCTGGCTAATGTAAAAAAAAAACATTGGTGAAATAATGGCGGTATGGGATGGGTCGGCGGAAACTCTTTAGAGCCTATAACTGTCTATCTTTCTATAAAGCGCTCGCATTGTATCCATATGGCCTTACCGTAAAATGTAGGCAGATTCCATCAGAAATCAAGTTAATGTTACCGCATGCGTGATCGGGAGGTGGATAAATGTTTGCCCTACGAAATGCTATTAAAGGCGCCCTGCTCTAACATTCAAGCCTTTTAGTTTCATTACCCAACGTGCCATTCGCCCTCCCATGCAACCATCAACTAGAGTTTCGTGGGCAGGCAAAAAAGGTTGTGCCGACTATAAATTATGATTTACCTTTTAGCGGGAAAATATTCATTTTGATGATGTTAAACGTGCAGATGGCCTGGAGATAGATACACTTTAAGCAAGAACATCCATTGGAATGGGCCCTAATAAAACGCAATGAATTCCAGCTTGTAGAACGAGAAAATCCTTTTAAACTTTGTTAAAATCCAATTTTCATGTCGTCGTTTCACTGTGTACGAATGGAGCCGAGGATGGAGCGAAATTGCGTGTAAAGTGATAAATAAAATTTGCTTCAAGAACAGAAAAAAAAAATCTTCATCGAAATGTTTCACGATCAATGAAGTAGAAGGCTGACAGGCAAAAGGTGAATGATGTAGAATCGTTTACTTATTGTGTGTCTCCATTAACACCTTAAATACACAATTATCCATACATGCGTGAATATCGTTCGTATTTATTTTTCGCTTCGTCTCACTATCTTTCTCTCTCTCTCTTCGTCCTCCTTCATCCTCCCACATAGGCAAGCAAGAACTATGGTGTAATGAAAATATTGTCACAACATTTAATTTATCGCAAATGTTAGATGTATTTATTAGAGACATGCATGGAATGGCAGCAGAGGGAAAATTTATTAAACTGTCTCATTTTATGGGAAAAAGATCTTTCGTCTGTAAGAGTTGTGCTTGATATATTTCCGAGCTAACGTCGAACATCTTCCATAAGATACCGATAATCTATTCAAGATGAGATTGAATATATTGTCTCAAGCATTGCGGCACTCGGGGATGGAATGAAGAAATTTATTTCAAACATGATTCAAAGGGAATTTCGATTTACGGGATAAAGAAAATTACATTTATTATCTAGCGACATGCAATGGAGACTTTACTGATAATGTAGTTTATATTGAGTGGTGCTTGAGTACCGAGTGAGCTTTATAAGCTTTGCTTAAAAAGTTGTTGAAGAATTTTCATTTAAAATCTACATTTCAAAAATTTGCGGATAAATTTCCAAGACGTTTACATAGAATAATTCGATATAGAATGCATCAGTAAACCTTCTAAGAGCAATTGATCCAAGCGAAAATATCTTTCTTTTTTCGTATTTAAATGGCCACGAACCAAAGCCACGAGCAAAAACAATATTTATCGTTTTACCATAAATCAATCGTCGAATTTTGTAGCCAATGTTTGCCTGCTGGTAAAACGGCAAGCGGATGAACGCTGCTCGGTTTTGAGCAGAAAAATATTTGTGAAGCCGCAACACAAAAAAAAAAACAAACATGGATGAGCGCATTTCGACCAAGATTATAAAATGCTTAATTTTTTTTTTTTTGTGGCGCTTGAACCTCTTTCATAATCCTTAAACGATAAAAAAAAAGTTCTCTCGATAATTCCTCCGAGCATTTTTCAATGAAGCACGAGCTTTTTTTTCTCTCATCGCTCTCGAGTTGTGGTATTTTAATAAAATCGATGATACTTTGTTGTCATCGTTTCTTTTTTTTTTCTTGCTGCCTGTGACTGTCACACGGAAAACCTTTTTTTTCTATTTTGGCTTAGCTCCTGACAATGGATGATCTTTTTCTTTCTTTTTTTTGGTTGCCGATGTTATGAGCTAAGAAAAGAAATTGAGTAATGTGCTTTTTAAGGAATCCTTCAGGCAGGCGTCTCAACTCGAAAGCCGTACACAAAATTTCTGTTCTCTTTGAAGCAAGACCCGAAGTTTCTTTCTCGATAAACAAGATGGAAAAAAACTTTTCTTCCAAGACGAAAAAAAAGGGAAAAAATTGTCTGCTAACAACATAAAAATGGTAATAAAATTAAACACGTTTGTTTAATCAACAGCAAAAAAGCAGCGGCGCGGCACACGGCAGAGCACCTTCAAGTTGAAGGCACTTTCGTAAAGACAAATTGGGTTTGATGTAATGAGAAAAGCAAATAATCACATTTTCACGTGAAGGATGTCGTTTGGAATGGGGGTCAGTATCGAAGTGATGTCGTTGATTTACCTTTAGCCTCTTCTTATAAGACAACAAAATGTGTCAAAACTTATAAAACATTCCCAAAAATTTCTCATATTCCATCCATAAGACACATTTCTGTGCCATTTTCATGTTTTACTTTCTGCATCATAAGATTTTCACGCACCCACACACATTCTTATTGATTTTTCTTGAAATCTCTTCGAGAACATCATTCCCGCCATCATGGCCCAATATTATCAAGACACCTCTCCAATTCACTTATTCGATTAATTTATCATCGTTCCGCTGTTTTGATTCAATAAATTTGCTGCCGCCTTCTCCACCCACAAAAACCCGTGTGATGTGTTGTGTTGTTTCGGTGGTGTCGGGGAAAAAGACGCAATTTTAATTTGATTAATCTTTCTGAATGTTGCGTAATATTTTGGGCTGTGGGAAGGAAGCAACCAAAAAAGAAAAAAATAAGAACACGAAGTGGAATATAAAAATTTCTTGTAAATCATCAATGAGTGTTCAATTTTTACGATCGTTCATCAGTATCATCCTAATTCATTCCGCTGATTGAGTTGTGTTTTGTTGTTGCGATGTTCTATGATGCGTAAAGCCGTGAAGAGGCGAAAAAAAAACATAACCTAAAAATGAGAAAGTTATCAGAAGGACTTTATTTACTCCCTCGGAAAAACCATCGGCAGTACATCCAGTGAAGGAACTGTTCGGTTGATTAATTTTTTTTTGCTTTTCCGAAACTTTTTTTTTTGCTTTGCTGCTTAATTTTACTCCATCCGTCGTTGGCCACAAGCAAAAAGCACTTTGTGGTAATTAATCATTCAAAAAGAGAAGAAAAAAATCGCAACTTTTTTCGAGCTTCGCGCTGAATTTCCATCAATTTAAAAATTAAATTTCTTCCTTTAAGAGTTAAGAAAGTCTCATAACTCACACTTGGTAAGAGGAATGGTAGTGGTGGCAGTGAGATGGACGACTTACAAACAATACAAAAACTAAGCCAAGCGAAGTAATTTAACAAATGGACGAATGTGGCTGTGAGGAATTTCACCTTAACCAACAATAAATTCTGATCGTCCCCTCACGTTTTTCGTGTTTATTGTGAATCTGTTGTGACTTTATAAGAGGGACGATGAGGATTTTAAAGTTCTACAGTCGGGTAACTTCATCGTCAGATTTATTGTCTGCTTGGCGCTTGGCTTAGTTTCGGATTTGCGTCACACATACATATTCAGACAAATGGCTTAGTCCGCCATGAATGGTTAACATGAAAGAACATCAAATAAAATTAAGGAGCTTTTAGTCATTCGCTTTATACCATTTTTTTCCTTTCTGCTCGTCCCAGAACGTTAAGCTCTCACGTTCAGTCGACAAGTCGTTTCGCTCTCGTGCTGTACATTTACAGACAAAGTCACTACAAAATGGAACAACTTCTTCGAGACAAAAGATGCACTTTGACTTCAATTTCTTTCTTTTTGTGGACGGAGAGGAGGAATAAGAAGAAAATAAAGTCACAAAGTTTATTTTTATTCACAATTTGTCCCTCGATTCATTTCTCATCGTCTTTGCTCACTCACTTCTTGTTTTGTTGTTTAAGATATATATATATATATTTTTAAATTGAGGAATGAGCATGTCACACGAATGGGCCACCGTTTGCCATTTCACCCCGCCCCCACTGCCATCAGTTTCACAAGTTTTCACAGCAACAAAATGTGATGGTGTGCTCAAAATTAAGTTCATAAGCTTTTGTTTCTGCAAAGTACGAACATTTGAAATGTAAAAATAAAAGAAATTGCGAAACAGTGCTCGTCGAGAAAGTTTGTTTATTTATTATTTTTTTTCTTCTCTAAAAGGCATTCAGTGAAGAAACCAAATTTGCAGCAGCAGTACTTCCACCATGACAATGGAAAGGTTCCTTTTTGTAAGGTTTCGGTTTGGTTTGAGTTGTGCAAACTTCGGCGGCAAGACCTCCCCAAACATCTCTGGAGGTATTTTGCAATCCTTGACAAATATCAAAATATCACCTAACGCAAATCTTCTGCTACCGTTGCTAAGAAATGGAAAGAACGAAGCGAAGCGAAACGAAAGAAAAGTTTCAGTGTATATCTGTGCTGTAAATAATTGAAACAATAACAACAACAAAAAATGAATAAGCACAATAAGAAATGCATGAAGAAGAATTAAACATGCACACGCGGTGAAATAAACATGAAAGTTTATCAAGTAATTTTTCCAGCTGATTCACAATCCTCCAGCTAATGTGAACATTTTTTTTTCTCAGATTGTTAAGACTCGCATGTGAAATGCATGCAAACAACAAATAACTTCTCCATAAAGCTTTTCTTTAATTCATTCTGAAGCGCACAAGCTTTGTTTGCCACTCGAAAATCCAGTCCAGTAAAGTTAAAAGTTTGTAAACAAATGAATAACGGAAGCTTTAAAGAGAGCTAAAGCTCTGGTATAATTTAACTTCTCTATTTAACATTTATTGCGTGCGTTCTTGAAAGCCTTCGTGTGCCACAATTAACAAATAATTGCATAATTGCTCATATGATGTTCAATCTCCTGGAAAATTATTTTATTTTGCTCAGAAGCGCATTCGGAGTAGCAGAAAAAAATATTTTTCAAAATGTAAAAAGTCTACATACAAGTCAATTGAAATTAGGTATTAATTATCTTTTCAAAAGACGACGTCGGTACTAAAAAACTTTAAAGCTTTACGTACGGAGTACGTATGTCTCTTTACGTACGTATTTGAATTAAAGTCGACCGTTGGACGTAACAGTTGTTCTTCTTTACCGACCGTAGAAGGAAGGCATTCGTTTCTATATTTACATTTCTATATTTATTTATGTGTACACAATATTTTTATCAACGTCAGCCAGACCTAACCTGTTATCTCAGTTTTGTAATCAAATTACAATATTTATCTCACATTTCGTTCCAACTGATAAAAACAGTCAAAATAAATAGACATTTACAAAAAAAAATATTTCTGCGCGCTATTTTATTTTTTTTGCACATTTTTAAGCGCTTGTACAAATATTTTTGAGTATGAGATGTGTGAACAATTGATGATTGCTAAGCCTGGAAATTTCTTATTCTTTCATTTGCAGATGCCAAAATAGAATTTAGCAACTTACCTGCACCTCAATATATGAAATTATGTCGACACCACATAGCGGAACAATAGGTAGAACGAATCGAGCTTTATCGCTGACAACAAATCAAATGAAACGACAGCGGTCGGCTGAATGGCAACAGGAGCGCAATTATAGCAGTAGCGAAGAAGAGAATGATCGAATTGGAAGTCGTGGTGAGCCATCAATCAATCATCGTAAAAACAGCTCTAATCCGAGTCCATCACGTGACTCATCATCCGTACTCGCCCAATTGATAGCCCAAACTCAACAGCTCTCATCGAGTAAGTTTCTACGAGTTGTTCTTGAATACTACATATGAAAAGCAATCAAATTAAACTTTAGTTTTATTGAGCAAACATCTTAATGACATTAAACTTTTCTTGTTCATGTTTTTATTGATTCACATCGAACATATGTCAAAATTTTTATTTTTATGTTTACGCGTACAATTTTTTAATTGAATTTTTCTTGTTTTTGTCTCCAACAGAATTGCCCCTAAAGTTTTTTTTTTACGATATACGCGAATGGCAAAAGAAATGCATTAATTTTATTGACCATTTGCTCCCCTCCGTCCATCAATATCCCCTTAGGGCCTGGAAATAGATTTTCATTGTTTGTACATTAAAAATTGTTGCGATAGAACTTTTTATTGCTATAAATATGTTCGTTATTTTCCCCAATAAATTTAATATCCATCGAAGTTTATATAAAATCCTGGATGGGAATCAAAATGATGGATCTGATAAAATGAGAATCATCAAACAATTGAAGTCCAATCTATTTGTTTGTCTGCTTGTTGTTGGCAATTTTTATTTCTTGTCCAAAACCACTCATCATCAATTTGATAGAAATTTATCATTTCTGTCCCATCGGGTGGTCAGCAAAAAAAAAAATAATAATAAAGAAAGAAAGGAGAATTTTCATTCCTTTTTTTTCTAGTGAACAATAAAAAAAAGAACACGATTTTCGTTAACAATTGCGGTCGACAAATTCCTTTTTCAATTCTCTCCGATTGCCATCATCATGCAAGCAATAAAAACCCTAAATTTTTTTTTATGATTCAATTTACAGACGCTGAGCGATCGTATCGATCCGATTGTGAGACAGATGATGGAATTAGTGTTGTAAATGACGGTGAGTTTGTGAATGGTACCCAGCAAATGGCCAGCAATCATCCATCGAAGCTAAGAAATCGTTCACCATTAGCGATGCGACAATCTTCGCCATTTCCTAACGAAATGACCAATCGAAGAATGCAACAGTACAACACAGCACAGGAGCGACTTAGAAATGGTGAGAATTAGTTAAGAAAATTAAAATGTGTCGACATTTATGAATGAGTCTATCTATTTAATCAATTAAACTTTGTTCGATGGGTTGAAGTTTGGCACGCTTCTTATGGTACCACCTTATATACATAAAATAAAAGTTTCTTATCTTATCTTTGTTTGTAGAGACGTTGCTAGGTTTAAGAATAATAAAAACTGCAAACTAGCAGTGAATTTATTAACAAACGAAAAAAAATAAAATAAATTTGAGCATAAAAATAATGTTACGAAATCTCTACAGCACAAAAAAGGAATTTCTTATCACAAAAGCAATTTATCATTGCGTCCCTCAGCGGCCTTCACACTTTGTGTAAGATATTTATGTGTTAACCATCAGCACATTTTACTACAAACTTGGCTTTCGACCACTTGATTCGAAATTCTCCAAGCTTATTTGCGCCGTGTAGCCCATTCGATTCTTCGTGCATCTGCTGCACCATATGTCACGTGGTCGATGATTGGGATTCGTGTAGTGATGAAGATCGCGATATGGAAATTTGCCATCGGCGGGGGCCTTACTTAATGGGAATCTCATTTGATTGACATCATTCTCTTCAACGGGTCCACACATTTTGTGTATTGGATCAATTTTTGTTTTGACCTTAGTTTGAGTCCGAATTAATTCAGTAAACAGAACGTAATTTCCCTTCAGAATGTTTTTTTTTATATATTTTTGTTTTTTTTAATCAGAAAAACAACGAGAACCAACTGAAGCACTGAAGCGCACGTCCGATTCAATTCAAGTTTTTTACAACTCTGAGCTCTTCTCTGAATAAAAATATTAACAAAATATAATTATCACACATGCGATAAAACTAAATACGAACACAAACGCACGAGCCGAAGTGAAACTTAATTTTATAATCAAACATTGTATAAACGACTGATACGAGACATTCACGTCAACAAAGGTTTCTCCATAAGGCGTGTCACTAATATTATTAAATTAAATTTTGGCTATTTCAACATTCTTTTCAATTTTGACTTAACTTTTGATTGGTCTAGATAGAACCTCGATTCGAGTAAAGGTTCAATAATAAAAGGTCACCCACATGGAAGCAATTTTTTATGCGTCTAAAATAATGGAAAAATTGGAGCTAATGAGAAATTGCCGCCATTAATAAACGCTTCATTTATTTACATGTCGCAACATTCGCTCCAGCGAGGGCAACGCACGAGCTATAAAAAGTGATGAACTACCTGTAGAATTATGTTCTTCCGTAGAGTTCCTACATCGTTTTAAGAATGTAATAAAGACGATGCATGATATTAATGCACGTCACATGAACGAGAGAAAGTTTCTGAAAAAAAAAAAAAAGAGAAACAAAAACTTTGCTGTCATAAAATTTGGTCGAAATTACTTGTCGTGCACAAAACAGACTGAAATGGCGACAAAATTGTCTCCTTAGAGATGTCACATAAAAAGAAAATTTAAGGATAATTGGCTGGATTGCACTTGTCGTCGCTTAAATTTCAATTCAATGTCGCTTCATACAAAATTTTAACGTCGTTATGAGTTTCTTTCTTTCCGTTATTACATTCTCCCTCGATGCCCTCCAATAAAACTCAGCCAAGGTTTTATTGGAAAAGTTTTCAGCACACTCACATACACACACAAAAAAAAGTTGAACTGTAAACTAATAAAAATAAAAATCAAATAATTTATATTTGTTCAAATTTGCCACATTTGAGTTCTCTTGCGGGAATTCAGAAGACGACGACGCAACTTTTGTGCGCGCGTGTGTTCGTTTATCTGTGTGTGAAGATTTTTGCGGACCCAAAAGTCAATAAATTTGATTAACAATGAAAATTGAAAATTTGTTCAAGAAACTTTTGATCTCTCTTGTCTCGTTTGAAGAGGCCTCATAAAAAAAGGGAGCTACCGCCACCGCCGAAGACGCAATTTGTATGCTCAACGCTCGAGAAAATTGGTTTGATTACATTTTTCTTTAGCTCCACAGCGCAAATTCAATTTGTGCCATCGACGAATGAAAAGATGTTTGATCGAATTTAAACTTTTGATGGGACATCGAAAGTAATTTTGTAACCTTTTTTCTTCCCTCTCATCCATCCATTCACTTAACTTTCTTTCTTTCTTTTTTCTCTCCTTTCAATGTTCTACAGGTGATTCAATATTTACCGCTGGCAAACCGGCAATATTAACAAACAACACTCTGATACGTGGTAGTAAAGCTTTAAACAACAATCATCGTCGTCCGATAACGTCTTCGAGTAGTACAATTTCATCGCAAAGCACGAACAACGATACGACGCGTGATAAGGAACGGAGGGATAAAACACTCAAGGACGGCATGCAGCAGCGCTATTTGATGGATTCAGGTAATTATAATTGATTACATCGTTGAAAGTAAAAAAGTCTGAGTTCGAAAAATATTATATCAGACATCATTTTCGCCCCCCATTATATCATACATCATTATATGTTCTGTATATTTGCTATGTGTGTGTGTTCTTTATTTTTTTTATTGTTGTTCTGTGCTTATGATTTATTTCCCTTAAAAATTGAGTGGGATAGAAAACTGTATGGAAGGTTTTAGCATAATAACACTGATAAGCATAATACACAGTTGCCCCCAATACTCCATAACTAAGCACCTTCCTTTACCATTGACATGTCCATTTGCCGATAGAGCCATTATAACATTTAACAAATCACCAACCATTTCCCCATAATTTTCATCATTAAATCATCAGCCATTCATTTCATTTTCATACGTAAATTCTGTATACGAGAACAGTTTTCCCTCATTGATTTTCCATCAACATGCCCGTGAGTGAAGTGAATAATGGTGCTTCATCAAAACATAACATATGAACGCAATATCAGATTGTGTATATGGGTCCGTATAACTAGTTGAAGTTCCCCCATTATTTGTTTATTTGTTATTTTGCTACTGAAGGGGGCAACGCATTTCACTGGCACATGGTGTGTCGCGCCGAAATCGTGTACACTCGACATCAATCATAGAAAACAGTTGTATAAATAACATACACATTAAATCTAATCACTCATCATCACAAGACTCAACCGAAAAACAACTTGTTAATTGTCATATTAAAATGTTCTTTGATATTCAATATCACATCTCCACCATCATCATCATCCTCATCAACAACAATACTGAAACATGAATACTAAATCCCTTTCCCTATTTATTATGCTCCACGTTCGGCTGCCATAAATAATTGCTCTCTCTCGCATCCTTCTCCAATAAAAATGCTGATGATGCATCAACTGAACTAAAAAAAAAATCATATAAAAATCAGATATCGAGTCCGAGCCACCACCAGAGCCGGCCCCACCTGAAATCGCCCCATTCCTTTCATCGCATCGAGAGCGAGAAATTTCAATGGCCAGCATCAATGCCATAACAATGAAACAACCTTCCAATTTTGTATTGAAAATTGACAAAAATGGCGATCAAATACATGAAGAATTCATACCACAAATCCAGCATGGTAAGTCCTTTACTACCTACCTAGTTGGAACACCTTTTTTCCTTTATTGAATTGACTACTAGCTAAGTTGTTGGTTAATGTCTTGCGTAATTTTATGTGCTGCTTTTGAGAAAAGTGCATTAAATATTTCACAAGACTGCGACAATCTTTCGACGATTCATTGATACAAGTGATTGTTAATACCTTAAATTGTTAGAAAAATAAAAGAAGAAGAAGAAAAAAATAATTCGAATTCTGATGATGCAGCAAGCCGTCACAGGCAATAAGGCAATAACCGTACTATTGTCATTTGAAAAAATGGGACGAAATTTGGTGGAAATAGTTTTTTGTTTTCTTCTCGTGTGTGATATTGGAATGTTGAAGGCATCTGTGGCTGCTGCTATGGATATTTTTTTTTGTTTCCTTTTTTTCTGTGTTCTCGAACGAATGCCTTTGTCTACTTTTTGCCATTTACTTCTTAATGCTTTCGTGTGTCCTCCGCGTCTCCATTCCAATCCCCCTTTTTTTTGATATCCTTCCAATTTTCTTTCCCCATTATGTTGTAAATGTCCTGATTGTCCTTTAAATGTCTTCTTTCATATTACATTACACTTCTTTCCATTCCTTACTTCCACCCAACCCGCACGCTCTCTCTCTCTCTCTCACACCCACTTTCTCTCGCATTTTATCTACAACGAGGCTTTGCTATTTCTTTCGTCCTTTTATCATATGTCCAAAGCGAAAACCACACCAACGAATCTTTGTACAAGGATACACAAAGATATGGAGCCCACTGACGAAGGGTATGGCACAACGATGAGAATACGGAAACAAAATAAAAAGAAAACATGCTACCCAAAGCATAAATTTATGATATTTTATTATTTTCATTAAAATTATTCTTGTGTGTCCTTTTAGCATCCACCAAATGGCTCAGATCTCTCCATTTCATTCGCTCATAATGTCTCTTTTTATTTCCATCTCTTTTGCCCTTGCCATCAACATCATTATGCTGCTCACTGTTGGCTGACTGGCATGATGCTCTGCTGCCATGCTATGAACCCATCAACATAAAAATCTGTGTATGACCTCTGGTGTCATAACATTGCTGTTCTTGTTTCAACAGAGTATATGATTGCTGGTAATAATGCCGGATATTCAACGACCCGATCGATGGCCAATGGGATTCAAAATCCGAGGCAAGTATTAAAAAAATACCCTTTTAAAAAATATATTTATAGTTCTCTCAACATTCCCTGCATGATGTTCATGAAAGCATATCAAAAAAAAAATATATTTCATTGAAAAATCACCATCAAAGTTCATCTGAAATTCCATCGAGTGCTGCTGCATAAAACTCAAATTTTATTCATGTTTGGTTCAAAGCAGCAACGTAAAAGCAGCATTCAATGTTTAATGCTACTGCTGCTGTTACTGCTTTTTTTTGCAAAAAAAAACTCTTGTTGGAGAAAAAGAAAGAAAAACATGAAAACGACTCCTGAGAGAATTTTTCGCGCAATGGCGCAGTCGCAAGGTGTGAAAAACGAAGCGAAATTTTTGCTCATCGTACGGCTCGCCATCCAAATTATCAATACTCGGCTGTCAGTATTGTGCCGACGATGCTTCGCAAACGACCGTGGAAATATTTCTCGTTTATTCTTTAATTAACTGAGAGAGGAAATAAGAAAAAAAAGTGTTAAAAGTTTGCCATTTTATGATGCAATTGCGAGCATAAAAAAACTGATTTCGGAATAATATAATTAACTGAGAAAAGTGAGAAAAAGAAAAGTTTCCTAAAAACTTTTCGCATATTAAAAGCTCATTCATGCCAGAGAAAATAACTTGAGTGACATAAAAAAGCTTTAAAAAATTAAATAAGTGCTTGTCCAATTTGTTTCATGCAAAACATTTCCCAAGAGAGATTTTCGAAAGAACGAAGAGGAAGAAAAATAAAATAAAATGTTGAAAATTTGTCGAATGGGAAAAAGTCCCGTTCACCCACCGCATGCCATTCCCTCGGCATCATCCAAACTCTACCACCGCCATACATACACACACATACATTTTTTATGTGTGGAAAACTTTGAATCTGCGCCCTGTCTTCAATCGCAATTAAATTGAATATCAAGCAGGACATAAAAGTTCCGCTCTCTGGATTGTTGTTTCATATCGTATCGCGGCAGTGAGAGTGCAAACGACTCGTGAATGAAGTGAAAGCTTTTAATGAAATTATAAATATAAATATTAATGAATATTGAGTGAAACTTTCACAGACAAAAATAAAAAAACACCAAAGCTCAGAAAAGCTTTCTAAGCGAAGAGTTCTCCCACAATTATTTATAAGTGGATCTATTTTAATTAAAAAAAAAAAAAAACAAAGTTAAAGTGTTTGGGCAAAAACAAAAAGAAGAGGAAAAAGTTTTATGTTCGGGGGTGGCAAATAGAAACAAAACATGCAAATACCTTCTTTTTTTTGATGGTGCGCGAATGAAAAAACATTCAAAAACTCATCCAATTTGAATGAAACAATTTTTTTTCTGTGACGTGTGAAGAAATTGTTTCCATTGTGATCAGATAAAAAAGAGAAATAACATTTAAATACATTAAAACGAGTGTTAAAAAATTTTCCACATAAGAAAATCGTCTCATGCATAGCTAAAGAAACGACCAACTTACAGAATTCTGTGAAATGTGTTAAAGCTTCTTACAACGGGAAGCTTTTTTGCAATACTAAAGATTTTAAAACGTCTTCAGACATATAACTAATGGAATTATAAAGTGGAAAAAAGCAGAAACAGAAAAAAAAAACTTTTAATGCTATTTTTCACATTATTGCGATCAATAACCTCACTAAAGAGCTTGTTTGTCTCTCAATTACGTCCATCCCTAAATCGAATATAAAAACTTAACCACATAAAGCGCGCGCGACGATAAAAGAAAATAATTATTATTATGGAATATAGAAACGATTACCGAGACGATCATCCGCGCTATTCCATTCCGTCGACAATTTCGCGTCGTCTTCCGAATGTCAGCAATATTTATGATGTACCCTTGGAGACGAGCGTCTCTAGGTAATGGCAAACTTCCTATGATTCCTCGTTTCCTCTCTCTCTCTCCTTTTTGCAATGAATAACAAAATTGTCATACTCATCGTCTGCTGAAGAAACTTGAATGATAGCTTGTTGCAAGACAATTTTCTTTGAAAGCAAAATAATGAATAGGGAATGAGGGACATGGACTTTCAAATTTAATTTTCATCAAACAGTTTTTAGCTGATGCGCTCGAATAATTCCCCAAAGTTGCTTGTTAATGTGATAAAGCAATTATTTTGGAATTAAATAAAATAAATATTGAAACATAGAAAATGGCAGTAGTATCAGCATCACCGATTTGTGCATATTTGCAAAACACTCCTTCGAGCAAATCGTTCTGAGTCATTTTCATTCAATTGAAATAGAAATTTTCGATGAAATCTCAAATATTCTTTGTTGCTGTTGTTGAATGTTTGTTCACTTTTTTTTTTATTCTTATTGATTATGGTGCTGCTACTACAAACTCAGTAGAAAAATTATTGCCATTTTAATGAAATTTTCCAATTTTCCCTTTCTCTATTTTCTTCTACTTTCCCCAACTCCAATAAATCGTTTATACGACAACAACAAACTCTTACAACCGTTGTGTGCTGCCGCTTTTTTGGAAAATAAATAAATAACAATTTCTGGGCGACATTCGACAATTACTAAAATTTGCCATCCCTCCCATGCAATATATCGCTGTCTTTAATATGTATAGAATGAACGTCACAATGCAATCTGGACCGGGTATGCAGGGCACAAACAATAATCACATGAGTGGTTCGTCCCAATTAATGGTGCCTGGTTTTCCACTTAAAAGCTCTCAACCTTATTCACCTTCAAGGTAAGCGCTTTTATTTTCAGTATGTATCTGAATGTAACATTTTTAATGGATAATGGGCGAGCAGCAGAGCGATGTGTAAATGACATTGGACATTTATTTAATTTTCTCATTTATTGTCCATGGGAATTTATAGCAACGAAGCGCCACAATATATGTACCACTTAATTCCACACGAACAATGTCCGAAAATAGATTCAGTAAAACTATTATTTGGTGATTTTGTAAAAGTTTTTAAACTCGCACAGAGAAATAGAAATAGTGGAATGATACAATATCTGCATTGGATGAAACATAATACGTGCCATAAAATGAGGCGAGTATAAAGGGGGCAGCAAAATTCTCCACAAATTAAATTGACATGCATGCAAAATGAAATGAACTATCCATTCATGGTTCCAATGTGAACTACTCGATGGTTCAAATACATTGAGCTTTTTTTTATCTTTTTAAAAGATATTACATTCACAATCCATAGAAATGGGTGCGAAATGGTCATGAAACTAACTGAACTGATTATGTATGAAGTTTAATATTGCGGAATTCAGCAGAGAAAGCTGCAAGAGAATTCAATTTCATGGCATTGCTCTAGGATGTGTGCGCGTGTTGGCAAAAAAAAAAGAATGCTTATCGATGCAAATTGCAATTTGTATATTTTTTCCTGTACAATGCAAAACTGTTCTGCAACATAAATTTCCATCTTCAATTTTACGGATTAGAAAGCTTTTCTAGAGAGCTTTTTTCCTGAAAACGTTTTTGAAGTACTTTGTGCAAAATCAACACATTTCTTCTTCATGAATCACTGACTTATCGTCCTGCTGCTGCCGTATCCATTATCGTCACTCAAAAACATACACGAGCGTGAGCTGGTGAATAAAACACTCGAAAAAATATTTTCGAGTGCGACAGCTCTCGTTGGTTATAGTCATTATAAATGATTTTCACTTCAGCTTCCTTTTTCTCTCTTTACAGATTCAATTTAGATAAAAGATTCCAGTACAAGTGCTCATGGAAAATATTTAGCATTGCCTTAATATTCTTAAGTGTGATTCTTTCAGCATTGTTGGCTTATTTTGCCAGTAAGTGTTTCACTAGTTCCCATAGAATTTGATATGTATACAATTCCATTCATTTCGGCTACCATTAGTAGCATCATAGATTTGGATGAGAAAGTTCACACAAAATCCATAGAAGAGATGGATTGGCAAACTTTTTATTCGTTAATGTTTGGAGGGCAACAAGTTCATTACATGGCAGCACCCAAAAAAAAAAGTTTGTCCATCCATTGTACTGTCTGCGGAAACATCTATATCTATGAACGCTCCGAATGATGGCCAAGTGTCGAATCACGTTCGCCATTAAGATATATAAATATATTTATGCAAAAGCTTCTATTCATTCTCTATAATTTTCTTTTTCCCTTTTCATTCCCTCTTATTCTCATTTGCCGAAATTCAACATCCGTCCATGCCAATAGCAGTCAGTTCAATGAAACCAAATATCGATCCATCAAATTGTATTCTCGTCCAAGATGTTAAATCATCACAAACATTGGCCAATTCCCAAAATCATCTACGATCGGATGGCTTGAATAGTTTAAGTTCAACGGGAATGCTGAGTCAGCATTCAACAACAACTGAAGATTCCCTACAGCAATCGACGGCCGCCGAACATGGAACAACAGCCCATCATCATGTTAGTTATCAGCCAAAAACGGACCAGCAGCAACTTCAAATACACATACAACCAACGATAACGGAACTGACGGAATTTAATGTCGCCCACACATCTACCGTACCACCATTTCAGTTTTGGAACATTGAATTTCGCAACAAACACCCAGCATACATACAATTCAATTTAACATTACCATGGGGCGCAAATTTTGCCATTTATGGACGACGAAATGTTCTGCCCAGCATCACACAATATGACTTTGCGGAATTTTTCAAACGTGAGAGATTAGATCATAATCGTTTGCGTCGTAAGCGGGATGTAGTTGATGACATAACGAAATATTATGAGCATACTCATGAGATTTTAGCAGATGGACATGAAAGTAGACATCGCAACCATGACAATAACAGATTAAACCATAAAAATAATGTTAAAGTAGAGTTATTTGAGTTGTCGCATATTGGCGAAGCAATTGAGGAGAATCCAACACCGAAACAAATATTAATGGAACCATCGACGTTGCTGCATTTGACGCCAGATGAACAGCACATAATTTCAAAACGATCGGCTGATGGACCAACAATTGATATTGAGTCATTGAAAATTAATGTAACTGTACTGGAATATATTGATGTAGGACGATGGTTCTTGGCGATTTATAATGATGAACTCGTAGCGCATCCAGTTCAATTGATTGTATCAGAAGCTGAAGGTGTCAGCAATAGTTGCCCAAATGATTGCTCTGGACATGGTTCATGTTACTTGGGAAAATGTGATTGTATTGATGGCTATCAAGGTGCTGATTGTTCAAAAAGTGTTTGTCCCGTTTTATGTTCGGCTCATGGACATTATGGTGGAGGCGTTTGTCATTGTGAAGATGGTTGGAAAGGATCAGAATGCGATATTCCTGTAACAGAATGTGAAGTTCCAACGTGCTCAAATCATGGTCGCTGTATTGAAGGTGAATGTCATTGTGATCGTGGCTGGAAAGGACCATTTTGTGATCAAGGTTTGTTATTAATAAAATTTCACTAAACAATTTTAAACTAATATTATTTAAATTTAATTAGCTGATTGTCAAGATCCAACATGTTCAGGACATGGAAGTTGTGTATCAGGACAATGTTTCTGTAAAGCTGGTTGGCAAGGTGAAGATTGTGGAACACGAGATCAACAAGTTTATCAATGTTTACCAGGCTGTTCAGATCATGGACATTATGACTTACAAACGGGTTCATGCATTTGCGATCGGCATTGGACTGGACATGATTGTTCACAAGCTGTATGCAGTTTGGATTGTGGACCGAATGGAATTTGTGAATCGAGTAGATGTCGATGCAATCCTGGTTGGACAGGTGCATTATGTGAACAGTTAACTTGTGATGCACGCTGCTTGGAGCATGGACAATGCAAAAATGGAACCTGTGTATGCTCACAAGGATGGAATGGCAAATACTGCACATTACGTAAGTTTAATTTTGATTACTTTTGAAATGAAATCTTTCGCTTTCCATTGAGATTTTATGAATTGGTCAATTCAGCGATAAGCAAACAAAGCAATAAGAGAAGAAAAATCGAATTGAATTAAAATTCATTTTTCCATTTATCATCTCAAAATCAATCCATCAATTTCTCATTTTTCATTCATTCATTTGTCTCTTGTGCAATCTCATAATTTTAAATGTAAACTGAAATTTGTCATTGTTAATTCACGATGCTGCTTAGCCGGCTGTGAAAATGGATGCTCACGTCATGGCCAGTGCACGTTGGAAGATGGCGAATATCGATGTAATTGTATTGAAGGATGGGCCGGTTCTGATTGTTCAATTTCCCTAGAAATGAATTGCAGTGATGGAATTGATAATGACGAAGGTAAGAAAAATAAGAATATTAAAAAAAAAAACTCCCTTGAAGGTGATTTATAATTTTGCTGTAAATTTAATTTAATTTTAATCTAATAAAATCCATTCAGATGGAATGACTGATTGCTCTGATAGCGAATGTTGTTCGCATGCCGTGTGCGCTGAACATATTATGTGCCTGTCATCCAATGATCCAGTTGATGTTTTGCTACGCAAGCAGCCGCCATCTGTGACTGCCTCCTTCTTTCAACGTGTCAAATTCCTAATTGAGGAAAACAGCGTGCAGTCGTATGCGCACAAGGACGAGTATAGTGAAAGGTGAGTGATTAAATTTTCTCCTCATTTCACTTTGAACTTTATTAAGCTTTGCTACAGAATATATATATATATACATAATAACTAAAAAAAAAACTGGTATGAAATGAAAATGTTAATAATAATCCTAGATAGACTTTGAAAGACATGAAATGAAAAACGTTCTCTATAATATTGCATGGCCGCAGCTGCAATTGTGATCCCAATGCCATGTATCTTATTCATTTCCACTCTCGAGTGTCCCCCATTTTTTTTTTCACATTGCCCAAGCTCTCTAATTTGATTTCGCAAATCTCTTTCACTTTCATGAACGGTGGAGAAAATCTCGACGAATGGAAATAAAAAATGTTTTAAATTAAATTTGGATCATTCTAGCAGTCGCTTTGCCGTACATTTTTTTTTTCTATTTATTGAATATGATAAAAAAAAAGTTTTTAATTTATAATTTATGTTAAAAAAAAAAATGAATTTATAGTTTTTTTCATAGCATTTCATTGCAATATAAATATCAAGCCTGAAAATACATTTAATATACGACTCCTGTGTGGATAATAATTTTTAAATCGAATAAAATTTAATTCTTTTTTTTTTTTTTAGTTTTCTGCAACCTTCAATAATTTTTTTTTAATGTCGGAAAATCCATTTTTTCCCAAACTCGTGTGGAAATATTTTCCTTTCTCCATAAATAGAACGTGAATGAAAACTTTTATTATTTATATCATAAAAAAAGGAAAAGATTTTTATTTTTTTCATTTTTTTTTCAGTTTTGTGTTGTTTTTCATTTTTCTTCGTTATATTTTTTTGAGAAGTCCCCCCAAAAATCACAAAAATGGACGTGAAACGAGGCAAAAGCCACAGGGAACTTTATATCACTGGAGTGATGTGGCTTCTCGTTTTGCGGTTCATTTGATTTTTGGGTGTTGTGTTTGTCTAATGTTCAAAAACCTCTGTATGTTTACACAAAAAAAAAAAAAAATATCTCCATCTCTGCGCATAAATATTCCTCGCCGGGAATGAGAAAAGTTCTCAATTTATTTATTTTTAATTCATTTGAATATTGAAATTCAATCGAAATTAGATCGAGTTTCAAGATTTATCTAAGAAAAAAAAAAATTTGAGCCTTTTATTTCCTAATAATCGAAGGCTTCCATCTAAGCTCGAATGATTTTGTTCTTCACTTTCTTCTCAGCGCTTTTCTTTATCTTTCTATCTCACTCTTTTTCACTCGTTGCCTCTAATCAATATCTTTTATATTGCTCGCAGCCATGGAAAGGCAGTTTAAATTTGCGCTCAAGTTCTCTAGAAATTTCTTCGTTTTTTTTTTCATTCTTTCACTTTTTTCTTTGCTGAGGCGCGCAGAGGAAAACAAATTTTCATCTTCCTTACAGCACTGAAAAGTCATGTTATCGCTAAATACTTTTTCCGATGAAGAGAATTTTTTTTTTCCTTTCATTCTTCATGCCGCTGCTCGACATTCCTTTTGTAGTCGTCTAATATAATGGCAACCAACCCAATGCACAGCTAGTACATAAAATTTAAAAAAAAATTATTTAAAGGACTCTTTACATAATTTCCCGTCATCATGCAAAGATGTATGACGTGTGTGTAACTTTGTACGTCTGTCTGTGCGTGTGTGTGTTTCAAAGCATTTTACAATATAGTAAGTGCTTTGAATGTATGCTTTGAGTGAAGAATTTTCTCCGGTTAATGGGAAAAAAAAGAAAATTTCCATCTCTTTTATGAATAAATTTCGTCATTTTCATATTAAGTGAAAGCGAATTTAAATAAATTTTTTCACTTCATATTTTCGAGTGATCCCTTACCAGCGTCCTGCGGTACATCATTTATACACATTGGGAAAAAAACGACAAAATGATGTCGATGGAACATTTTTTATTCCGTCAAGAGCATCAAAATTGTGTACTTGATGTGGGTGATGGCAAAATGGCTCCTAGAAGTATGAGAATGTCGAAGGCAAGCAAACTTGGCAAACGGAAAAAGGAAGAGAAATTATTTAAATCTCTTGGCTGTCTTTAGTTATTTAGTGTTAATGTTTGACGAGTGACGACAATTTTCTTTTCAATTTTCATTCTCATTCACACTTGGTCCTTCGAGACGTAATTTTCACGATGAATTTTTTTTTTATTTTCTATTAAATACCGAAAAAATATTAAACTAACATAAAAAAAAACAAATGTAGCAAATTTTTATCTGTTATCAGTTCAAATAATGTCCTGTGTCTAAAACGAATATGTTTTATGTTTCCATTTTTTTCTTCTTTTTTTATTGTGTCCCTGTCTGCTGTGACGTTGCTGCCGAAAAAAAATCATTTAATCGATAACTAAAAAATAAAAAAAATTGCAAAAACAAAAAAAAAAATGTAAATAAAAACACACCAAAATTAAATTCAATCAAAACATTGACAAAAAAAAACCTGTGGCTCCATGTGTGTGTTCGTTTGTGCTCGCCATTACATAAATCACATATAAAAAATATAACTTTTTGGCCCACCATCATAACCAAAATATTGTCACACGAACTCTAAAAAAAATATAAAAAAAATCCAAATAAAAAAATCCATAGCGAATTTTGGAACTCGTTTATATCGCGGTAAGTTTGCAGCTCAGCTTTATTGTTTTCTGTTATATGTAACAAATAATTAATTATACATTATGCAAGACAAATTATTGCCCCCCAAAAAAAAACCCTCAACCAGACCCCCATCACATCAAAATCCGAAATTAAAAATTTGTCTCCTTTCAAAAAATATAAAAATATTTTTTTTTTTTTTATTCACAAACAACGAAATTCATGTGTCACCTGCATCTGTGTCGCTTAATGTGAAGTTTTCTTTTTATGTGTTTTAAAAATGTTTTATGTATGAAATTTCTTAATTTTTTTTTATTTAACGCTTGAATGTTTAAAAACTCCCCACGACCAAACAACAAAAAACAGTACACTCCAGAAGAAGAATTTCATTATGATAATTATAATCGTGTTCGAACGAAATTTATGTTCTCTTTTTCTATGTTTCTCTTCTGTTTTGTCACAATTTATTTTTTCTTATCTCACTTTCGTAGCATTGATTTGCGTTTGATACGATAAAAAATTTCATTTTTTTTTTTTTTGTTCGTTTTAGTTTAAAAAGTAATTTTGAATTGCAAATTTATGATTCTAACAAATTGTTGAATACTTTTGCATAATGTGCTCGCTTCTTGTGAATTTTAATTTCTCACTTGCGTTTTAATTTTCATTTTTATTTTGATTTTAACGCTTGGCAAAGGAAGTCAATCACAAATGAATTCTCTCTGAGGGATGGTGAATAGATGAGAGCTGTTTGCTTTCGAGTCTATGATTGATCCTGGAGCTTTGTATCTATTATAATATATTCCAAAAGTTCACTGTGAAAAATTATTTGAAGTTACTTTATTCCAGCTGTTAGTGCAATTGTTATAAATAATCGATTTTGAAAAGTTGCTTTTTAAAATTCTCACATTAATACACAATGAGGACAAGAAGAAATTTTCCTGTTTTTCACATTCATTCTCTCGAAAGAAAAAAAAATGTTTCCGTTTCGGAATAATAAAATTTACACCCGAACAACATTAACCTGCAAATCACCCAAAATGTTGTTCAGAAGTCATACACATTAAAAATACATAAAAAACAAAAATCTGAAGAGTTTCGCAACGGGGAGAGAAAAAAAATATAAATGACGCTATAAATATTTTAATAACTGACTTAAATATAAGTCGAGAAAGCCACAAAATATCCTCGAGCCATTTAAAGCTGAATCACAAAGAGACCTCATTAAATATACACACACAACAACAGAAAAAAAAAACCCAAACAAAGAAAATACCTAAAACAATCCCAATCCTTGTGTCCTCCTACCCAGTGTCTGTGTCTGTCATATGTTATATATGTGTTTCATGATTTTTTTTTATATTCGTGAATTCATCTTTTTTTTATAATTTCTGAATTATAATTTTCTGTGTTTTCTTCTTCGGTTTCAATTAATTATGAATAACATGATCGTTTTATGTTATACAAGTTCTAATGAAGACATCATGTATAATTAAGCATTTTGTATGAAAAGATTACAACGAACCAAAAGAAACATAGAATATCAACAATCGTCGTTGGCGAAGCAAAAAAAAAAAGTTTAGCCTCTTAAAGCACAATTTCAGACATTTCTTTTTCAGTTCTCGAATATTTATTTATTATTCTTAAAACACTTTTTCTGCTTCCGAATTTTTTTTTTCTACCCTCACCAATTGGTTCATATCATGAGAAATTTATACAATATGTTTGCTTAAGATCCAACGAAATTAATGATTCAAATCAAAGAAATGAAAATTATAAATAATAACGTTAAATGTGCATAGAGCAGATGATGTTTTCAGAAAAATTATTATTTTCGCCAAAATGAAATGAACACTAGCCAAAAGTTTATTTCATATTAAATTTCAGTTCGAGTATTTGCTGCATGCTAAATAAATTAAATATCATTCAGCAATATATTTTATTTCGATATTATAACAAACTCAAATATTTAATTAAATATTGAGACTTTCCTCCTCTCTTTTAGTTTTTTTTTCTGTTAATTTTTTTCCGTAAAATATTTTTGAACAAATTTTATAATATTAAAAATCAATATTATTCAATTTCTATATTAATCGCATTAAAATTCTCTCACACAAAATTGTTTCCTTTTTTTTTTAGTAAATATTTTAATTTAGACGATTTTTCTGTTGTCACGTTCCCACGTTTCTCGTATCAGACTTTTAATCTTTCGCTTTGAATTTATTTTCCCCATAAAATTCAACCACAAATTTATGCGCTTCAATGCAGCCGAGTTTCCGTTTTGCGAGGTCAAGTGATAACATCACAAGGATTAGGAATCGTTGGCGTTCGTGTGTCGGTTGATAGAGATTCACGCTTCGGTTTCACACTGACCAGACATGGAGGATGGTGAGGAATAATAAATGGATTAAATATTATTATCTATCAATACATGCAAGCACAACAATGCACCTCTAATAATTATTCAATTCTATTTTCGCACTTGCATTAATATACATTCATCGTCGTCGTCATCATCAACTATCATCATTATATAGGTTCGATGTTCTCGTAAATGGTGGTGGTGCAATTACTCTGCAATTTCAACGTTCACCCTTCCGACCCATGATCCGGACGGTCTTCGTTCCGTGGAATCAAGTAATTTTCACATGAATATTTTTGCATGCATTTCTACATATGAATTTGAATATTTTATGTTGCGGTTTTCCTAATGTCATGTAAATTTTTCTCCTTCTCCCGCTTCTGCTATTGCTAGATGATTGTTTTACCACCGCTGTTAATGCATTTGGTTGAGGAGGACAATAGCATTAAACCAAAATTGGGAAGGAATTTAGCATACAGTTTTCTGAATTCTATCGCATATACATTCTACGACAAGAATGCAACCGTAAAAGACAAAAAGCTGTGCAAGGATCATGATCATGAAATGTTGAAACCTCATTTAACTAGCACATGGATGCCAAATGCAATTGGATCTCTATCGGGACAATCGGTTATATTCGCTGAGGCGGAGGTAAATGTTAATTGCTTCTAAATTAAAACGACAATCATCAACAATTTTCCTTTCTCCACAACAAAATTTCTTGTTCAAACTTTTCAGATTGTTCAAGAGTCAGTTCGCATACCAGGATCAAGTTTATATCTCACCTATCAGTCTTCAAAAGTGCCCGGCTATTCGAGTATTGTTCGAATGAAATTGACAGGAGATATCATACCACCAACTCTTACACTTGTACATGTGGGAGTTGAAATTGAAGGGTCATTGCATGTGAAGACTTACGAGGCCGATCCAAATATTGAACATACATTCGCATGGAACAAAAGAAATGTTTATAAACAAAAAGTTTATGGAGCTGCAATTGCCAGAATCTCGATAGGTTATCAACATTCGACATGCGAGGAAATTGTCTGGGAGACACAAACAGCAAAATTGCAAGGATTTGATGTTGACATTTCTGATATTGGTGGATGGGGATTAAATATTCACCATCAATACAATTTCAATGAAGGCATTTTGCAGAAGGGCGATGGATCAACATTACATTTGAAAGAGTATCCTCGTGTTGTTAGCTCCGTAATGGGAAACGGTCAACAGCGGTTATTGAATTGTAAAGAAAAATGCAATGGTCCTGCAAAAGATAATAAACTTTTAACTCCCGTTGCATTAGCTTCGGGGCCAGATGGAAGTTTATACGTTGGTGACTTCAATTTAGTTCGACGAATATTGACAGATGGAACTGTCTTGACAATTGCACAACTCACTGCTACAAAAGTTTCATACGATTATTATTTATGCGTCTCGCCAGCTGATGGTCATTTATATATCTCTGATTCAGAAAAGCATCAAGTGCTACGAGTTTTATATCTAATGAATGTCACTGATCCATCATCGAACGTTGAACCAATTGTTGGAAGTGGGCAAAGATGTATTCCTGGTGACGATCAAAACTGTGGTGATGGTGGACTTGCTAAAAATGCTCGTCTCGCTCATCCAAAAGGAATTACAATTGCAGCTGATAAAACGATGTACATTGCAGATGGAACAAATATCAGAGCTGTTGATAATAAAGGAATAATTCACACATTAATTGGTCATCACGGACATAACAATCAATGGAGTCCAATACCATGTAAGGGTGCACTGTTAGCAAGTCAAGTTCAATTACAATGGCCAACAAGTGTTGCCTTGAGTCCACTTGATGGTTCCCTATATTTCACGGATGATCGATTAGTTCTGAAATTGACAGCAGACATGAAAATAAAAGTCGTTGCCGGAACACCATTACATTGTAATATTCACAATACAACATACGATGAAACTGCTCTCGGGACAGTTAGTGCTATGGCATTTTCACCTTCCGGTGATTTATTCATTGCTGACAGCGATTCAAGACGTGTCAACCTCATTCGCATGGTGGACGCATCTGGGAATTCTAAAATTTTCGCTGGACAACCTGATGCATTGTAAGTTTCCTTCTTTGTTCATTCATAATTTTTGATTAATGATTCGCATAACTTCATAAAAAAAAAATCAAAATTCATATTATTTCAGGATTCCTGGCTGTAAGTGTCCGACAAACAAGAAACTGAACAACAATAATGTTAATAACGGTCAGGCGGCTTGCACGTGCTCTAATGCCCGAGCATCTGATGTCAGAAGCAATATTTCAATCATGTCGAGCAACACAAAATTCTTGGCAATCTCTGCCATGGCTGTCACTCAAGATAACGTGTTGAATGTTGCCGACAAAACATCGTTACAAATCCTTGCGCTGCAACATTATCTTCCAAATCCAGATCGCAGTACAGAATATCACATTCCATATCCACCATCGAATGAAATCTATGTCTTTAATCGATTTGGACAGCATATTGCAACGAAGGATTTTGCAACAGGAAAAACCATTTACACGTTTTTGTATTCTAAAAATACAAGTTTCGGCAAACTCTCAACTGTCACGGATAGCATGGGAAACAAAATACAATTTCTTCGTGACTATAGCAATTCAGTAACATCAATTGAGAACACACAAGATTATAAAGCAGAACTAAAGTTTTCACCGAATGGATTCCTAACGAGAATAAACGAGAAAGGAAAATCGCAAATTGCATTTGATTACGATGAGCACGGATTGATGTTGAGTCGATCTGGAAATGGTGAAACGTTTATTTACCAATATAATGAACTGGGACGAGTTAAGGGTGTGATTTTGCCAAGCGGCGAACATCTACAAATTGAATCGAAACTAAACACTGAATATGGGTTGGAAGTTGAAATCAAGTCGAGAATTCCGTCGCTATTTTCTCAAGTATTAGCAAATGTTACATCACTGAAATTAAGTGGTGGTATCAAGACGCTTGTGATGAACAAAGGCAAACAAACATTGAGAGCATCATTTAATAGCAATAATAACTCTTATGTAATTGCTGATAATGACAAAATCGTTTTTGAGTCATCGGCAATTGTTAAACATCCATCATTAGAGAAATCATTGACTATTGAAGCTGCAATGCTTCCAATGTGGTCTCACCAAAACTTGGTAATTGAGGATAATGCCAATAAAATGTTTATGACTTATAATTTGGCAACAGAAGATCCAAGAAATCCCCAAGTAATATTGACGAAGGAAATTTGGGTCAATAATACAAGATCGCTTGGTCTAAAGTATGAACATGCAACGAATCGAGAAATTTTCTATGACAGAGAACATCAAACAATATTGACAGTAAATTATAACAGTAACGAATTGCCGATGTCATATCAACCAGCTGGTTCGTATCCATTCAATATTACATATGATCGATTTAATCGAATGGAGAGCTGGTCATGGGGACCATCTGAATTGAAATTTAGTTATGAACGACATGGATTGCTATCAGAAGTGTCCTCACATCAGGATGGAATTGTGTCATTCATATACAATGATAATAATCTTTTATCAGAAATTGGTTTAGCAAGTCAAAGAAAATTTAAAGTGTTTTACAGCACTGATGGTGGACTCAGATCAATTCAACTACCGACTGGAACAAAGCACATGTTTGATCTGCAAAGGTCAATTGGATTCATTAGATATACATACATACCACCTGGCAGTACAAAGCCATATCTTCAACATTTCTCATATTCAGGTGCATTATTGCAAACCATTTATCCTGGTGATGGTGCACGAATTGTTTATAGATACAATCCGCAAGGTTTATTGTCTGAAATTGTTCATGGTGAAGGACGAAGTGATTTCAGCTACAATTCGGAAACAGGAATGCCCAGCACAATTTCACATACAGAACGAGAACTTGAATATCGATGGGACTTTGAATACAATGGAGCTTTGTTAACGGAAGAACGAATCGATTTCAATGCCAAAACCGGATTAAGCAATGCCAAGTTCACCTATGAATATGATTCAAATTTCCGATTAATTTCAACACAAGGAAGAATCGGTGGACAAAATTTGCCCGGAGTCAATTATGCTTTCGGTATAAAAACTGGAAATTTGGAGCAAATTTCGCAATTTAAAATCACTCACCCGAAACAAAATCAAACAAACATTTATGATGCTCGTGCAACTTTCACAAGAACTGTTGATGGTCGTTTCTTAGAAACAGAAATGACTGTACATATGCATCGAATGCAAGTTTTTAAAATGGAATTTAATTATGATATGCATGGAAGAGTAATTCAAACTAAAACATATAATCGAAATGTTGGCATGACAAGTTCATCAAACATCAACGTTAAGAATTACACATGGGATTGTGATGGTCAACTAATTGGAGTTGATGCTCAAGAACCATGGAATTTCAGATATGATGATATTGGCAATATGCTCTCGTTGTCTTATAGAGGAAATGTAATTCCAATGGAATACAATGAAATGGACAGAATAACACGTTTCGGTGAGAGCTTATACAAATATGACGATAGAGGCCAAATTGTACAAAACGCACGTGAAGAAAAATTCCACTACAGTACGCAAGGTTTACTTATCAGAGCCACAAAGAAGGGGCGTTTCGATATTCGCTATTTCTACGACCACATGAATCGACTTGTTGTCAGGCGCGATAACCTAAATAATGTGACACAATTTTTCTACAACAATCAAAACCGTCCATATGAAGTGTCGCAAATCTATTCGCCACGAGATAACAAGCTAATGTCATTGCTTTATGACGATCGCGGTCATTTAATTTATGTGCAAACTTTCAATCAACAATTCTACATTGCATCAGATCAATCGGGAACACCAGTAATGGTTTTCAATGAGATTGGTCAAGGCATTCGAGAAATGATGAGATCACCATTCGGACATATCGTTTATGATTCTAATCCATATCTTTATCTTCCCATCGACTTTTGTGGTGGAATTCTTGATCCGGTAAGATTATATATAACATAAGATTGAAGGCTTAGAAACTAATTCTCTATATTATTTCAATGATAGGCAACAACGTTAGTTCATATGCTTAATGGTAAAGTCTATGATCCACTTGTTGGATTATGGATGACGCCAAATTGGGAAAATATCATCGATCGAATTGAAACTCCAACAAAGCTCCATCAATATCGTTTCAATGGTAATGATCCAATTAATGTTAACGATAATCGTTCTCCACCTGCCAACATTAGAGAATGGTTGAACCTTGTGGGATATGAAATTAATAGTATTGCACCGCAATTCAATGAGAAAGTTTGGGAAATTCCAACACCGTGGGGAAAAACGGAAACTAAAGGAAGAAATGTTTTCAAAAGAAATATGCTAACTGTCGAATCTGGATTTTTATCACATTTAAAAGAGCGCAAATTTTCAACATATGAACAGTTGGAATCATCAAAGAGATCCGAATTGCGCTCAGATTCATCACCTGTAAGTCAATTAAGATTTGGAACATCGGCAGATCCGCCATTCGGAAAGGGCATTATCGTGACAAGAGCTTTAGATGGTGAAGCGATTGTATCAAGTGTACCAGCCGCCAACGCAATATATCGTGACGTGTATACTTCCGTTTTTAATCGTACAAAGCTTTTACCATTTACTTTTGTGATTCACAATACATTACATGATGTGTTCCATTTTGTAAAAGAAGATTCATGGAGATCAAATGAGGACAGACAGCAACTAAAGCGCTTACAAGGTCAAGTCAATACAACATTCCATGAAACCAACAAAGAAAATTCAAGCGGCAATAATTACTTGGATGTTAAAATTCATGGAACACACGCTATTATCAATTTGCGTTATGGTACGACTGTTGAAAAGGAAAAGCAACGATTGATGCATCACGCAAAGTTACAAGCTGTAAGAAGAGCATGGGGACGCGTTAAAGAGCTCCTCGCTGATGGTTTATTAACATCAACTGAATGGAATCAGGCGGAAATGGATGAGATCTTGAAACAAGGTTATTCGAATTTGTATGATTGTCAATATATTCACGACGTTAACATTTATCCCGAGCTAGCTGAGGACGCCTACAATATAAGATTCATTAAAAAGAAAACAAATCAAATCAAGAGACGACGACGACGACAGTCAAATGATGAAATGCAATCAAACGAATTTGAAAGTCGAATAAATTGATGAAAGCGATAATTAACTCAATTAACATTTGACTTCCCTTATCAAAAAAGAACAATTTTTTTAATAAGAAATGAAGAGCAAAATGAAAAAGAAAATCAAATTTAATAATTTTTTTTTTAATTCATTTTCTATTAATTGAACGCTTATTAAATGTTCAAAATACTATGAATTAAATGTGACGGGAGCTTACGACTTGCATGTATTTCCTTAATTTCCCTTCAAAAAAAAAAAACGACAAATGAATTTTTTCTTTTTTACATAATTGTAAGTTAAATATCTTAAATTTAATTAATTACACCTTTGTACAAGTCGCCACTTAATTCCGAATACGATTATGAGTAAATAGGATAAAAATATTCAAAAAAAAAAATCACTTATGTCATTAATCGTTGTAAATATATGTTCCTTTTAATTACTCTCCCAGCCAACAGCATGTTTATGAATATTGCCGACAAAAAAAAAAATTCATACAAACGCAAAAATAAATAAATACAACATTTGTTCCTTCCATCCCATGTGCAAAATAAAAATATATAGAAACAAAAACCAGAAAGTCAACTAAACGTTAGCTTAAAAAATAAATGGAACAGTAAATTAACCAATAGTCGAGAATTTTATGTTTCTATAAATAATAGAAGTAAAGCTCCAATTCACAATAGAGGTGAAAGCTTCATCATTACCAGTTTCATCCTTGTTAGTGTTAAACTTTATGTTTGATAGTCCATTAAAATTTCCTTTTTTCTACCAAAAAAATAAAAAAAAAAATATTTTTCATTTTCATTGTGATATGTAAGACTGGGTATAAATGATTAATTATTATGGAATTAAACACTAATTGTACATTTACCAAAAGAAAAAAAAAAACACGGCAACAAACGTCATGAAATCATTGAACATAATGTAAATAAAAAAAATATATCTATAACAAAATATTTTGTAATTACTCCAAAAACAGTAAAAGACTTTTGCATTTGTATTTTATTTATATTTTAAACACGCAAACATTTTCTGTTTCAAAGTTTTATTTTCAGAGCAAAATATTTATAAATTGACTGCCAAGTTTTTCAGATTTGTTTGTAAACAACGTACCGGCGAAATAGTAAAGTCATGTTTTGTCAAACAATTTGCCACCATGTGCGTTTTGCTGACGAACAAAAAGTTGTCTCTCGATCAAATTACTTAATTGGAGCGTGAATTTCGGAAAATTTTGAGAATTAATGCAAAAATCAAGAGAAATGAGAAAAAAGTGATGAAAATTGAGAGTGAACATCTCATTTCATAGGCGACGCATCAAAATCTTATAATAGAAACCCCCAAAAGTTTTCCTTTTACGTTCTGCACTGGTGAAAATTGAGGAAAAACCGAGCTTCGATTAATTCACATTTCAGAAAGTTGCTTCAGTTCAGCAACGTCTACCACAAAGTCACAATCAGAACGCTCAAAATTATTTTTATATTTTTCGCTTTGCCATAATTGACGATAGAAACTTCATAATTTGTAGTTACGTTGTCAAAACAAACAAAAAGACGATGACATTTTGATAATCATCGAGCAACTTGAGCAACAAAAATGATTTTCTCTTTAAAAGGAGCTTTTTTTAGTGCACTTTTGTTTATTTTCCTTTTTATTCCACAAAATGAAGTCAAATCATCAATGGAATCGGAAATGTAAGTAGAATTTTCCTCATAATGTGCTTAAATTGCTGTGAGGTTAGGTGAAAAGTGAAAAATTTTTCAGCTAAAACTCGGTCACAAAACTAAAAATAGAAAAAGTTTTCGCCTGAATTTTCCCCAGTGCGCAAGTTTTTGTGCTACACATGGAATTAAATTACGAAATTTCAGATGATGTTTTTGCAGTAAAGTGAAATAACTTTTTGAAACTCAATATGCCAATTAATATCGCAATTCATTTACTTTTTTGATGGTTATGGCATAAGAAATAAATGAAAACTAATTAACAATTTTTAAAGAACTTCCCCACGAAATTTCTATTTCTGTCATTGAAACTCGGAGAGAATTTTCTCAATTTTACTCAATTTCCACGAAAGTTTTCTCTGTTTATATCGAAGATTTTCTTGTCTGATGAGTAAATCTCATTTTGGCGCAATAAGTTGTGTCGAGAGCAATTTATATTTGCTTAGGTATCGTCAAAAACTTTAATGCGTTTTCGAGTTAAGTTCATTTATTTTTGGTTTGTTTATTTTTTTTTCTGCAGAATTGGCGGATGGGCGGATCGCTTTGGTGAGGAATTATGGGACCTGGCGCAGAAAATGACAAAAGCAAATGAAATTAGAATGGTAAATTTTCTCCCCAATCCCACACATCAGCTTTTACTTGAACACCCACATGTAATGACCTTCATTGCACGTTTTTGCAGAAATATAAATCGCTGAATGCACGAGTGGAGAAAAAGGATGGAAACTCTCTAATTGATAGCATTGTGGAGTCCATTGGCAGAATGTTAAATAGGAAAATGGATGCAGTGAAATGCATTGTTAACAAGTCGGAAGAGTATGCGGAAGAATTTCACAACAGCGAAATGGCAGATGAATATTTTTCATACTATTCCAGCAAATTCTCATTCGTAAATAATATGCAAATTCAATTTACATCGCATGAATGACGTTCATCAGTGCTTTCGTACATTTTAGGTGAATGGATTAAATTTGACGGATGAAAAATATCCGGCTTCAGTTGAGGAATGGATGAATAATAGCACCTTTCGAAATATGACATTCGATCGAGATTCACACTTTTTTGATTTGGAAGTGAGCACGTCACACAGTTCAGTTCATGTTCCAACAAATGTTTATGATCATTCGCCCGAGGCTGGTGAGTTCATACAATGGTCAGAAGTATTGGACGATGTGTTTACACAAAACTATCAATCCGATCCGGCACTATCGTGGCAATACTTTGGAAGTAATCTTGGTGTTATGAGACATTATCCAGCCATGTCGTGGAATCGTAATGAAACAGATACATACGATTGCCGAAAGAGATCATGGTACATTGAAACAGCAACATGCTCAAAAGATGTTGTCATATTACTTGACAATTCAGGTTCCATGACTGGTTATCGTAATTACATCGCACAGCTTACAATCAAAAGTCTACTGGACACTTTCTCGAATAATGATTTCGTGAATATTTTTAACTACTCAAAAGGCATTGATGAAATTGTTCCTTGCTTTAAAGATATGCTTGTTCAAGCGACACCTGAAAATATTAAAGTTTTTAATGAAAAGGTCGCCGAACTTCAACCTGAAGGACATGCTGACATTAAAAACGCTCTAAGTAAAGCTTTTGAATTACTTGAAAAATATCGTCACATAAGAAAATGTAATGAATCATCTACCGGATGTAATCAGGCAATTATGCTTGTAACTGATGGAGTTTCAGGAAATGCAACGGAAATATTTGAAAAATACAACAGTCTACATACAAACCATACTTCGCCTGTGCGAATGTTCACATATTTGCTCGGTAAAGAGGTCACAAAGGTCAAAGAAATACAGCTTTATGCTTGTTTAAATCGCGGCTATTATTCGCATGTCCAGTCATTAGATGAAGTAGCTGAAGAAGTTCTCAAATATGTTAATGTTGTTGCTGCACCACTTGTGCTTCAGAAAAATGAGCATCCTCCAACATGGACTCACGCTTTTATAGACACAACTCATGAGACTGATAACGATGCTTCAAATGATAAAGATCCCGTCTTACGAATGATGATTGCCGTTGGAGTGCCCGCATATAATTTGTCATCTTATGGCGAATTTAATTATACTGGAAGACCACAATTACTTGGCGTTGCGGGAACAGATGTTCCACTTGACGACATCAACAAATTAGCACTGCCATACAAACTAGGTGTTAATGGATATTCATTCATTGTTTCAAACAATGGTTACGTTCTTCTCCATCCCGATTTGAGGCCATTTGACAGCAATCACAAAGGTATTCTTAAAGAAAATTACAACAGTATCGATTTGACTGAAATTGAGCAAATGGATGAAGAATTACCTCCACGAGTGCCAACCGATGTGCTTCTTGAATTGCGAAGTAATCTCGTGGAGCATAAAAAAGGTCAAATACTGGACACGGCAGTGCGGTTTCATTACGATAAAATGAGACGAGTGGCACAACGTAAACAAGACTTTTATTTTGCGCCAATTCCACACACACCATTTTCGCTCGGATTGGGTAAGTTTTGTTGCTGTTTACGGTTGTTGCTGTTTTTTGTTATTGTTAATACGAATAATGTTGCATAACTGTTGTGATGTTTACACTGTTCATTTTCTACATTTCCATTTTTAGCATTGCCGCATGATTATGGGAATACGTGGATTAAAGTTGGAGACGAAATTCAACGAAACAACTACACAAAAATAAATATTTCTGACTTTTTTGTGGGCGAAAATTGGAAGGTTCATCCGGAGTGGGTGTATTGTAAATATCACTATTTGGAAGGACATGAATTTAATAATTCAGAAGACGAGCTACGGCACTTCTTGAAGAAAATCATAGAGCCCCATTGGAAATGGTCGCAGCAATACGAACCAGATGCTAACGCTGACCGAGAAAAGGAAACTGATGAACGTGAGTTCAAATATTTTTGTGTGTGTGTTTTTTTTTCATATTTAATATTTACTTGACCTTGACAAGTTTAAGTGTGTGATGTTTGTGTGGTGTTTTTCATCTTTATTTTTTTTTTTCTTATTTATTTTTTTTTTTCGCCAGTAAATTGTGGTCGTAAATCACTCGATGATGATGCTTACTTCTGTAATAAAGAACTCGTCGAGTTGCTGGTGTTTGACGCTAAAGTTACCAACGACAGTTATCGGTCATGGGAATTTGAGAGCGATGAAGAACGTGATCTGATTGAGCGTTATAATGCAACAGTCAGATTTGTTGGCACCATGAGTGGACTGACACGATGGCAATTCATTTTCGGCGAGGTTGAAGTTGACTTTGATCAGGAGTTTGGTGATTTTCATTCCACTGCCATTAATGAAGCTTGGTATAAGAGCGCAATTTTACAGCATGATATCGATAAGCAAAGTTTTGTTTATTCAGTGCCACATGCGTCTGATGAGAAAGAAGACAGTGAAATTAAAGTAACAGCGTCAATGGCAATTTTCCCAAGAGACGGCGGTTTAGAAGCACCAAGTTGTGTTGTTGGCTTCCAATTTTCTCATCAATTGATGTACGAAAGATTTGTTGAGATAACTTCGAAAGTCAAGGTTAGTATCGCAATTATTATTATTATTTTTTTTTGTACGTTGATACAAATTGACTGATAATTCAATAACAACTTTGTCAATAGTGCGACGATTGTATTAGGTCATGCAGCTCAGATGATAAGGAATGTTTTGTCATTGATAATAACGGTTACATTGTGATATCGGAAAATGCGAATCATACTGGAATGTTTTTCGGTCAAATTTATGGTGCAAATATGGAATCAATGGTGTATGCTAATATTTTTAAAAAGCTTGCAATTTATGATTTGCAAGGTCTGTGCAAAATCGTTCGACCAGTTTACTCAAAAGGCTCAGTTCTGTTGACGGTACATTAGGTTCATAAATATTTAATGATTTTTCATTTATGAATCTTTTACTGGCAGCCTCTCAAGCTTCTCTTCCTTGGGATTAAATGGATTTTTACTGAAATGATCGTTGAGCTGTCGCGCCTCAATTTGTGGATTCAAGGTGTTCCGCATTCAGATGATGGTAATTTGGTTAGTAAAATGTAATCTGTTTTCTATTTAAATCCCGAATGTTCTTTACAGTCTACGATGATGCTGATTATTCGGATGGTTTAGATTCAACGCGTTCCGAGGAGCGTGATCGTAAAAAAGTCCCCAGAAAAGGAGTTAATGTTGAGGAAATAGAGTACTTTAAGCTACAAAGTGAACGTCGCAAAAAGAACGAAACTATTTATTATGCTTGCGATAAAAAATCCGATTTGTATGTGCTGCAACAGGATTTTATACGCGACGGACGAGGATATATACTGGATGAGCCGACTAATGGTTCACGGTAATTAAATAATGTCGATTCAAGCACTTTCGTAAAATGTCGACTGTAAAATTTCTACTTAATTCAATTCATGCACAGACCATTCTTCGTGAATCGTATTCCACGATCCAACTTGCTTCTAGTGGTGGTTGATACAAAGCATGAAATGACTGACATCAAATTGTCAACGGAGCCCGTTGAACTAACGGTTGAAGATGTATATAATGTGACACATCCATGCCATAAACTCTACATGAATACATTACCGCGTCGTCGCTTGGATGAATGTTTCGTAAGCTTTGAATCATAAATGTAAATTGTACTTTTATCGTAACCTACTATAGCGTTCTGCCCATTTTTTTTTCTTCCTCTCTTTCTCTACATACCATTTACAGACAGAACATCCTGATGAGGAAGAAATGGCATATTGTGGCTCCTCGACGCGCATTAAATTCACATTGTTGTCGATGCTGTTGCCAATGTTTTATCTCGTGAGATTCAGTTGGAAGTGAAAGCTGAAAAAAGACCCTTAATTAAGATTTTTTTTTGTTGTGTTCAACGTTCATTACGATCCATTGTGTCCTTTATTATGCCCGATACTGAGTGTCGGGATACAATTTGGGTAACAGAAAAAAAAAGAGAGAAAATTTACTTTAATATTATGTGTACTAAAAAACAAATTTGCCTCCAAATGTCCAATTTAAAGTTAACGTACAATGTGAACCGACCAATCTATTTAATCGTTCTCATTCATCTATTTGATTTTACATCAAGCAAATCACTTGATTAAGTTTCATGGTGCATTTGTTAAGCTTTTATGATCGATTATTGTATAATTGAGATTGAACAAAAAGTCTGGAGGTCATTGAGCGAAAACAACACAAAAAAAATTATGAACATATTAGGAAACTCAGAGAAGTGACGTGAATGAATTAATTTTAATTCTCAGTGAGAAGAAAAAAAAGACGGTCGTTATTATAGGCTTTCATTCATCAACAGTGGATTGAAAATCTTAAATTTTGTGATCCATTAATATTATATAAATTCGGTTAAAAAACAGCCGACATTAGCAGCATCCACCCTCAAGCTCTCCCCCATTATCGTTAAATATTTATTGACGTGTGCGAATCAATCATTTCGTTCCTTAATAATAACTCTCTCATACCACAAATTAATGTACCAAAATACACCAAAGCCCAACGCGCATTATAAACAATTTTTTTTTATATCGACAAATCGATAATTTGGAAAAATATTTTTTTTTTCTCTATACAAACAGAAATAAAAAATATATTTATTCGTTTTTTACCATTTTGATGGATATTATTTTATGATAATGTTAAAAAATTTATGTCTATGGGGGATGACAATGTTCTCGATGGCATCCCTTTACGAACGATATGTTTCGCGAAATTTGTCGTATTTTTCGGACGCTGCGCAAATATTTAATGCGACACAAAATATTCTCTTAAAAAACAAAAATTGAATGAATAAATAATAAAAAAAAAATATTTTTTTGTTGTTTCTCATTTGAAATTTTTGTTTACTTCGAACAAAAAAAAAATTCCAGCAATATTTCTGAAGGCCTTTTCTCAATCATCTGACCAAAGATCTGAAAGAAAAACTAGTTCAACGATGCGGAAGACAAAAAAATGCTTTCAACATTTTTTTTTTTTTTTGTTTAAATTCTTTTGCAAAGTCCTTCTGACACTATCAGTAATCCACTTGTTAATCCTTCCAGTGAAATTCTCTTTTACTCTTTAAGTTTTCAAGCATCCTAAAGAACAAAAAAAGAAAACTTACAACGACATGATATATTTTTAAGTTTATTTATCAATAAAAAGTTGTTTTAAACATTGCAAAATGCCTCCTTAAAGAAATATAACAATAACAAAATTAGGAAAACTTCGTCAAAATAATAATAAGAAGAAGAAGAAGAAATTCACACTCACACCGAAATGACAAAAAAAAAAAAGTTAAAAGCTGATTTGCATAAAAAATTGGCACTTTAGAAAATTACGTTTCACGTTTTCACTCTGAGCATGTCGCACCTAAATTAACAGCAAGGCGTGTGTGTGTGTGTGTGTGATAATAAAAATAAACTTTATCCAAAAAAACAGCATTTAATTTGCCGAAGTCATTTGTGATGATTTAACCTCATTAGCAAACTTGTACTTTGAAAATATTTCACTCCCGAAAAGAGATGGAACAAGCGTTAGTGTAAATTGATAACGCACGTTGTACCGTTTAACAATTTTTTGGTAATATAAACGAACACACACACGCACAAAAAATGAGTAAATTAATTAATTGTTTGTGCTATTTGTTATCTGATTCTTTCTTCTTTTTTTCTTATTTCCCGGCTCGTTGATAAATGAAATTTATTTATAGTGTCATCGATGAACATTCGAAATTTGTTGCCTGTGAGAAACATCATTGTGGGCCAACTATGAATGGCACTCATTTAACGTGGTGATGGGGATGGTGATTGTTGAGTGAAAAATGATTGCAATGGATGTTCATGATTTGGTGTCAATGGAGTTTTTGGTGTTGACGAGTGTGGAGTGCTAAGGGCTCGCTCAGCAATGTAGCCAACCTTATGACTGCGTGGAAAGTCACTGCTTGGTTCTTCATAATGACGATTGTCCTTGTAAGGAAATTGTGGATTTGTCAAATATAACTGCGGTTTTATGATTGGAAATGAACGACGATGTTGCATTAGACTTTCCTTATCTGGAAAGTCTTTATCATCATTGTTCTGTTTGTCGTTGTCACGAATATTCAAATGCAAATCCATATTGTTGTATTTTTGATTATTCATTTTCTTTAAATGTTTTTATTGCAACTTTTTGAAGTAATTTGCTTAATGAATTTTATTTTAAAGTTTTATTTTTATTTTTGTCCGTTTATCGGAACGATTCGATTTGACGTGTTATTCACACAAAGGTTTTGTTCACTACTGGCATTAAAGCGTTGTTTTTCTTTTTGTTTACAACTCTGTATACGATGTATGGTGTTTCGTTGATATTGAGAGTCCAACAACATAAACTACTCGAAAAAGCTCGGAATGGAGTAGAAGAAGAGAGCAAGACTGGTTTTAAATACGCAGTTAATATTATTTATAGTGTTCCAACCCACGAATACACAAACACATAAGAAGCGTCTCGCCAAGGTTCCACTGAGAGTGTACCAGTGACGGAAATCCAACAAACAAGCCGGAGAATGACCTTCATGGCGTTCATTGAGCGCCACTGCCAACCAGAATATTCGGTAAAATTTCAAAAATCTTCTTTTATGGTCGCGTTCTATATCGCACGTTTGCTGTTTCGGATTTATTTACTAAGTAAAAAAAATGCCGAAAATGAATACAACGATAAGCAAGAGTTCTTTATCAGTTCATGTATTTTGCGATTTCAGATGTTTTACGAGCAAATAAATGACTTTGTATTAGTCCGGCAAAACAGTCCTTCTACAGTCATGGAACGAGTTTCTTTTTTTTTTTTTTTTGAATTGTTTGTTTTTAAATTCTTTTCTCGCCTCTACTCACACTATCGCAATTATATCTTTAAAAACATTTGCTGTTGTTGTTTGTTATTAAATATGCCACAATTTTTTTTTTGCTTTGTTTCGGGGGCTTGCCGATATTGTTGTTTCATTTTCATGACTGTCGCCAGATAATATTTTTTGGGCAGATTAAAATTGGAATTTGCATCGTCCTCATTGCCCTTCACCATAATCCCTTGCATAATATATATACAACAAAATAAACCGATTCCCTGACTATATAAAAATAGTTTTTTTATTCTGTATTCCAATTGTATGTGCAATTTTTGGTGACAATATACACGAAAAAAACAAAAAATTTGCATACAGTAATGGAATGGAATATTTTATGTATCTGCCTGCCATTGGATTATGGTGCAGAAATAAATGAATTTTCCACGAAAATAACAAAAATTAGAACTGAAAAATTCAAAACATTACAGAAAATTTCTTGAAAACACTTGCAAATATTACACATGCATAGAGAGCCATAATACTATAAATGTGGACTCGGTTCGCGGTGCAAAAAATTGTAAATAACTAAAAAAAACCAGTTCATTCAACTTTTTATTTTCGTGCCTCTTGCAACAAACTCGCGAGAGTGAGCGAACAAAGTTTTATAAAAATAATTTGGTTTCAGTATGTTTAAAGTGTCGCTCGCGTGTCTTTCGGCTTAGTCTTAGGCACATGCACATTTAAATTTGAAATGAAATCAAGTCTTTGCAAGTTGACTTCTTAAATAAATGTTAATGTACCTGAATAAATTCAACGTCATTCGAACTGTGTCTTTTTGCAATGAAATCATTTGCTTGAGCATTATTAAATGCGTAGTTCCTCTCATGGATTTTCTTCGCCTGACGCAATTGAAATTGGTATAAGTGCGCAGTGTCAACGCATGCAGGCATGTGAACATACAGTACAGCATTAATTGCTATCAACATTTGGTTTAAGTATCCATTTCATATTACGCTGCAATGAGAACAGCAATGATGTTAGAACGACATTTATCAAGTATGAACAATGGCTCAAACATATCTCAACCAATTGATTCGATTCAAGTCAGTTTGGTTTCGAAAGTATATCATTAAAATTTATTTTAAATTGTGCATATCAGTTTGCAGGAGTCATCAACTGGCGATAAGCGTGTAAAGGTGATGGCAGAGGTCGCACTGGTGATAAAATGTATTGAGTGAAATATGTGTTCATTAAGTCACCTTTTGCAACATTCATTCAGGACATGAAAATTCCTTTTTTTTTGCTGTTTGTAACATTCAATTTATCACCATTTTTTTCTGTTGTTGCCAATATTTTCCGAATATCATGCTTTGCATTCTTTCTTTTGTTACTCATTCTACTCTTACATTTCACAATATATTCATTCTGCACTGTGAAGCTCTTCTTTTTTTTCAGGTTATGTCTATTTTTCATGATAATGGAGCGACTGACAATAAATTGTGCACCTTACTTTTCCTCGTATTATCAGCCACACTAACTCATTGTAACAATAGAAAGGCTATGAAAGACTCTACCATTAGGTTATATTGCACGATGCGTTGCTACTGGAGACTTCATCAAATGAATTCAAATGAATTGGAACCAATGACGACACCGGCGTTGAAGTGATTTTTGCTATGAATATATTCATTCAATTTAACAAATTGTTTCGACCAAAAATAAAAATAGACAATTGCTGTTCTGTTCTCGGACAGTGACAAATTGTGGATCGTTAGAAGGGAAAAGGAATCCTTCAGATTCATTCGATTCTCTTACAGCAACTGTTTGCCTTAACAACAATCTCATATGAGGATTTTATTTTTAGCTTTCTATAACATACTTTATGCTACGAAGTTTGTGTGGAACTCAAGAACTTTTACATGCTTTTGGCAAATTTCTTTTTTCGAACTTTTGGAATACATTTCTACTAACGCGCCACGCTGCCGATGAAATATGTGAAACCTTTTTTACTGCAATGTAAAATAGGATGAAATTAGCAAGGTAATTATTATTTTTGTTCTTGCTTTGCTGTGTTTGGTGTAGATACCATCTATACATCAGTCTGTGGGTGAAAGCTACTTTACGGGAAAAATCTATCATGAAAACGGTTGGAATTTTTTTTTCCCATATTCACACCAGAAACTTCGCAGTGAACTTTTATGGTCATAAAAAAATCTGCTCGTTTCAAGGTAATTAGACGGGAAAATTGTTTCAGCTTTGGTTCATCAGCTTAAGAATTGCTTGAGAAATATATATTTTTTTTTTGTTATAAATGAGTGAATGAGTTAGACAATAGCTGAAACTTCTTGAACATAAATTAATTTATAATTTTTTTTTTCTGCTCTCGTTCACAGTCCTTAAGCGAAAGTTTCTTGGCCCCCATCGAACAACTATTTTTTTTATTTGATTCACAATAAATTTCTTACCTGCTTGCCAAGATAACGACGACGAACTTTTAAAACCAACAAATCTTGCTGAGAAATTTTCATAAAAAATGTCATCATTAAAATGAATGTTTTCACGATATAAAAGCTCTGCTCGAATGCGTTACAAACTTTAATGAATATTCCCATTATGCACGGAAAAATTGTTATTAATATTTGTAGAAGAAAATTAATTAAAAGTTTTCTTAAGCGAAAAGAGAAAAAAAAGCACACACAAATACAGATCCACAAAAGCTGCAAAGGAAAACAAAAGAAAAATTTTCGATTGAAATTAATTACAAAATATCTGCAGATTTATCGCGAATGAATTGAATGTTAATTATATCTGATGAATTTGTTGCATAATTTTAATACAATTTTTAGGAAATCTTTGAAAGCTCAACGGAAGCTTTAGGCATTTTGAATTTCAAACATTTGTTGATATTTATCGTTTGCGTCATAACTCAAACTCGTAATCACAAAACTCACTGAAATGCTAAATTTTCAGGTTACTCGAGTGAATTTTAGTAACATGATATTTTATTTGGAGGGTGAAGGCTCCATTAATTTCCATTCGAAAACTAATGGTACTTCTCTACGAAAACTGCTGATGTATTTCAATATATTTGACCCACGTACATCATTAGACAAAAAAAAGATGGACGACCTTACACTGATGAAATAGGGCTCAATTTCATCGAATCTGTTCTTTAGTTGCATGGGGCCTTTTGAATATCCAGCAAAGCATGAAGAAACGATAATAGTAACACAAACAGAAATATGTCGATGTGTCTGAAGCACCTCACATTAAATCTTACATTCACATCTCAAATTTCTCACCATCGAAACCATCCTTCAATGAATTTATTTAGAGAGTAAGGATCTACTTAGTAGCAATGCCCTTAAATATAAAAGTAAAAGACATTAATAACATTTTCTTTATATGTGAGCGAGATTTTTGTTACGAGACAAACCGAAGGTTACAGATGACAAACAACATATAGAATGAGTATGGTCTGAATATTTGATTTCATTTTGCAGCGACACCATTAAACTTAAACAACATTCACCCAACACGTACCAGAATCGTTCAGTAACAAAAGTCGCCTCGGTTCAATAAGACAAAACACAGATTAAAGTTCAACTAAAATCCATTTATTTACAGCATTAAGTTTCCTGACATTACCTGCGTTTACACATGTGACCTGAACGAAAATAAGGAAAGTCAAAAAACGAGGTAATAAATATTTGTCAGATCGGAAATTGTAACCATATATTTTCCCTTCTCCCTGTAAATGTCAAACGTCGATGTCGAACAAAAGGAATTGACATTAAGCTGTATGAGAAAACTATTTCAAGTTTGTGTCGCTTTTCAATTTGAAACTTTACAAAACTTTTTTCTTTGTCATAGCTTTTTCTTTTCAGAGCTTTCTTTTTATGCATAATTTTCTGGCGCAAAGATTAAAAGAGAAAATTACATTCAAATGACTTTTCTTTCACGCGCAAATTAACGACAAAAATATAAAAGGAGACTGCTGTTGAAAATTTTCCGCTTTCCGCCAACTACTCAACCACAAACATATTCCGGAAACAGAGTTAAATGATATCATGAGTTTCATTGCAAGCAACAACTTTATGTTTGAAGCCTTAACCATTTTTTTTACCCTAGAAATAGCAGCAGCAAATGCAATTAATTGCTCACACTTCAGTTTTGTGCAATTTCCACTGTAACGGCAAAAATAAAGTTGCAGTTTTGTTAAATGTCCATCAAAAAAAAAAAATGGAAACTTCAAAGTTCTTCTTTGTTTCGTTCGAAGATTTTCATGCAACTGAAGGTTTCATAATAGATTCGGTCCTTCAAAGTATAAACTGTTAAAGTTTTTAATTTCTTTATAAATGCGAGGAGCATTTTTAACTGTTCGCCATCTCCACCATTGGTTTACTGTTGTTGCTGTGCTATTGCACTACTGCTAAAAAGGTTGTCAGGCGATGAAAATAAAACACGGAAACATAGCAAAAATATAAATGATTGCTCGCTTTTTCGTCTTTTGTCTGAAAAGCGGCAGCAGCACAGACAGAGAGTGAGAGAGAGAGAAGGAGAGTGAAAGAAAAAAAAATGAAATAATTTTGTGCCATTTTTCCACACAATAGAATGGCGGTTGAAGTTAATTCCGTAATTATGGATACGTGCAATGAATATCTAAGTGAACAGATATTTCCCTCTCTCTCCCTTTTCTTTTTTCAAACATTCCAAATTGTATTTGATATGACAGTCACACAGAAATCCACGAAGGAGCTTTTTCCAAACAGTCCCATAATGTTGATGAAATATAATAAAAATTAAAATGAGATTTTTTTACATTTTCTTCTTCCAGCTCTCGATTATTGATTTTTTTTTTATTTTTTCAGTCATCAGCATAAATATATTTCCCGCTGGACAAAGATTAAATAATAACCACCAAGATTGGGTTTGCTGTTTGTTGCCGTTGAGGGTGGATTGGGAAAATGTTTTTTTTTTTTATGAATTCAGGCGATCAATCAATGTTGATATGAACGAGCGACGAAATGAAGGATAGAATGGCTCACATGTATAGCATATTATGACTCATATTCAGTTGATGAGTTTTCCCTTGCAACCCTTTCCATTCATCGACTTCGACGTGAAGAGATGTTTAATCTTTAATTTTTTTTGATTATATTTTTTCTCTTCGGCTGCTGCTGCTGCCGCCATCATGATGGACGTCATTCAGCAATTTTTTTTCCCCCTATAGCTATTAATATTTAATTCCACTTCATGTTTCCGCGTTCGGAGTTTTTCGTAAAGCCTTTCTGCATCGTACATATTTTGCCATGATGTGCAGAAATATAAAAAAAAATCTCAGGAATTAGCGGTAATATGTGTAGTGGAATACATGAGATTTTGTGGAACATGGAAGCGATGTAAGCAGCTCTATGAGCGATGGTTTCTGAATTGCCTTTTGTAAGCTTCCACAACGAGTGTTGTTTTACCGTACTCCATAAACTCATATACATATTTGTATATATTGAGTATTTGATAGTTTCCAACTTACCGAAAAAGCTCTTTCGGCAAAAATTCAATTAAAGCACAAAAACGATGTATAATGAAAATGCGATATTAAAGTTTCATGAATAACAAACATTCCAATGAACCACAATGGTATGTACATCAGCACAACTCGACCAACTGTCATCACTCAATTTAATGCTTAAAGATGTCGGAAAAAGGACATCGTTATGTTGAATGTGTGATAGGATAAATTTTATTGCCGTTTGTATAATATTATGCTGTTGAACCCTGTCAAATAAATGTGTCAATAATCCATTATTCGATTTACTTTCCATTGGGGGATGAAATCCAGCAATGAAAATTTTCTATTTATTGACCAAAAATGTGTGTTGTGTGATGGAGCTGCTCAAAAAAAAAATTTTATGGGCCTTTTGTCGATACTTGCGAAGGCTTCAACCATACACAGCTATAAATGTATCATTTTGTCGGCTCACTCCGACAGCAACGCTCTTAAAAAAAAAATGGCAACATTTTCATAAACACAACATCAAATGATTTATTGCCTCTCGCCATCGTCATCGTTTGTATCGTTTTTGACTCCCTTTACTCGAACAATTCAATGAAGGCGTAAAAAAAAGTTTATGGTGAGTTCATGATCGGAACACTTAAAATTGAGTTAATGATATGAAACGTTGTCGCAATATAATTTTTGATCTTTCACATTCCTGTTTTTCCTGAACATTTCCACAAAAGTGAAAAGTTTTAATATTTCTTTTTTTCCTTTTGAGGTTTGAAATTAGTTTTTGCCTTCCATCAAAATATTTTATGATGCTTTAGGGTTTCTGTGCATGCATACAAGCAACACAAGTGGAGCAAATTGTGAAACAAACAGCAAATGAATTTCATGAAAATCGCATGAATAATAAAAAGGAAATTGTAAAACAATGAAGAATTGCAAATTGGAAGCTTTTCATGCATTCTGTATGTGTTTGTTGGTTGCGTTGCATAACAAGCGTGAAAGAAACATTTAGAAAATGTTATTGTGGCTTTTTGTGAGAATTTTGAATATTTCAACAAATATATATAAACAAAAGTTAAAATTTATGAATGCTAAATGAAATTTCATGAAGGAAATGCATGAGCAGTGAACGAAACGACAAGAGGAACAATTAAATTTTATTGTGATGGTTTCAAAGCAGAAGAGAAATTCATAAATTATGTCAAGGGTTAAATATGTAATGAGGAAGCTTTCAAAATATACTTGAGACGCCATCAAGTGATCTCAACTCAATTCTGCTTTCAACTATTTTTTCGGAGATGAATGTTTCTCAAAGAAGCAAAACCAAATCAGAAATAAAAAGTAATGAAATAATGAATGAAAATTTCTTGGTTTTCCAGAAAAACAAACAAAATTTTAAATTGAAATTTAACAAATTTTTCCAAAGGCGCCAAATGAAAATAGGTTAAGCAAAATATGTTTGTGAAATGGTTTTTTGTTTACCGCTTACCAACAGGAATATAATAAGTGGAAATAAATCATTCTCCACTTGGTATTATGAAAAACAAATTAGAAAAACCATCCAAAGATTTTTCATCATCTTCGCAGCAAGTATTTCTATGGCAATTTTTTCTTTAAATGCCTTTTTGATAGCGTTTGAAAATATTTTACTATTTATGATACGTGCTTGCAAACATCAACCAACAGATGAGAAATGCTAAAACACCCACGAGCAACATGTAAATTTTCCTTTTCAACGCAAACCATTTTTTTTTCTGCCATGGCTTTTCCTACCTAGTTAGAAGCCAAATACATTTGACGGGAAAACATGAGATGGCAAATTGCTATAACTCAGGTATCTATAGCATTTGAGTTTGCCATTAGATTGCAACCCACATAAGTTTAAATTTAAATTCTATTGCCCTTTTTTTATCTCCTGAAAATAATGAAATGTTTTCAACATTTCCAATTTCATAGGAAATAACTTTAAAGATTTACCTGAATTTACTGAAATTTCTGCAAACAAAAAAAAAAAGAAGTAAATTTGGAAAATTTGTTTTCCACGAAACAACTCGTGATTGATTTTAAATTAAAATTTCGTTTGAATATTGAACGAAACAGAACAAAGCCGACTTATCAAGGAAGAATTGTCCTGAAAATCCTGTCGTTCGCTATTATTGAATATCGTTGTTAATTGAATGCAAACAAACTAAACTAAGTTATAATTAATTCGATTGGAAATTGGAAAAATTTCTCATCGCACTGTCACTGCTTATGCTGAAACCCGCAATGCTGCTGCTGATGTGCATAGATTTTTGCATCGGTTCTAGAAATAAAAAAAAAAGTTTCTTCATTGAAAAAGAGTAGAGGAGTATTTAAGCAAAACAAAAACAAAAAAAAAAAGCTTTTCATCAGATTTCATACATAAAACTGAAAGCTCAAGTCGCTCGCAGCTCTCAATTCTTTCGTTCGTTCTTTCATGATTGGTTTTGTCATTCAGAAAGGAAAAAGTTTAATCAACATTTTCTTATCTCATAATTCCTTCTCTTTTTTTTTAATGAATATCAACAAACTAATAATCTCCGACATCCGAGACAGTGAATTTAATCTCTGGAAAAAAAATGTCACAACATAAATATCTGTACATTGATAAGTATATAGATCACTAGAAATGGAGCTTGCTTTTATCAAGTCCTGGGCACGATTCTGAGTTTATTTTCAGCTCAAAATTAATTACTTCTTTGTTGACCTAATCGTTAATCAGCGCTCGAATTACTGCTAATTTCTAAAGGTAAATTCAAGTGTTATCGGTCTTATACATATAACACTTAACTAGCACATTATTTTTGCATTTTTATGCTGCAATCACATTATGCTAGACACCGTTAGACGTCTGAAATGGCATCAGCAATGCAAGAAAAAAATAAATTCATTTAATTTCATGATAATAAATGCAAATTGAGACAAAATTGCTGCTATCTCTACACTCTGCAAATGTATGTAATTGTGTTTGTTTTTGTAGCATAAAATTAACAGAATTTCCATTGAGATTGTTGAAAGGAGACGACTCTTTTTTCTATGTCGCAACATGAAAGTTAAATTTTGCATATAATTATTCAGCGGTAGAATCAACTTTAGATGCATGCTCGTCTAGATGGATGAATATTGCTATTTTTAAACGTTGGTAGACTTTTTACGAAGCTAGTGTTTTTCCGCTGACGCCATTAATGCAATTCGCTAAAGTTTCCTCTGTATGAATAATGAATCAACTATTAAATATAAAAAAAGCAAAGCTCTGCTAAAAAAAGCTACAAAAAAAGTTGCACAAAAATTTCCGCATGAGTTCATGTCTTCAATTCCCAATCAATGCGCCTATACAATCACTTCACTATCCTCACCATTCAGGCATTCAATAAATATTGATTCATGTTCATCACGCTTTCCATTTCAAATTGCATCAGAATAATTTCACAACTCGCTCTGTCTCACTCGATAATGTACGAAATTGTGCGCTGAGAGAAATGGCACTGGATTAAAACGTAAATACAGTGCAACTCCGATTATTGTCTATTCAGTTATTCATCAATAAGCGCTGACTGGATATCCGTAATTCTGCAAGAGCGAGAGCCACAAGAATGTTTCCATATATGTACAGCATTCGTTTTGAATATTGATGCGTACAGTTCAACAAATAGCCATTAATTTTTCATAAAATATTTTTCAGTATAAAATATTCAAATGACTTCAATTGTTCTCTCCTGCCTATTACCTCTCCTCTTTCTCCTGCCTCTGCTAGACTTGAAAATTAAATTCACAAATTCGATTTACGTATTAAATAAATGCCCATCTTTTTTGAATTGTAATGAGCCCAAAATCAAATTTGTGCTTCATCAACATTGCTGAGTTGTCTTTCATATGCGGCATTCAAACATTGATGACTTGTTGTTTCATTTCATTAGCCAATGTCACAATAATTAGAAAGATTATGGCAATGCTCTGTGGCCAATGAATGATGCAATGAATAGATGTATGACTTTATCTTTTAATGGACAAATATTGTGTGCACATCTATGTAGTCTCATTCTATCATGTTGTCTCGTGCGCGTTCGGCAAATGCCAGATAAATATTTGACATGTATGATGATGATGCATTAAACTAAGGCAACTTATATAGCACCAAATTCAATTAAATTTTTATGTCAATGAGCTGCAAAACTCGCCCAAATAAATACACGCACACACACACAATTATAGCTTCATAATGTTGAAGGACATAAAAATTATATGAGATTAAATAAATTTTGTTTTTGTGGGCCGAGTTGAGCGCCCGGCCAAGTTTTTATCTGGCAGCATTATGTTTTCCCAGTTAATTAAGTTTACATTGACAACATAAAAATCTATATTAAATGTTGTATTTTTATCATCCCAATGACGAATTTTTTCCATAAATAAAAAAATTACATGACTCATCCTGTTTACAGTGACGGCGAATCGAATGCTCATTAGATTATATTTATACCAGCACCACTGTCATCAGCCTAGATTTTTTTACAGCTTATTGGAAGTTTTGATTACTGGTAATAAATGATATCAAACTCGCAGCTTCACAAAACACACATTTTTTTTGGGGTTTTCTGTTAATGTTTCCGTTGCGCTATAAAAATGATATTTTCAATTAAAAATTGAAAATTTATGCGTCACAAAAAAAATTTGTTGATGCTTTTGTACCATGATAAATGAGCTTCTTAAAAAATAACGTGGCGCAAGAGCCTTATTCTCGGAATGATGACGACGTTTTTCGCTTCGCTTTGAAGCTTCATTTTGTGTTTGAAAGCTCATTAAAATTCTCAAGAAAGCAGAGATATAGATGCTTGTAAAATGATCTTGTTGTGTTTTCTTCTTGTGTCAAGTCTCAAATGAAGCAACTTGTCTTTATTTCAGCGCTCAAACAACTTTTTTTTGCATCATGCCTCAAAGCTACAAATCTGGAAAATGTTTTTTAAAGCATACAATAATATCATGTATCATTTCAGTTTTTTTTTTCTGATGTTCACATTTTCCTTGTAAATAATTTTTTTATGATGAAACATGAGAGAAATTTTTAATATGTGGATAGCATTCGCTGAAAGGCTCCTCAAAACTCTTTGAGCTTACCCTAGAAAAATATTACAGCAAGCTAACTATTTATTTAGTTATGAAATTACCAGAGAAAAAAATCCTCATGCACATGAACTAAGAATTATCCACGTGTAGTATTTTGTTAAAAATTTATCGCGGCTGCATGTTTCATGAATTGTTTTAGGTCTTATTGTTATTCCAGATAGTGTGTATGTGTGACGAACAATGGGAATTAATGGCTTAGGACAATAAAAATGCACAAAGCGTGAAAAAAAAAAAAAAGAATTCAATTGAGTTTACTTTTTTTTATGTTGTGCATGTCAATTTAGATATCGCAGGAAAACATTTTATACAATAATTAAGATTAATAAATGCGCGCGCGCCCACCCTCTTCACAAAACAAAAAAACAATTCAACAGTGAAGTTATAACTCACGCTGTGCATACAAAATTCATGTCCAGACTTCATAAAATATTTGAGACGCATATTGTTTAGCTGATAATTATAAACAACAGCACAAAACCCTCACAATAACAACAGCAGCAACATGAAATAAAAATGTTTTCCGTAATAAATTTAAATAAAAATAATTATGCTACAAGAGAAATTAATTATAACTCTCTATAAGCCCAACAGCGAGCAAATAATAACAGCGTATGACTCCTGAAACATTGTTTCAACATTTAATTTCACCTTTCGTTGGATGCTTGAAATTTCTGGCGACTAAATTCAGTTTTCCTCGTTTCCCTTTTTTTTTCTTATATCAAAAACGAAAGTGTAGTTACATGATTGCCTTTTGCGAAAATGGGCAAGTCAAATTCGAGTTTCCGGAGTCTTTAATTAACACTTTTCATAGCACACAAATCAGATTTATGTTTGCACTGTTTGAAATGACAGGGAGCTTTGTCGCTTCAACGAATGTCTGTAATTGATTTAAATCATATTCAATTATCCGGTGTTGTTTGCAAAAAATTTTGTTATTTTGCCATTGCATGAAACAGCAAAAAGGGGTTGAAAAAGTGAAAACATGTAATTTCTGATGTAGACGACTGACGTGCTGTCGTTTTGCTGTATGAGGTGTGCGCGTTGAGGGGAGATTGATGGCTGTTTTTAAGTCAAAGTGAATGCAGCGATTTTTAAAATGTCTGGATTACAGTGTTGCCTGGACGATTGGTTTTCTATAGATATTGTTAAAAGTTAAGGACTCAAAATCATCTATAAGCGAACCTAATGATTATAACTTTGAAAGCAATTTATTTATAGAAAAAGGATTTCAAAAGGAATTATCAGTTAAATGGAAATGTTGATGGAAACCTTGTTACAGAGAGTCGATAATTTGATTCCTTGATATTGCTTATTATTAGATTTTCGCATATTTTTTCAATTCTTCCCCTTCATATCACTTATATGGTAAATTGATTTGGTTGTATATATAAAAATGGATGCTTGTTATAACCATAGAAAGAGTCGCCTAAGCAACTGGCTCCCTTATCTAAGTGGCTGCTTTTCTATCCCTCGGAAAATTATTTGTTCAAGAACTCTCTGTAAATGCACTTCATTAAATGCGAAATGAACTTTTTCAATTAAGATAAAGGAAGTTCCATGGAAATAATCGCTGTTCCCGATACTTGGGAAATCATAAAACATCTTTATTGCCAAGGAAACGTGGCTAAGTTTTTCCTGTGATCGTCGTTTGTTTGATATAAAACCATTGCGTATTTCATTCAGAAATATTAACTGTGATGAACCTTTCAATTTTTCATTTCATCGTAAAATTTTATTGTGTTTCACTAGCAACATGGCAACATGACTGCAAAGACGAAAGCGGGTAATTACCTTAATTATAATAAGTACTTTTTTCTTGTAATTAAATAGAAACTTGGAGAAAATTGAATTGACATTTGCCAGACACAAAGAACGCAACTTAAATGACGATGATAAAGTGTGGTGCAATTTTGATACCATTTTATAACTAAAGAAGTGATGGTTGTTTTATAATGACTCTTTTCTAAGGACTTTCAAGTAATTAGAATTTAAATCCCTGAATATATTAAACACTTTTATGCCACAGCATAATATTTCGCAGAAAGGTCCAGGAAAATATAATTAGAAAAATAATTCTATCATCCGACACACGCGCTCGTCACACTTTTATTCTCATTATTCATCCTCATGCCATCATCATTTCCCTGATTTATTATCTTCAATGTATCAGAAAAAAAAACTTCTTATGTGTCACTAAGCGCTAGAGTTGAATTTCCAATAGGTTGCCATCATAAATGCGACATTGCCTTGTAACTGGAGCATCCATTATGCCTGTCATTTGCTGTTTATTTTCTATCTTTTTTTTAAACTTTGAGATTGGTGGAAAAAATATGTTTACATAAATAAATCTGATAGAAATTTCTCCCATTTCGTTTTACTTTCTTTTTTTTGTGATGGGTGATGTGACAAGCAAATCCCTTCATTATCATATTAAAATTACGTAAACATAAATAAAATAGCAAATATGTGAATAAATTTTATGAGACTGAGGAAGGGTCGTCGATTTGCCACAATTTGTCGCATGTATTCTGAAAAGATTTTGAAGGCCTTTTTACGGCTTAATCTACTTAGTTACATTTATGATTTCTGTTTGCTTTCTTCCTTTCTTTACTTTTGCTGGACGTGGATCATCGAAAAAAAATCGAATCAATTGCTGGGCACATTTTCAAAAATTTTATGTCATTTCTACAAATATTTATATTCAATCATATGCATATGCCACATTTCGATTGAGCCCTACTTACATTTTCAACAGAAAACACCTCTCAACTACAATTAAAAGCGATTTGCTCTAATCACACTTTATATAACTGTTTGCGTTTCAATTTCGAAAAGACAGATGTGCAGTTGTGCAATGTTTACATTACCAGTCGGAATTAAACATTTAAAATTCAGGGTAATTTAGTTTCAGGGTCAATTGTTACATCAAATTTTTGGGATATTTGCTTTTGACATTGTTAGAATTTGTTATTTGAATTTGAGATATTTTTTTTTTGTATGAAATCGAATTGCATACGTTCTCAATTTGATATTCGTTTCAGGTCATTTTGAAATTGTCCATCACCATATTGCTGTGACAATCGATTCAAATATTTAAAAGGATCAAAACACGAACTCATGGAAATGTCATAATAATGCAAATGTAAAATGCCATAGCAATATTCCAATAGGATTGTGTGACCTGATGACTTTGACTTTCACAATCTGAAAACATTCCAAAGCATAGCATTTGTGCTGTTAGGTGTCACATGCGGAGCAAAATAAGTTTTCTCGTTATGGAACCAAAACAAAAGAAGAAAAAAAAACTGTATTTTAGCAATAAAATTTGATTATTATTCAAGTCAGGACGAAATTATATTCCATCTCTGGGTTCAAATGGATGACGGCATACAGAACATACTAAAATAATGGATTAACGTGCGTTCCTTGCCTGAAATGTTCCCTTCGCTAGAAATAACTTGTCTCCTTATTTTATCCTCGAAACATCATACAACTTTTCCGCAAATAGCACCAAGAAAGAAAAAAATCTTTGAGAACAAAATTTCGCTGTTTGAAGTTCTCGGATGAAGAAAACTCCGCTTGAATCATCCTTATCTCGAATATTTTTTTTTTCTTTTTTATGTTCTCGTTAAGATGTTTTTCTTACTCACTTAACTTGAAATCTATGGCAACCGAAAGTAAGCGACAGAGAGAAAGAAAGTGAGAGAGAGAAAGGAAGAGTGAAAGTAGCTTCAGAAAATGATAATTTTGTGTAAACAATTATTTGCGCGTCTATTTATTATACATCAATTTCAGAATGTAAATAAATTATAATTTTTCTTGGGTTTGTCGGCACAAAGAAGGATGAAATTTATTTCTCTCAATTCCTTTCGTAAATGCTTAAGGATATGAAGAAGACATTTCAAAACATTGTCTATTTACGATGGGTGGGTGACTAACTTGCCATCTTGATGATGCCATCATAAGCTGGCATGCTTTCTAGTCTCCAATACAGGTCCCATAAGAACACATAAAATTCGTCATTCCTTTTACTCAAACAAAAAAAAAAAAGGAAATTGAAATGGGTATTTTTACCGTTTTGTCGTCCGCAAGATGGAAAACTGATGGAATTTTCTTCGCAAAAGCTCAAAAGCTGGGGACAAGTTCGTTATGCTGAATGTGTTTCGGTATTTTCTAGCGAAAGGAAAATATTGAAATTGAAAATTTGTCATTTTGCCTTTCATGCTTGTTCCCATCGTCATTTAAATATGCACAAGACAAAATCGCTTCAGGTACTGTTTTTGAAGTATATGACAAGGATAAATGAAAATTACATTAAAATCTTTTCTCTCCAACCAAGAGCGGCACGAGAAAGAATTTTTCTGTTTTTTTCATAAAAGAAAATGATGAGAATCTTCAATGTGAAAAGCTTTCGTAAGCAAAGCGAGGAGTATACGAGAAGGACACTTGAAGTTGCCTCCTGCCATAATATAAACTGTCTCTCTTCATGTCTTTTGACAAATGACATTTAAATTGCTTTTTAAAGGTTGACTTTTTTGACTCAGGGTGGCGATGGTGAATGGCACAACTTATTTCTTTGCCTTCTTAACACAAGAGCTTTTCCAATTCATATGTATGTTTGCATTTTGAGTATGTTACGACACGTGAGTTGTTGTTATTGCTCTTAAACATAAGAATCTCCACTTAATTACATCTCCTCAACCAGCACGTCATAGTGTTCAGCCTACATTTGCCAAGGCTCTTAAATTCATTACATACACCAGTGTATAAGAGCATTTATATTTACATTATATCTATACAAAGTTTATCGATGAACAGATGAATCATTTCACACGATATAGCGAAAGGCAATGAATTATACAACAGGCAAAGAAAGTCAGGAAGGAGGAAAAAAAAAAATAAATAAATTTATGATAAAAATCGAAACGATGAATGATCAACCTATCAATTTTCTCATCACGTTTACAAATCCAAACATATTTCAGAAAAATGTTTATACATACATATACATGTTCATGTGTCGTAAACTTGATCGAAGCAAAATGAATTCAATGCTATGGATTTCTTTTTCTATGTTTTTGTTCGCTATGGAATATTGCACACATCACACAAAGTGTCTTAATGTCTGAATATCATACCAGCTACTATCCTCTGAGCTTTCTCACACCAGCATGCATGCACGAATAGATATATGCCAACGAAATTCGATTTTTTTTTCTGATACATTCCAACCATAAATATATCCAGCCTCAGGGAGAATGGTTGAAGCCAACCTTAAGCTGTTGAACATCGTACGGTTCATTTTTATTCTATATTCATGCTTAATATAACCGCAAGTCAAAGTAAATTTTGTGTACAATTTTTTTTTTCCATGCTGTTCAAAGAAAAGCTTCACCAAGTGGAGAAAAGAAATTGCAGATTTACCAAATTTAAGATAAAATATTTGCCCAACGACGATGTGGGCTGGGAAACGCGCATAATAAAATAACTCACAGCCTATACTAGCACCAATATCCGTAAGCAAAACCGACATCTTCATCCAAATTCCATATCAGCATGCTATAACAATGCAAATTATGTTGAGTTAGTTGCCGGGTAGAGGAGTAATATAAAGAAGTAAATACATGCTGCTCTTCCGTCGGTGTATCTTTTTTCCTTGTTGCCATTGTACCACAAATGTGTACACAACGAGAAAAAAAAGGCAACTTTTACGACAGATTTTTGTCAAAGTTAATATAAAGATCATAAATCATTCATATCAGACGGTACAGCTACTGTTGAGCGACAAAAATGAAGCTGAAATTTGTTCAAGAAAGATTACTTCTGGCCATTAAACTTTGGCTGGAGCGTTGAAGAACTTAAGAGATTTGTTGATGATATTTTCAAAGCAAAGTGAGCCGATGTAGAACATCATTTTTTTCATTCAGTGACGGGTCATTGGGATAACATTGATTGACCGGAAAAATGGTAATCTCTTGTTTCCTCAAAAGCCTTCACAAAACAGTCCCATAAACGCCAAGTCGTCTCATTATCATTCCCGAGACCCTCATTCTAGCACAATTTTATATTTAATCTCTTATGCAATTGTTTTAGAAACAAAATCTGAAGCATTCTCAATTTGAAGTATCGACATTAATTAGGTAGATGCAAAGTAATGGGTTGGTTCACGATATACTTTTTAATTTCCAAAAACGAGCGTTATTAATTTTGAATGAGCACTAAAAACACGGAGAAGCAACAATATAAACCCATGTTTGTTATAATTTTTTTTGAAAGTTTTTTAACGATACTTTTCCATGGTGCTTCTGAAAATGCTACAACATTTCTGATGTTGGAATGGCGGCGGTGGTGGCGCGGCAGTTTAATTAAAGACATGCCTTCAAACGATTCACTCTTTACATAATTTTTATTGGTAATTTTTTGCCATCAGAACCCAAGTTGCGAATGAAAAGCGCTCGTAAAATTGTTGTTTAAAATATTTCGCAGCAATTTTATAAAACATCCAGTGGAGCACATTTTTGAAAAATATTTTTTTTTTCTTACTTTTCGCTGGTTGAAGAATTCCATTAAAATAAAAAATAAAAACTTTTGAACACACTTTTCACAAAAGTTGGAATATTAAAAGAAAATTTATTGGGTTACGATTTTTATTGATTTTTGTTTTCTTGTGCAATTCCAGAGACGAATAAAACAGAACATAATGGCGCACATAATATAAATTTATTTAGGCATTAAAATAAGACTTTGACAGCATAATAAGCTTTCGGGTTTGAGTGGGATGTTGGACCGAGTAGGTGTGGGCTTGAAAATTTTTGCACCTCCCCCCCTCGAATTACACATTTTTCCATCCTTCTTGATCGGAAAATAGAGAAAAGAATTTAAATTTATAGCAAATTTTCCATCAATTTAAATTTTATGCTCAAATAAATCTTGAATTAGAGAATGAGAAATGTGGCCGGGGTGGAGGAACAGAGATTACTAGGAGACTGGTGCCACTGTGATATTTGACCTTCCGACTATGGCTGATAGCACATGAAAGGACGCAAAATGTCATCGCCTTAAATTCCATAAAGCTCTCTCAACTCTCACGCTGTGGATTTTTTTTTAAATCACTCCTACCATCGGCACCGCTCGACAATTCCTTGATCGTAGTCTTAAGCAAAGCAACGAAAGTTATAATCTTTCAACTGTATTAAAAAAAAAAAATAATTAGTATGACAAAAACAAGCGCTCAGGAGAGAAATGAAGGACGGGAGGAAATTTTAATTAGATTTTTTTCTGTTCTGTTTGTCGTCATCATAAACATTTATTTTTTTTATATATTTTTGCCGCCGTTTTTTTTTTTTTTTCAACTCACCATCCGTTTTGTTATGTCACTCTTGACTCAAACAAAAGCTCAAGCTTCATCATTGATGACACTCATCTCTGTTGCGCTGTTTAAGAGATTATGTACACTCTGACGGGGGTTGAAAGTGAGTTGGAAATTAATTTTTTTTCCACTCCTTTGCAAGAATCCGAAAAAAAAAAAAAATGCACCGCTACATCCTTCTTATGAGATGAAGTTTGGTGAGATTAAATCAAAATAAACTTTTGTCTTGAGTTGAATTCCTAATTTTTTTCCCTTCTTATTTATTCGGCTCCCCCACTGAGCATCATCTGAACTCGTATATTCCATAACCGTCAAAATAATATGCTATCTCACTCCAAAGTCCATACAACAAATAATGACATTAAAAGTACATTGACTTGACCCAAAAATATGAACTTCCAAACAAACATCCAGTGGAAAAGTATTTTATGGTTATGTTTGTGCACTTTTGTGCACATTTTTAGAATGAAAATTCCAAAATAACAATTCGCACTGGCGCAGGCGTCAAATGGGACAATGTGTCGTTGTATAAATGTTTTAATGTTTTATTATATAACGGAAGACGATGCGATTGCTGCCGTTTCTATCTTTGTGCGTGGTGTTCATTAAGGGATGGCAAAGAACAATGTTTATGATGCTCGTTAAAGGGTGAAAGTTCACAGTACATGTGCTCAAGCTGATAACTCCTCAATCAATAAAAAGTATATTCAGGCCCCATTTCTCTAATCATACTGTATTTTAAACGAAAAATTAAGTCTGGCAAGGAAGTAATAACATACGCACTTTGTGGGTGCTTTAAAAATATTTCAGTTTAATGTGAATGTGCCCGGAGGGCAATTAAAATTTTCCGAGAACCTTGAAAATACGATTATTGGAACGAGAATAACAAACGGGGCGGAAATATATTTCACCCCTTAAAAATCATCGTCAAGCACTTTAAAAAGAAGCAATTTTTGTTGATATTTCAGAGCATTTTGTTGTGGCTTTAATGTCAAAAACATTTTCGACTCTACTCACTCTGAATTCATTATGAATGTAATGAGAATTCATCTGATGACTTAATGGATTCAGAGCTGTAGTTATGACACTTTTCACGCACAAATCATCAGGTCGGGGAAATAGGGGAGTGAAGTCTGTTGAGTACCATAAACATCAACATTTTGATGCGGGTAGCGAAATTCGGTATGAGTGAAACTGATTATCATAATGGGGCTTAACATACATACACACAACACATAACAAGCAAAACAGCCATAATTAAATGGATTTTAGTGAAACATTTTCTGTATTCAAAAGGATTAGAAACTTTTATGCGTAAGCAAATGGAACATATCTTAATACCATTCACCCAAGACAAAAAGCAACAGCAACTGTCTTCTTTGCATGGCAAAAAGCAAAATAAACATCTAAGACCGACGAGCTTTTTCGTATGTTTCAGGCGCTTTTTACAAGTTTGCTGCAGGGTTGTGATAGTAAAAGGTCTTCAAACATATATATGTATCTACAGATGTATCGCACCTTAAGAGAACTTTATTAATTAATGTTTGCCTTTTAATATTTTCCTCATAACGTCCTTCATGATTGAGCCTTTAAAACAAATATTTAGTGAATTGTTCTTCGAACATTCAATGATTCAACTCAGTTGTATTTCTATACATGTTTCATTTATGTTTAACGGAATAAACATTATTAATATTTGATTTTCTCATTTCTTAATGTCGATTTTTGCTTGTTCCACTCCACATGTGTTCGCTGGGAGCTAGCCTTGTATGTATCACATGCCATTTTATTAATGCATAATTCGGGCTAATGTCGAACCACAAAAACTTTTTTAATTTAACTTGTTGGATTTCGAAATGTATGTATGAGTTGGAGATGATCTCATGCGAAATGGAAAAGTTTTCTGTTGAACGACATGATGACGGGGTGATAAATGATGATGTCAAAATGGACGTTCTTTCAATACTAACTGATTAATAAATAAAACTTTAATCTAAATGAAAACTTATGATGGCTATTTTCCAAAAATTCACAATCTAGTTTATTATATAACTGCAGATCTTTTTTTTTGTAGGGAATTAATTTTTTACCAAATTAAGAGACAAATTTCTTAAGTGCTGAAGTTTTGTATACGTCATGTAAAGCTTTTCTACTAGATTAATTTCATTTAGCGATCTCCGCTCTACCTAGTATAGCAAAAATCTTGGCAAAAGTGAACAATCTTATCAACTTTGTAGGAAAAATGAAGGAGAAGAAAAAAAAATAATGAAACGCAGCCTTTGATATTCCAATATTAAATAAACTCGGTAAAGAGAGCAAACGCTTTTTGAGTTGAAACTTTATCTTTTGTTGTTAAGGCGAACAGTGCACAGGTGTACACAAAGATTTCTAATACCTCCAACCTCGTCCTCCATCATCCCTAATTTTGAGTTCTATGTGTACCTTAGCTCACTTTTGTGATGAATAAATGCGGGAATAAGTAGAACAAAATCATTTCTGATATCAAAATGTAACAATGGCACTTTTCTTTTGCGGTTTAGCAAGCGAAGAGAAGGGAACAACGGCTTCAAAGCTCATGTACACACTTCACAATGTAGCAGAAATTTAAATAGGATTTATTTTTTTTTTTTATGAAAAGACAACAGCAGAAAAAAGAGCTTTTTTCATTGTTTCTCATTTCATCCGAACAAATATTAATTTTGCCTCTGAGTCTGTTATTCTTTATTCTTTCGTGCTCGGGGTCGCCTTGCTATTGTGCGCTGTCTATTTATTTGCCATATTGCGAGAAAAGGGTTTCTTTTACCTTTAACGGAACCGCCGCTCTATCTGTCGAGTAAATCTTGAGAGCACTGAAAAGGTGAAATGATAAGTTTTTTGCCGCCCAAGATAAAAAAAGAGCTTTTGAATGAATAAAGAAAAGAAAAATCCTTCGAGCCAGTTTTGTTCCGTCTGATGGGTAAAAAGCAGATAGCTTTGAGGGTGCAAAAGAATGTGCTTTCGAATAGGCGAGAAGTCCGAATTCCGCAATGAAATTTTTTTTTACGTTGTCTCTTTGGTCCTTTCCAACTGACAAGAATCTTCATTTCGTTAATTATTTTAAATGCTTTAACAGAGACAAAGGGACTTTTATTTTCTTTCCCTGTGTCCTTTTTAACATCAGCTTTTTTCGCATGAGCACACGATTAATATCCGACATTACATTTTTTTTAGGTCAGCAGATTTCTCTAACCATGATAATGGCAAGGTGAAAGGAGTACAAACTGCAAGCATCAGCGAAGATATTTCCGTTCAAGAGTTTATCACAAAGTAAACTTGGGTAGGCACTTCAAATATGACAAAAAAGATTTTAATTCCTTCAATAGTATCCTTAAATTTACTTTTTGATTTGCTTTTAAAGTAATTACAACCTTTTATGACTACTCTAATTATTTGTCTTCGTTTGAGCAAAGTTTTATCCCTTGCGTTGCTGACCGGAAAGGACAATAATTTCACTGTGACACACTCCAACGTAACTTTGTTGGCTTTATTGACTTTAATTTTAATACCCGCTAATGAACTTCATCACTGAAAAAGGAAAAGTTTACAGCCGGATGCTTTACAACTTTCAATTATGCTCGCATTTTTCGTTCACGGCTGCCGCCTCGGATGGGGATTTTAATTAATTAATTGAAGAGCTTTCAAGAAACAATTTTTTTATATCATGATTGAAATGTAGGATTTATAATAAATAGGATCGAAGATTTAAGAACGGTATTCAATTGCAACTTAAAAAAACCATGGTACAATTATTTTTTTTCTCAACAAGTTTTGTAGTTTTCCAGCAAAATGGATGCGATAATTAATTATTTGCCTTCTCATACTCAAGTGATGTTTAACATCATCAATCTGAGACACTTCAGAAACCTTAAATTACATAATTATCGATTGATGTTTTCACACATTTTCATTGCAACCGTTCGGATAATAGTGTCTATATAGTTACACATAATTAGTTAAGTTATTTCATTATGGTTCACTAAAAGATGATTCAAGTGAACTAACAGCTCCCGTGTTTAAAGCTATCGTGTTTAAATTACAAACATCGTAATGATATTCTTAATTAGAATGCAACGATATCTAGCGAAGTACCTTTCAATTACTATCTACCGTTTCAAACGTAATGTATTCAGAATAACTTTCTCTAATAGCAAATTGAGCAAATTTTCCTCTCTTGCAGCAGCAGGATAGATGAGTCTTCAAAAGATCACCAAAGACGTTTGCAACATAATTTTTTTTCCGGTTTTCCAGGCACGTTTCGCGTTGAAAGAAAAAAAAATTTTAATAAAAAAAAAATATTGAAACTTTATTTCCGTAAACCATCAGCGAACAAAAAAGTCCCTTTTGAGAGAAAGTTTCTGTTTATATGAAAAAGTTAAGAAAAATTGTTATCAGAAATCTCCGTTTGATACAAATTTAGAATCACAAAAAGATGGTTTTAAAATGCTTGTTGTATTGTTTGTTTGCTTCATTCAGTCCAATTTCCTGCTCTTGTATATTCTTGTCATCACCGCCTCGATATAGTAGAAGCTAAATTGTAACCATAACTGTGGTAATTTGAGACAATCTACAAACTTTTCTTTTTGGGCAATATGGCAAACGAATTTTAAAATTATTATTTATTTTTTTCTTCATTCATTGCACGAATTTTTTCCGTTGACTTTGTGAATATTTCTCGCTTTGATGTTTATTAGCTGGAAGCGATGAGGGGATTTATATGTGTGTATTTTGGGTTCAAATATTTGCAAAATTTAATCAATTGAAAAATTTTAATTTAATGTTTTCACTCCTGAAATTGGTTACATAGAGTGTGGGAAGGAATGAGGATATATGATGCGGTTTTTGCGCTTTCCGGGTATGTTGATGGTTCTCGATTGTAAAAGGATATCGAATGATAAATGAAGAGTAGTAGCAAGCGGAGAGAGACAACGCTTTGTATTCGGCTTTGTGTAATTGATTAAATTGCCGCTAGACTTAACATCAGCACCGCATTGGATCGGTGTAAAGGTGAAAATCACTCTACAACAGCAACAGGTTAAATAGCACAAAATATATTTGTCTCTCCCACACAAAACACAATTTGTGCGTGTGTATTCGTCCCGTTTTGTCTGTCTGTACATGCACTTTTAATTCAGATGTTGTTGATTATTTCAGAGCATAAAACGAAACAAAGGCAACAGCGAAAAAAAAAAACGGAAAAAAGGAATCAATAAAATTCAGCACGTTCTGCAAACAAGACACCCTTCAGGAACCAAGGGAGGCATAAAACAAAAACAAAAATGATTTATGAAACCCAGCTATGTACGTGTGGTGCGACTGCCTGTCCGCACCTTTTCCGCAAACATTTACACAAAACATAGACGCACATAATATGAAGTAAAATTTATATTCATGTTTCATATCATTCCGGAGTGAAATGATGATTATAAAAAGGTGCTTCGAGTGATGAAATGTTTTTTATATGTAAATATTTTTTCTTTCGTTGCTTTCGTATTTTTTTTTCCAAGCGAAATGATTTATTGGGCCTCGGATGTAATTATTTTTTAATATTCAATGGCCTCATAGAGAATCAATTATATATGTTTTGGAGGTTTCTTCAAAATCGATGTTGTTTCGCTGGGTCTTCAATATTGCAATCAATAATTTATTTCTGATGAATTGCGCAATCTCTCAATAAAAACTACAAGATGAAAAAAAAAAAAACAATTGTCGAGCAATGTTCCTTCTTTACCTGTTTTCTTATATTTCATAGCATTAAACGAATTACATAGCTCACGGGTTAGGGGTATTTAGACGCCTCCGCATTTTAGCTTTTAAAATAACAAAATCTAATTGGAAGTTATGGCATACAGCCGGCCATTATTTTGGCTAATTTCCTGTATAAATAAATATTTTTTTGGTAGATGTTGAATTTGTCCCGGTACCTAAAACAAAACATAACCTGAAAGGGGTTTCTTTCTCGGCTACTAAAAATATTTTTCTATTTGCGTCACACCGGAAAAGCTTTGGGGAGGTAAAAAGTGGTAAAAATTTTCCGAGGGATATAATTTTTCATTAATTTTCATTCGTTTTATTATAAATTCATTCTATAGTTATAATTCTTTTGTATTATATTACACTGCCTGTTTTTTTTTGCTGTTGAAAATATGTTATCATATTCCATTATTTATCATAATATTAAATTATATCAATTTTCCACATTTTGTATTTTAAATTGTTTGGGTTTTTCTTTATTTACCTTTTATGTACAAATATAGAGTTTTTGAAATGAAAAAATGTATTTATAATGTTTGTCTGTGTCTCCAGTTTCATTAATTCATTTAGATGAGGGGTGAGAAAAAGTTTTGTTTTCGCAAAATGTCTATAATGAAAAGATATAGCACAGTCGCATAAATTATTGTGGAGCAAAACGACAAAACATTTCTAGAGAAAATTTTCAATTTTGGACGTTTTGGCGTTTTTCTTAGTGAATTTTCTTAATTTTCCTCACATTTTTGTTTAAAGGACTTATCAAAGGACTGAGCAACAACACAAAATAAGCATTTCGCAATATTCTATCAAACATTTTCTATAATTATTTTTTTTTTTTTTCATATATCACAAAGTATTTTATTTCCAATCATTTTTTTCCATCAATTTCTTCACCGACTACACAGAAAAACTAAAAGCTAAACTAATAACAAATGTTGTACAAATTAAAATTAACATTTTATGCCCATTGAAGTTTCTGTTGGCATTTAAATTATATCAGTTTTCTAGATATTAAATCGTGTATGCCTAAATGAGTCACCGAAACAATAAACACAAAGCCAATTAAGATTCAATTAAAGACAAATGTTGCTTCGAATGAAATTTTAATGGCATATTCCCCTCCCCCTCCCCCTATCAGAACATAGATTTATCAATGTTAAATAGCAATATCATGTTATCGTTAATTTATTGTTACTTGAATAACATCTGTAAATTAATTAGATATTCTTTCGAAAAATATTTATCTTTCTTCTTCAGGGACTTTTAAAAGTTGCAGTTACGCGAGCTTTTGCGTTTTTTGTTGGCACAAAGTTTTCCCAAATGCCAGATGTTTCAATTTATTCCTTTCTTAAAAATGGGCTCAGCCTCCAACACATATTTTCGAAACAATAATCAAGCCAGTTTGTTTTATCGCATGAGATGCTAAACTTTTTTTTCCCCCAGCCGAAGAATTTAAGAAGGAAAAAGTTTTTTTTTTTTCGCTTTTATTCGCGCGCGGTTTTTTACCACAACGTTCAATTATCATTCGATTAATTATATAAAAAAAAGATGATTTACATTTCTTTCTGCGATGCCTCTAGATACTCTTTCAACGAAATTTCTGCAATAGAGTTCTTAGAAAATATTTAACATTTATTTAAATATATAGTTTACTTCGTTATGTACAGTATATTCAGGTCGAATGATAATAAAATTATCTAAAGAGGACAAAATTTGTTTCGGAGTAAATAGGAGAGAACCGAATGTCTCCGAGGGATCCGTTTGTCCGTACGAACATTGTTAGTTTGGCATCATTTTTCAATTAATTAAACATTGAGAGGACGTAAGAATTGAATTAATACGCTTTTGAGTCTTTTGAGGGAGTTTTACATTTATATTTTCGAGAAACCCTCGCAAACTTTGTAATGAAATTTTGCGGGATGGAAGCTGGGAGCAGACAAAAATCCTTTCGGTCTTTTGTGTGTATCTTGGGTGTTCCTTTTTCGTTTAATTTATGAATGAATCTTTAATTGGTTCTGCATCATAAATATTATTAAATTATTCATGCGTGTAAACATTTAAAGTTATTTTTTTTTCTTCTTCTTTTTCTTTGTTATTTCGCATTTCATGGTTTCACGCAAAATATTTCTAATAGTTTTATATCCTAAATACTTTTCTTGTTATAATTCAATTTTTAATTTTTTTTTGTATTTTTATTTTTTTTTTTCTTTATCGCCAGTCTCAAAAAGCTCGAATCGCCGTGTTGTGTGGGTAATAGGGAGTGTTGTGTGTTGTTGTTCTAAAGTTAATTTTACTTTTCTAATTTAAAGCTCAAACTAGTTTTTTTTTTTTTTTTTCTCATCATTTAAGTTACAAATTACTTATTTTTATGATGACTCTTCGTAGTCGTCATCGTCGTCGGTCTCTCGTCGCCGCCGTTTTTGATTGACTTTCTTTTTGACGAAGCGAATATTATAGGCGTCTTCAGCTAGCTCTGGATAGAGATTTACATCATGAATATACTCACACTCGTATAAATTCGAATATCCCTGTTTGAGGATCTCCTCGATTTCTGATTGTACCCACTCAAAGTTTGTCGTGAGACCAGTTCGAATCAGTTCTTTTTCGCGGTTCCATGCTTTGCGTGCAGCTTGCAATTTTGCGTGATGCATCAAACGCTGCTTTTCCTTTTCAACGGTCGTGCCATAACGTAAATTGATTGTGGCATGTGAGCCGTGAATCTTTACATCCAAGTAGTTATTGCCGCTTGAATTTTCTTTGTTGTTCTCATGGAATGTTGTATTTACTTGACCTTGTAGGCGTTTAAGTTGCTGTCGGTCCTCATTTGATCTCCATGAATCTTCTTTTACGAAGAAGAAAGCGTCTTGTTGCGAGTTGTGGAGAACAAATGAGAATGGCAAAAGTAATGTTCGATTAAAAACGGAAGTATAAACATCACGATAAATTGCGTTTGCAGCTGGTACACTCGATACAATCGCCTGACCATCCAATGTTCTTGTTACAACAATACCTTTACCAAATGGCGGATCTGAAGACACGCCAATTTTAATAGGCGGCAATTTTAATTCATCAGATTTTAATGCAGACTTTCGTGGTGTTCCAAGCGTTACCGGTAATTGACGTTCAATCAGATGTGACAAGAAGCCCGATGCAACAATCATTGGATTGCGATGTTTGCGCTTATTATCGAAGAATGCCATTTCACCCCATGGTGTTGGTGTCTTCCATAACTTTTGATTGAATTGGGGAATCATGTTCTTCAAATCATAGCCACTCAGTTTGAACCATCTTTCATAATCTTTTGGCTGTGAACGGTCTTTTCTAACATTTATGGGATCGTTGCCATTGAAACGGAACTGATGCAGTTTCGTTGGAGTTTCAATGCGATCAAATGTATTTTCCCAATTCGGTGTCATCCATAAACCAACAAGTGGATCATAAACTTTGCCATTCGTCATATGAACAAGTGATGTTGCCTGTTGATAAAGCAATGACAAATAAATAAATTAATAAATAAAAAGACTTTGAGGTCTTCATGAATTTTTTTCTTACCGGATCAAGAATTCCACCACAAAAGTCGATGGGCAAATAAAGATATGGATTCGAGTCATAAACGATATGTCCGAATGGTGATCTCATCATTTCGCGGATGCCTTCTCCATACTCATTGAAAACCATCACTGGTGTTCCCGATTGATCTGATGCAATGTAATAATTTTGTCTGAGAGTCTTAATAAATATCAAATGGCCGCGGTCATCATAAAGCAAAGACATTAGTTTTCCATCGCGTGGCGAATAGATTTGTGACACTTCAAATGGACGGTTTTGGTTATTGTAGAAGAATTGCGTCACATTACCAAAGTTATCCTTCCTTGTGGCTAATCGATTAATATGATCATAGAAGTAGCGTACATCAAAACGTCCCTTCTTAAAAGCTCTTATAAGCAAACCTTGTGTACTATAGTGGAACTTTTCTTCACGAGCATTTTGAATGGTGTTTCCTCTTGAATCGTATTTGTATTGACCTTCAGCAAACTTTATAATTCTGTCCAAAGTATTGTACTCCATTTTAATATTGTTACCACGATAACCCAACGACAACATGTTTCCATTATCATCATATCGGAATTCCCATGGCTCTTGAGCTTCGACACCAATTAGTTGACCATCGCAATCCCATGTGTAGTTCTTGATGTTGGAAAAGTTTGTTATTGCAATATTTCTCGTATATGTTTTCGTTTGTGTCACTCTTCCATGCATGTCATAAGTAAATTCCATTTTGAAGACTTGTGTACGATGAATGTACACAGTCATTTCAGTTTCCAAAAATCGACCATCAACAGTTCTCGTGAATGTTGCTTTGCCATCGTAAATGTTCGTCATGTTTTGTTTCGGATGTGAAATTTTAAATTGCGAAATTTGCTCCAAATTGCCAGTCTTTGAACTATAAACGTAATTAGCTCCGGGCAAATTTTGTCCACCGATTCTTCCTTGTGTTGAAATTAATCGGAAATTTGAATCATATTCATAGGTGAACTTGGCATTGCTTAATCCGGTTTTGGCATTGAAATCGATTCGTTCTTCCGTTAACAAAGCTCCATTGTATTCAAAGTCCCATCGATATTCAAGTTCTCGTTCTGTATGTGAAATTGTGCTGGGCATTCCTGTTTCCGAATTGTAGCTGAAATCACTTCGTCCTTCACCATGAACAATTTCAGACAATAAACCTTGCGGATTGTATCTATAAACAATTCGTGCACCATCCCCAGGATAAATGGTTTGCAATAATGCACCTGAATATGAGAAATGTTGAAGATATGGCTTTGTACTGCCAGGTGGTATGTATGTATATCTAATGAATCCAATTGACCGTTGAAGATCAAACATGTGCTTTGTTCCAGTTGGTAGTTGAATTGATCTGAGTCCACCATCAGAGTCGTAAGTCATTTGGAACTTTCTCTGACTTGCAAGACCGATTGCTGATAGAAGATTGAAGTCATTGTAGATGAATGACACAATACCATCTTGTTGCGATGTAATTTCTGACATCAATCCATGTCGTTCGTAAGTGTACTTGAGCTCTGATGGTCCCCATGACCAGCTTTCAACTCTACTGAATCGATCGTAAGTGATATTTAATGGGAATCCATTGGCTGGCTTAAACGACAATGGCAGTCCATTATTGTCATAAGTCACTGTTAAAATATCTTGCCGATCTTTATCATAAAACACTTCACGATTTTTGAATTGTTCATAACGCACACCAAGTGTTCTCGAGCTATTGACCCAAATCTCTTTACTAAGTGTTTGATGTGGATTTCTTGGATCGCTATCAACCAGACTGTATGTTGTGTACATACTGTTGAGTAATGTGTCGCCCATTTGTATTGTCTGATGCGACCACATTGGCAACATTTCTGCTTCAACATTCAAATTATATTTCTCCAGCGACGGATGTCGTGCAATTGCTGCCGATTCTAAAAGCATTTTATTCGCCTGAATGATGGACAATGTATTATTGTTGGCATTAATAACAGCTTTCATCGATTCTTTTCCCTTCTCCATAATCATAGTTCTGATACCGCCGCTTAATTTTAGTGTTGTAACGTTTGCAGATTTGTGCGAGAATTTCGATGGAATCGTTGATTTTACATCAACCTGAAGTCCGTATTCTGCATTTAAATTTGATGCAATTTTTAAGCTCTCACCAGTCGGCAAAATCACATTCACAATGCGTCCGTATTCATTGAATTGATGAATAAACGTTTCACCATCACCTGACCGACTTAACATCAGACCATCCTCATCGTAATCAAACACTATTTCTGATTTTCCCTTTTCAAATATTTTCGTCAAAAATCCATTTGGTGAAAATTTCAATTCCGATTTGTGGTCTTGAGTGTTCTCAATTGATGTCACCGAATTGCTATAGTCACGAAGAAATTGAATTTTGTTTCCGGTACTATCCGTGACAGTTGAAAGTTTACCAAAACTTGTATTTTTAGAGTACAAAAATGAATATCTGGTTTTTCCTGTGGACATGTCCTTGGTTGCCACATGCTGACCGTATCGATTGAAGATGTAAATTTCATTTGATGGTGGATATGGAATTTGATATTCACTGTTCTTGTCGTGTGATGGCAAATAGTGTTGCAATGCAAGAATTTGCAATGAACCTTGATCGGCAACATTTAATACATTATCTTGGGTGACTGCCAATGCGGAAATTGCTGTGAATCGTGTATTAGTGGAGGAAACTGTTTCATTCACACCAATCTTTGTTGGCGTACAAATGCAGCCCGTCATCGCTGCTACCATCACAATGGGAGCTGTTGTTGAGCTCGAATAGCCTCGTCCCGTATTCAGTGAGCTTGTTGAGTTGTTGCCAGAACAATCACATCCTTGAGAACTGTTGAGTTTAGAAAAAAAAAATAAATTTAAGGAATTTATTAAGCAATTAAACAAAATTCAAGCTTACCTTCCATCTTGTCGTCCCGCAAAAATTTTCATATTGCCCGAAGAGTCAACAACCCTTATCAAGTTGACACGACGTGAATCGCTATCAGCAACAAACAAATCCCCAGACGGTGAAAATGCCATTGCTAAAACTGTGCCGAGAACCTTCTCATCATTTGTCTCATTTTTGGCATTTTTCGTGCAATGTAATGGCGAACCGGCAACGACTCTTATTTTCATGTCTGCTGTCAATTTCAGAACTAATCTATCATCGATAAAATGCAGAGAGCCATCAAGTGGATTCAACGCAAGTCCCGTTGGCCATTGCAGTTGAACTTGACTTGCCAGCAGTGCACCCTTACATGGTATTGGACTCCATTGATTGTTATGTCCGTGGTGACCAATTAATGTGTGAATTATTCCTTTACTATCAACAGCTCTAATATTGGTTCCATCGGCAATGTACATCGTTTTATCAGCTGCAATTGTAATTCCTTTTGGATGTGAAAGTCTTGCTTTTTTAGCGAGTCCACCATCACCACAATTTTGATCGTCACCAGGAATACATCTTTGCCCACTTCCAACAATTGGTTCAACGTTCGATGATGGATCAGTGACATTCATCAAATTCAAAACCTTCAACACCTGATGCTTTTCAGGATCTGAGATATATAAATGACCATCAGCTGGCGAGACACATAAATAATATTGATAAGATATTTGTGTTGTTGCCAGTTGTGCAATTGTCACAATTGTTCCATCCGAGAAAATTCTTCGTACTAAATTGAAATCTCCAACGTACAAGCTGCCATCTGGACCCGAAGCCAATGCAACTGGTGTCAATAATTTATTATTCTTTGCGATACCATTGCACTTATCTTTACAAATAAGTGGTCGTTGCTGACCGTTACCCATCACAGATTTTACAACACGAGGATACTCTTTCAAATGCAATGTTGATCCATCGCCTTTTTGCAAAATGCCTTCATGGAAATTATAATGATGATGAATATTCAATCCCCATCCACCAATATCAGAAATGTCAACATCAAATCCTTGCAATTTTGCTGTTTGTGTCTCCCAGACAATTTCCTCGCATGTCGAATGCTGATAGCCTATCGAGATTCTGGCAATTGCAGCACCATAAACTTTTTGTTTATAAACATTTCTTTTGTTCCATGCGAATGTATGCTGCAGATTTGGATCGGCCTCATATGTCTTCACATGCAATGACCCTTCAATTTCAACTCCCACATGAATGTGAGTTAATGATTTCGGGATTGTTTGTCCAGTTAATTGCATTCGGACAATGCTTAAGTAGCCTGGCATCTTTGATGATTGATATGTTAAAAACAAACCGGAACCCGGAATTTGTATCGATTCCTGAATTATCTGTTTATGTAAAGAGAGAGATGTCATCAATATTTCAAAAAAGGGGTCATCAATTCAATCATCAACGTGTCCATTCGCCCGTCACAAACTTTGTTCACATTTGCAGTGGATGATAAAAGAGAAATTTGCTGCAGGAATTTATTACATAACAAGAGATGAATTGAACAATGGGATACCATTAATGGGTCAGAAAATCCGCATGCTCCGCCAACACACGAATTCACAATGGGTTATAATGAAATTGTCAGCTATTTATATAGAGCAACATTTATCATAATCAACAACTTAATCCTTTAACAATAAACATGGATATACTTATATCGTAAAAAAAAATTATTACACAACAAAAGGCTATACTTAAATGAATTTACTCCGCTTGTGAAGTTGAGCCCAAATGAATATGCAATTTATTAAGTCGTTATTGTGAACATGTGAATTTGTCTGCAGAGTTATGTAAATAAATATCGATTGAATGGACACGTACAGATAAAGGCCAAAAGGATTAACAAAATTATTTAGCAAATGAGCTTACCTGATTTTCAGCGAATATTGCTGACCGTCCGGACATTGAACCGATGGCATTTGGCATCCAAGTGCTGGTCAATATTGGTCTCAATAATTCGTGATCATGATCGGAACAAATGATGGATGAATCATTTACATTGCCATCATAAAAATTGTATTGCAATGAGTTCAAGAAGCTGTAAGCAATATTGGCGCCGATTTTTGGCATCTTCGAATCGGATTCTTCTGCCAAATTCATTTGCATGGGTGGAAGGACAATGATCTGATTCCATGGCACAAATACTGTACGCATTAATGGACGGAATGGTGATCGTTGGAATTGCAAAGTGATGGCGCCACCACCATTAACCAAAATATCGAACCTGTTGAAATGGAGGAAAGGGCATTAATTTAATTAAATTTATTTCATTCACCAGTTAATCCATGGAAAAATTCATGAAGCGTAAAATTTGAACAATTTATCCACACCAAAATCAAGCGCCCTCAAATTCCATTTTGGCTTTTGTTTCATCAAAATTTCGCTAATCTTTCGAGCAATTTCACCCCTTTCCAATAACTGCTCTGGTAAATTTTCCAGTTCAATTTCATTGCTAAACCCCAGACAACCGTCGAACGGAAAAGCAAATAGGTGAGGTGACGTTGATTCAATTTAAATTAAATATAAAGACAATCACGAATCAATCCCTTCGAATTAAAGTCCGGCGGAGGCGTTGGATACAAAAACGAGGGGATCAAACTGATTAGGAGACATTTTTATTGTTGAAATCATTTATTTTGCCAACATTCATCGGCATGCCAAGAAGAGACAAGCAAAAAAAGGTCTCTCTTGAGGCGGTTCGATCACGTTTCTTTGATTATCGCTTTTGCCTTTGCAGCTAGAAGCACACAAATGTAACTGTAATTGTTATGGGGAGTAAGGAACGAACAAAGGAGACTAAAGGCGGCCTGAGATTTATAGAAGTTCAATTTATTTTAATAAACATTTTCCATACGAGAGAGCAAACCAAAAGAAATGTTTCAACCATGAACTTGTAATAAAACAAAGAAAAATAAACCATGAAGGGGAATCCTTTTCCTTCTCCCCGTTTTTCTCCCCCCCACCCCTCCTACACCCTGGCTTTTATTTTATTTTCGGTAATGTGGCATGTAGCATATAATCATTACGTTTCTCTTTCAAAATCCGCCGTAAATGCTTTTGGGGTTTTTGTTTAAATTATAGATGATTATTGTCGAGCTTTAGCAAAATTTGCTCAGTTTTTTACATCTCTCGACACACCTCTGTAATGCTAAACGCATACATATGCTCACGCACTCACATGACACAAATTTTGTGCCTTAAATTTGATTTATTTGGATAATTATGGATTTGAATTCCAAATGGGGATACAATTCTTTTCGGATTATGGCTCTCGTTTTTTTTTTATTTTTTATTGTGTTACGCATATTACTTATAAACGGGATTATGCTGGAAGCAAAACTGGAAAATATGTCGTAAACGGGTCGGGAAAATTTAAATTTGTTATGTTATATTTAGCTTCGTGCTTGTTATTACATGTCACATATGGAAATTCAATTGCTGATTGAAACAAGAAAGATAATTGACAATTATTCTAAATGCGTATGCGCTTAAATTTATTTTCAAAATAAATATAAAAAATGGAAACGTCCTCGAATGCTATTTCAGAGCAATTAGACCAAGTATTTAGGATCTAAAATGGTTTGCTTGCTAGAAATTTATTGAATAATTGATGGCATTTTAGGAAAGCATTTGAAATTTAGATTCGCGAGATATTGAATTATGATCATGAAAAATGTCAATAAATTTTGTACACATGTGCATCAACATAGAGCTTTTGAATAATTGTCATAAATAATTCAGACAATTTTTATTTTTCAATGATTCGATTCGAAAATTAATAAATTATGAAATGAATTCATTGCAAAATAATTGAGTTCAATATAAATTTTCAGTACCGTTGAGGTTGGAAAGAGAGATGAAGTCAATGAAGCATAAGAGCTTTTGAGGGTATCTTCAACAATAAATGATATCTTTGTAGATAAGGGAGCTTCAGAATTGGTTTTTGAAAAAATCATTCAATTGATTTCCAGGAAAATGTATTCCGCATTGTTGGAAAATTCTCAAATTAAGTTCCTCATAACCTATACATTGATTTTGCAATATCTATTATGGACTATAGTCAGTAATATTTTCTTGCTTTTTTTTCTGAAAAAGCGAAAGAAAGGCGGATTTTATGATGGCACAGAAGTCTATTTGCATTATAAAGGTAGATTTTTTATATATATCGAAAATTTGAATTGTAAATTTTCCACAGGTACAATATTCCGAACTTCCTTGTGCAGTTGTTCGCTGATGATATTGAAAAATGGAAAAAAACACTTGAAAGAAAATGTGGAAATAGGTTGATTCGTTCTTCGGGTTTAATGAAGTAAAATCTACTTTAGGAATTTAAAATTCAGACAAATGGAATATCATTACAAAATGGTTGAAGTTGTTTTATTTCTTCTCAGGATATTCTTGTCATTCTCATTCAGGTGCAACCTCCATCGAAATATTTTTTTAAAAAAAAAGGAATTTTTTTTGTCATTATTTTCATTTCTGAATTTCCTTTGTGACATAGTTCTCATGTACAAGTGCTTTTGCATGAATAAAACTTGTTTGGTTTCGTTGGATCGTGCAGAATGGAAGACAGTTCCAATATGTAAATATGTTGTGGAACATCTCATTAAATGAAGTGCACTGGAAGTTTATATTTCTACCAAACAAAAACATGGAAACAAATGTAGCGAATGAAATGAAGCTCCCTTATTTTAATGAAAACTTTTAAACATTCCAAGTGTACTTTCTGCAACATTTGAGATGTATAAGTATTGTGGAAATTTATTTTGTGCTATAATAGTTGGAATATTTTTAGTAGGGATATGAAAATTACTCACCAGCCGCCATGGCGTGTTAATGTGAATCCAAAACGAGGGTCTTTATCAACCGACACCCGTATTCCGACAATACCAAGTCCTTGTGGTGTTATCACTTGACCTCGCATCACCGACACTCGACTGGAAAATAAATGCAAAAATATTATAAACATTTCTATTAGATACTTTCTCGAGTAGATGGTTTTCTCGTTTATGACTTTTTTTTCTGCAATGTTTAATATAGATAAAAACTTGTTTACGGGAATACTATAAAAACTATATTGATATATATATATTTATATGAAACATTGAAAATTTGAAAATTGAAAATGAAAGAAATAAATATCAAGTAAAAATGAATATAAAATACTCGATATTATTGAAATAGAGATATCAGCAAACTATTTATTGGTGTTAGAATACAAATAAATTTGAAAAAAATAAATAAATGATAAAAATAAAATATTTGTGGGGAAAAGGATTTTCATTCAAGTGGAGGATTTTTTTTAGGGTATTGGAAAAGTGTTAGGCAGAGTGATGTGTTGTCAGAACTTTATCAAAAAAAGATTGCTCAATTGAATGACTTTTGAATAAAAATTATAGTTGCAGTTTTTTTTTTCTAGGACATTTGAAGAGGAATTTGTTTGGAAAATTGTTACAAAATTTCAATTAAAATCAAATATACATGCAAATATTGCACTTCTACTGCATAACAATTCTAGTTTCAATTAAAATGCGATTCGTTTGGTGAAAAGTTATTGGAGTGTGTGTACTTGCAAATATTTTTTTTATTTTAGTAGTTTTTTATTTTCGAGATTGATCATTTGGGAGCAAAATTACAAACATCAAAAGCTCGAAAGTTTTGTGTATGTGTGCTGTAAAGAGTCTGTGAGTAATTTCTGGTGTACATTTTTTTTTTTTTTGGAATATTTCAAAAATAAACCGAGAATAACAAAGAGTTTCCGCTTTCAGTTCAATTTTTGGTTTTTGCAGCCTGTTATTAAAAAAACGCAATGAAACCCAGAGAGGAAAAATACACTTTGTTGTGAATGCAGCCGTTGGTTAGGCCGCAATGATTTTCCGATTTTACGCCCTAGAAAATTCATCAATTATAAAATATCATGCGCTCTACATATTCGGCTGGCACACGGGCTTTTTCTTGTGAAGGAGGGGCACAAACTTATTGATTTAAAATTGAAACATACACAATGTGGATCGTGTTTATATAATTTATCAGCAACTTCGAAGGCGGATGGGATAAAATATTCAGAATATTTTATTTTCATCCTTCTGACTTTTTAAAAAAAAAATATATATTTTTAAAGTTTGTCAGCTTCCTATTTATTAAAAGGAAAAAACGCTTTGAACAAAAAACAACTTCCTAGTTTTTTTTTTTTTTTTCAAATTTCATTTTTCCATTTTCCATTTAATTATCAAAGCTTTCAGACTTTGCTTTTGATGATTTTCTTCGTCATCGAAAAAGCGATTTTCTAATTTTTGGCTTTATGATAGCTCGTTTAAGCTCGAAGCCATTCAATTTCCTGCTTTGTTAAATCGAAATTTTTTTTTTGTTTGAATTTTTTTCCGTTGTTTGATTTCCATTAAGCTCGTTTTCATGACATTTCATCAAAACCCACCCTCTGAGCTTCACATTTTTTCACTTTCAAAATTTTACAAAAATGACGAGAATCAATTTATTTTTTCTTTTAATTTCCAATCGACGTTTTTGATCTTGAATTTTATTCATTTTATAGAAACATAATGAACATGTATAGAAATAATAAACGTATAATTCGGATGCGATTCTAATTTAACATTTTTTCAATTTGCTCGTGCAATTTTTTATCAGACAACGAGAAACATTTAATGTTTATTTTTTGCACCACATTCGAAAAAAAAGGACTGGTTAGAAAAACATCAAAACGAATGATAAAACATATTTTCCGGACATTACTTTTTTAGCATAAAATATCGCTTTAGAATTGGTTATAGAAACAAACGATAAACCCCATTTTTTTGCATCACAATATTTTTTATAGATTTTCTTTGCCTCCCAAAACAACAAATAGAGGAAAAATTATACAACAATGATCGGAAAAGCATTTTTTTATACGTTTGTTTCTGTTTTATTTTATTGTTGTTTTGTTTGTTTTTCATTTTCCGCTGATTTTTCTTCATTCTTACCCATTTCCAGCTAAATTCTCTAGATCTACACTGAGAGAAAATTATTTTCGATTTTCTATAATCGAAATAATCACAAATAAAGATTGAAATTTTCTTTCCGTGTAACGGTAAAATGGTAAAAAAAAAATTGAACAAATAAGAAAAATGAAAAAATAATGATAATTTGAACATCCCCCTCGGTTGAATGTCGATTTTTATAAGAATAGTAAATAATGGAGCGAAAAAATAAGAAATCATTGCAACCCACATTTCTCTTCCTGCGTCGTTGGCCCATCAAAGCGGATGTCCTTACGCTACATAGTTAATGGCTCTCTTTTTCCAATCATTCTGTGCAGTGATTGATTTGAATTTAAATGAAACAATCTTTTCCCCATGCCGGAGGAAAAAATGTCAGAGCTATTTCCAACCGGATGGACGAGCTTTCATGGGCGCGTGGGTGTCAAATGAATGCTCAATTTAAAATGCTAACGATGAAATATTATTAGCAATAATGTTTTTATTTGTTATTCAATTACTGCCAAACAGCTTTGCATTTCCTTAATGAAATTTATAACATTTTTCTTCCTTCAAGAAATTGCTATCGCACGCTGTTGTTAATATCAACAACTTTTTGTTTCTGTATACTGTTCCCGTCCAAGCTAAACCACTGCGCCTGTTTTTTATTCGAATTTTGCATGTAGTCACTTTGCGTTTTTCCACATCAGCCGATGAGAGGAAAAAGAAACTCAAAAGCCGCCCAAAGGCAACAAATGAGAAAATAAAATCAGAGTTATTTTTGCATAATTTTAGGAAGCTTCGCTTACTTTGGCGTCAGTAATTGCCGTGCGCACCCGACGCCAGAAGTGTGAGAAAAAAAAAGTGAATAAAGCCCGCAAGTAAAAAAATTAAGATTTCATTTGGATGATGGGAGTCTTCTTAAAAGAGATTTTCGTTATTCACACAAAAAGAAAAAAAAAAAGGTAAATTTGTACTTTTTCTTGCTGCCGCTGCCGCATCTTTCTTGCTCTCTATGCCAGCTCCATTTTCGCACCATAAATTTGTTCCCAAATCAAAATTATCATAAATTTTCCTTTAATTTCATTTCTTTGCTCGTTTCTGCTGTGGGCAATATTTAAATTATAGGAAGTTTCTTTTTCGACTCTTGCATAAATCTTTTTTTTTTTGCTCTTAAATTTTACACTGTTTAAAATCTGTGACCAAATTTCTTTATCTTAAATTTCATTAAATTATGACATTTTTTTTTACAGTGTTTCATATTTTGTTTCATGTGTATTTGGTTCATAAAAAAATGACTTTTATAAAAAAAAAATTTGACGCATTTCATTACGAAAATGAGCATAAAGTTTTTCATCTAATCAAATCAATGGCAACATTTCCGGATTGCTTGAATGCGACTTAAGCAACCTTTGAATAAAACGAATGGTACCGTCATTTAGCGTCGTTAAGTCGAAAATAATTTTTATGAATGATTCGCATTCGGTGGAAAAAATATTTTATAAGATTAAAAACTTTTACGAAAGTAATTTGTTTACGTCAAGAGTTCGCAGTCTTGGCGTTTTGCATGTCACAAAGCGATTGTCGTTTAGCGCTGGAAGCATTTAAAAGTTTTTCTTTTTTTTTTTTTGACAAGTATTTGTCAAGCATTTTCGGTTTTCCGAGTTTTGAGAAAACCTATTCAAGACAAAAATCTCAATTTCTGAATGATTTTCATCTTTACCCAGAAAGTCGTAAGTTGTTATAAGAAATGGAATCCAAATCATAATCAATAAACAAAGGATTTGCTATAAAAACAATTAGTAGACGTAGACAAAGGAATTGGGATGTTCGCATTTGGGATGGGATTGATTTGAGGGTTTTATTTGTTACACATATATTTCTGTTGATGAATTCATTGTTGATGTTTAGTTCATGTTTATTGATATTTCTTGCTAGATACGTCGATTATAGTGTGAATGTTTGTGTTGTTTCATGTTGCAAATGATAAGAATTTATGTGGCATAACAATAAAGAAACAAAAGATGTATCAAGTCTATATACGGTATTGAATTTGAAATGAACCGAATAAAATGAAAATTGAATTAAAACAACGCAAAAGATGAAAGATAAATTTGAATAAAGGAAAAGTTTGTAAGAAAATTTGAAATGCTCCAAAGTTGTACACAGACAAATTATGAAGCAATTAAGAGAATGTTGTGCAAGCAAATTTTGCAATGAAGCATTTTGCAGATGATAAAGTCTGAGAAACACGAAAAAAAAAATTAAAAGTTACAGCAAAATGCAAATTTAAAAAAAAAAACTTTCCAGCGAAAAAAGAATTCAATTTCTCTGCAAATGATAAGAAACCACATTGAGCATTCGTCAAAAAATACACACTTAGAACTTTTCGACGAAAACTTCTATGCATAATGAAATTTGGTGCAAAAAAAAGATGGCAAATTAAATAAAGTAATGAAACAATTTATGCAAAATACACACAGAAAGTTTATCGTGGTTTAAACATCCAGAGCGAGAAGAAATGAAAACGAATTTTGACTTTCTCTGTTAAAGTTCTTTTGCAGGTCAAATGGTTTTTTTTTTGTTCATTCACATAAAATAATGAAACTGACAAGAAAAAAAAAAACAGATGAGAACGAAACATAAAAGTTGCATGAAATTATATAAATTTGACTTTTTTTTCAGTAGCTGAACAACTTACCGCGGCTCAAATGAGTTCCAAAACTCACTATTAATATTCATTTTTTTTTTGTGCAAGTTTCGGGTGTTTTTTTTATCAAATTGTTTGTTTTTTTTGCAATCGATATTTATTTCATTCATATCAATTTTCATTATTTTGATTTTATGACACAAATATTCATCGGTTTGACGGCACAGCAGACAAGGACAAAAAATAGAATGAAAAAAAAAAAAAAAAACATCATGTACATAAAACATATTTTTTTGATATGATTTTTTTTATAGGCATTTAAAATTTTTTGTGGTTGAATTGATAGTCAACAAATTTCTCGTAAAGGAAAATGTCATTCAACTATTAATCCAACACTCCAGTACAGGTTGCTCAAGAGCGCTTCATCGAAAATTCGATTATTATATCAGCTCTAAGAGATTAATGAACCCTATCCGACAAGGATATTGCTGAAGAATAGATGAGGGAAACCAGTTCAAACTTGGGGAAAAGTTGTTGATTAAATTTGAATAAAACATTGGTGGGCGAAAGAGATGGACAATGCGGTAGAAGAAAGAGGATAGCAATTGTGTTTAATCAAAATTCAGCATCACAATCTTAACAACAACAACAATTGAATAGAAAACCGAAGAAACCTTTTTATTTGACAAATATTGATAAATGCTTAGTAACCCCTTTCAATGACCCCCCAGACAATATTTTCCTTCATTGCTTCTCATTCCCCATCGGAGCAATTTCAATTATCTCTTGTGGAAAATTCCTTTCTGCATGTGAAGGACAAAATTTATTTCTTCATTTCCATTTTCTTGGTTGAAAAAGCGTTTTGCGTTTTAGGTTTCATTGAGATGTTTATTGTTGTTGCTTAGACTGAGGCTATAGTAGGGAAAAAGGATAACATAAACCCTTTTAATATAAAATTTTTCTTCGCACTGCTCTTCCCTTTAGTACGGCAACATTCCGATTTCTCTCCCCAATCGAATTAATTTTCCATGATTTGTCAGAAAATTTTGTTGAGTTATAATTAATTGATAATGAATTTGATTGCTGCCTCTGTCATCTAATAAAATATTAATTCGAAAATGAGATTCACACAGCACCAAAAGGAAAAAGTAATTAAATAATTACTGACAGAAAAAAAAAAATTAGGACGAGATTGAAAATTAAAACAGAATTGGGTAAAATCACAAAATTTCATTCACACATTTTTCCTGAAAGCCAATCATACAAAATTTATTGGCAATTTATGTCACTGATGGGACTCACGAGACGGTTGTAAAATTTTATTAAAATTAGTTTATTAAGTATTGTCATATACCAACGAAAATTACAAAACAGAAATAAATTTTTTGACAAAAAAGAATTCAAACAAAGCTTCAAAAACTTCTTTTCAAAAAAGCATTTCAACGAAAACCAAAGAACAAAAAAAATGCTTCACAGCATAAAAGAAACAACAAACAAAAATAAAACTTTTTACAGTTTGAAACAGAAAAACGATAAAAAAGAATCTCAAATAAATAAGTGAAATAGCATAAAGATTATTGACTACAAATTAAGATGGAAAGCTAATTGTATGCTTCATTAGAGCTCGCTTATTGTTTGACACGAAAATAGAAAAAAAAAGAAGAAAGCAAAAGAAAACTTCATCAACCAAATAACCGAAATAAAAACAAGTGTGATGGAATGAATGTCACAACAAGAAATGGAACTAAATGAAAAGTTTCGTGTTAAAGAAATTAAGTGAAAACTTAACAAAAAAAAAGAATCTTGATAAACTTAACGGAAATTTTCATTAATTATTCTTTCTTTTTTTGGCTCGAGCTAGTAATTCGATGTTGAATTTTCTTTTTTATATAAAATTTAGAGTTTTTTGATGATGATTGTATTATTATTATTTTTAACAAACAGACAGAGGAATTGTTTAGACGCACACAAGGTTTGAAACATTAGACAAAACACAATACCCGAAAAAGAAATTGGTTTTTAAAAAATCGAAAATGCTTTCAAAGTTCACAAAGTGAAGTTGATATAAGTTGCATCCACATTTTTTTCTAATATCTATCTACTTAAAGTTTTGTGACCATTCAGCCCAGATTAAGTAGTCAAAATATTTTACTCTAAATAATCCCTTAAGTTTCGAGAATAAAATTGCTCATGTTTTGGTGAATCTCTTTGAACATATTTAATGGAATGAGATATGACCTTAGACACAAAACGCAAAAGGACCACTTCTGAGTAAGAGACCAAAAGGATTTTTTTTTTCTATATGTTTTCATTCATTTTAAGCATTTTCAATTTTACTCCAATCCCTTATTTTCGGGGGGATATAGTTTATAAATTAAAATTTTTTTGGGGGGTTTAGTAAAAAAAGAAGAAGAAAAGTTAAATTAAAATTTGCTTGGAAGTGAAACGAAACAACAAAAAAAGGAGCAAAAATTGGATAAATGAAAAATGAAACTGAAAAAGCATTTTATCTTTTTTTTTGGTTGGATAAATTTCATTTCACTGCACGAAAAACGGAAAATAATGAAAATACAAAAGCGCTTCACTGGATTAATGAAGGATTCGAAAGGATAAAATAATTATTGCATCAGAATGCTTTGTTTTCTGTTGCTCAAGTAATCGACCACGTTTTGCTATTTTTCATATTTCATAATTCATGACAATCCGCTTTGTTTTTTTTTTATATGAATTTCCCCGCTCATTATTTATCCCATTAAAGCGGGGGATTAAAACAATCGAGAAGATTATAAAAAAATTTGTTTGAATCTCTCTCTTCTTTACCCCTTTCAATTGTGAACCTTTTCGCGTTAATCATACACCCTCACACATGGTATATTTAAAGAGAAAGTTGAACCTGTGCAATCAAGTGAATCTAAAAAAGTATTTTAGCAATCTCTAAATTCTACCAAAAAAGAATTCCTCATTGATGGGATTCAACCAAAGCAATAGGAGGGAGTTACTTTTCATCAATCATTCAGTGAAAATTGAAATTTCTCTATTGCTTAATACTTTTTTTATGATCATGAAATTGTCTATTTACGCAAGATTATTTGATTAAAATATATGAGCAATAATATTCGATGACAAAATAACAGCTCTCGGTATTGATTCGCTATTTTGTCATCAAATTAAAAAAAAAATTTGAGCCTAAATTAACTCTGTTAGTTTTTATTTTCGATTGATTCGAAATGGTTGGAGGAAAATTTAATTTGTGTTGTCATGATCGGCACTCACCTTTCGCTATATTCATCTTTGTGTGCATACGACTGTACGCTATTTTCTTCGATTAAGAATTTGACACGCTGATGGAATGAGGCAGTCACAGATGGTGGTTGTTTGCGCAGCAAAACATCAACTGGATCATTGGATGACAGGCACATAATATGTTCAGCGCATACGGCATGCGAACAACATTCACTATCGGAACAATCTGTCATGCCATCTGAAATTAAATACGAACAGAATATAAGAGCTGGAATTACTTCTCTTCACTTCCGATGCCATGCTACAAAGCACACTCTAGAAGTAGTTCAGTATCAGGAAATTGACAATTTAATTAGTTTTCTGTTTGTTTCTTCCTCAATGTTCTCTGCCTTTCATACATAAAGTTCGATTTCATTACACAACATTTCCACACCACCAATCCGATATCAATTTTGCGGTTGAATTTACATTTGTGAGCAAACTTTACATGTTGTCTGAAAACATTCGATTGCCTCTATCGATCTTATGCATTGTGTTTGATAAATTGTGAAGTGCACACTTTAATTAAACCATTGAAAATTAAGTCTCGAAATATTCAACATACGTACATATGTTGCTTGATGGCTTTCCTTCAATTAAATTATTCATTGAACCATTAAAACGTTTTCCGGCATCCATTAACGTTAATGTGGTATCAAACGAACATTCTGAATGGTTAATTAGAAGGATGTGCATTGATGAATTTTATATCCAGCGAAATGCGACATAATTGCGAGAATAACAAGTTATACAAGAAAAATTATATTCTCATAATAATTCTACAGAAAATGGCAATAAACTATGTGCAATTTAATTCTTTCTCTGTTTTATTGCTTGTGGAAAATGTATGAATGATTATAGTTTTTTTTATTCTTCTTTAAATTGTGGCGAGAGCACAGACAAAGCGCACAATATACATTTAGGTTAAGCTTCATTTGATATCAGTGAAACACGACCAATATGATGCAACAACTGGCACTGAATGAAAACGAGTCTGGCACTGTTCATGTGTTAAAATTCATACGAACAATAAACAATAATAGCATTTTAAAAAGAAATAAACGATAAGAAAAATGAGAACAATTTTTCCAATAAATTTTCCAGTAGATTTTCCTTCTAACCCTTCTCGCCATCAAATAAATTTTCATCATTATGAAATGCAATTGAAAATCTATTTAATGGAAGTTATTTGCTGGCAACTCAGAATCATACGAAATATTTAGTGATGCTTCAATGCAACTCATAGTGCCCGTACCAATATATACCGATTCTCGATTTGCTTCATTTTACTCCATTATTCTATGGCAGAACAGTAAAAATAATAATAATGAAATAAAATAAAATAAATGAAGCGCAATCCTTTATGTATACTTTTGTAAAACTTTCTTCTAACTGCATCTGAAAGAAAACTTTCTTATAAAATGGATGCTCTTTGAGTTTTCATAATTTATTTGTTGCAATGACAAGTATATTTTTTTTTCTTTAGAGTCATCGTCGCCACTCCTTCGAGCGAGATTTCTTCAACTCATTCAACCACCCCATCACATGCTCCGCTTTATCTGTGCCAAATAGTAAATTTAAAAATAAAGCATTGAACCATAAAAATATTATGATATGCTCATATTTTTCGACATAGCGAATGCCATTCTGCAAATTGGGCCACCCTTTTTTTCAGATATACATTCAGAGCATCGTGGCTACAAAGGTTTTGAAAATAAATAAAAGATGAGTTGAAAAAATCCATTAAAATTGCAATTCATTGCTGTTGTTTGGCGGGAAAGCGACATCGATCTTTGGTGTAGAAAAGCCCAAGTGAAAATAATGTTTGTGGACGATTCGAGGAAATTCTTTAAAAATCGAGAAATAAGGATTGCAATAAATTTGATTTCTTGTGCGAGAAAAATTGAAAAAGCCGTAAAACTTGTGTTCGCTTTTGGGTGTAGCAAATTTCCATTATGTTGCCACATGAAACATTCATCAGACCAGTACAACATAGCTCCTTTAACGTCGAAAAGAAAAACATCAAAAGCCATCGATTGCAACAGGTTTTAAACATAAATTACGTCAGCACAAATTAATATCTGCTTTTTTCCTATTCAAGTATTTTTAAGGATTTTTCCTTTCATTCCTTTTTGTGGCACCAGTTTTTTTTTTGTCCACGGAAATACAGAAAAATACATCGTTCATTGATATCAATGGAAAACTTTTTTTTTCCTCTCTTTCTCCTTTTCTAATGGCGTTTAAGCAAATGAAGTTAATTTTTATCGACAACACTGAAGTGATGAAGAATGAAAAAAGTTATAATTATTTCGTGCCGCCTCATTTATTTTGATAAATTATATCATTTTTTTTTTTCTTTTTTTTTGCCTTTGCGCAACAACACAAAACTTTGTCGCGTTGTGCGTAAAACATCGACACGAGCGATAAATGAAAAAAAGAAAGAAAGAATTTGCTTTTTATGTCGCAATAAAGCAGAAATATTTGACACAATTTCGTTCAATTTTTCTTTGGGAAAATTTTCTTTTCCATCAAATACGTCGACATTTTGAGGTTGCGTTATATTTTTTTTTTTTTTATTTAAGGTTATATTTTTTCGGCAATTAGGATCGACAGTGTTGAAAGAAGATGGGGCGAAGAAATCGATGAATGGCAGAATTGAGGAGGAAAAATCGATTTGAGACCATCATAAAAAATGTTTCTTACCCTTATCATTATCAATGTTATCGCTACAATTCATCTCCAGTGGAATGGAACAATCTGACCCGGCCCATCCGTCGATACATTTACAACGATATTCACCATCTTCTAGTGTACATTGACCATTACGTGAACATCCATTTTCGCAACCAGCTGTCAATCAAAGCAAAAAAAGGAGTGATAACGTGAAATGTTTGAGAAAAAAATCAAACCATCGTCGATGGTTGATTGATGGGCTTCGAACTTACGTAATGAACAGTATTTGCCATTCCATCCTTGTGAGCATACGCAGGTTCCATTTTTGCATTGTCCATGCTCCAAGCAGCGTGCATCACAAGTTAACTGTTCACATAATGCACCTGTCCAACCAGGATTGCATCGACATCTACTCGATTCACAAATTCCATTCGGTCCACAATCCAAACTGCATACAGCTTGTGAACAATCATGTCCAGTCCAATGCCGATCGCAAATGCATGAACCCGTTTGTAAGTCATAATGTCCATGATCTGAACAGCCTGGTAAACATTGATAAACTTGTTGATCTCGTGTTCCACAATCTTCACCTTGCCAACCAGCTTTACAGAAACATTGTCCTGATACACAACTTCCATGTCCTGAACATGTTGGATCTTGACAATCAGCTAATTAAATTTAAATAATATTAGTTTAAAATTCTTTAGTGAAATTTTATTAATAACAAACCTTGATCACAAAATGGTCCTTTCCAGCCACGATCACAATGACATTCACCTTCAATACAGCGACCATGATTTGAGCACGTTGGAACTTCACATTCTGTTACAGGAATATCGCATTCAGATCCTTTCCAACCATCTTCACAATGACAAACGCCTCCACCATAATGTCCATGAGCCGAACATAAAACGGGACAAACACTTTTTGAACAATCAGCACCTTGATAGCCATCAATACAATCACATTTTCCCAAGTAACATGAACCATGTCCAGAGCAATCATTTGGGCAACTATTGCTGACACCTTCAGCTTCTGATACAATCAATTGAACTGGATGCGCTACGAGTTCATCATTATAAATCGCCAAGAACCATCGTCCGATATCAAGATATTGAATGACTGTTACATTTACCATCATTGTATCCATGTTTATTTTCGGTCCGTCAGGTGATCTCTTTGAAATGATGTGCTGTTCATTTGGCGTCAAATGTAGCAACGATGAGACATGGAAAGCAGCATGCATTGGGCTCGTAATCGAGTTGTCATCAACAGCTGAAATGTCAACCATCTCATTCATTGTCCGTTTTTCATGATTCAATTTATTTCTCTCTTCAGTTTTTGGTGCATTTCGACTACCCGCTAACATTTCAAATGTCCTCTCATATCTCGATGTTATGTCATCAACAACATCACGCTTTCGACGAATTCTGCTTTGATCCAGTCGACCACCTTTAATGAATTCAACGAAATCATATTGCGTGATGCTAGGCAGAACATTACGACGTCCGTATATAGCAAAATTGGCACCCCACGGTAAACTCAAATTGAAATTTACAAATGACGGATGTTTGTTACGAAATTCAATGTTCCAGAACTGATATGGTGGAATGATCGACTGATGGAGAACATTGAAGTCTTTGAGCTCCATTATTGATGGTTGAACCAGCGGTGACTGAAGCTGCTGATCCTGATACGTTTGATGGTATGATGTGGTATGATCCACTGTACTCATTTGAAGGGAATCTTCAGTTGGGAATGTGGATACACCACCATTCAGGCGAAATCCTGTTGAACTTAAGCTATTTACGCTGCCATCCGTATGATGGCCCTGTGGATTGGCTAATGATTGTGATGATTTAACATCTTGGACTAGAATACAATTTGCTGGATCAATATTTGGTTTCATTGAGCTCATTGCTGCAAAAAGAAGAAAAAGGAAATAAAATTAAATGAAATTTTAAACTCGAGCACTCAATAAATTGAATCAAATCAGAATCCTTAATGCCATTATAGAGTTGAACTTTTATTACATTTTGATAACATGTTTGTTGTTCGTATGTGAAACGTTCCACATAAAAAAGGAAAACTTTCGAACAAGAAAAAAAGAAGCCAAGAAAACGGAAACTTCCATGTAGCGAATTGAAAGAAGAAAAAAAAAAATGTTTTCCATCGCAATTCCACCGAGATTATGAATTTTTAATTTCGAAAATTGAACGATTCTCCAAGCATTTCAAATCAAACAATTATTTTATGTGTTGTTTTCTTTACTCTCATTTCGCAACTACACGAAATCGAAAAAGCAAAAAAAGAAGCTTCTACACAGTTGAAAGAATAAAGAAAAATCGGATGGAAAACATTTTAAAATTCTTTCACCGTCGAGTAAAGTTTTCCCCGAAGGTTCCTCCGTGCCTGTAGTCTTCTTATTCACTCTGGCAATGTAATTGAAAAACAATTCTAGACTTTTTTTATATCATCGAAATTGAACGGCAGTGATGGTGGTATGGGAAAGAAACTTTGTTACTTTAACTCAATTTTCATGCAATTTCTTCATTTTATTTTCCAATTTCTGAGGAACATTTCCATCTCATTGTGTCTATCTATGGCATGTGCACGAGAGCTACAGCGCTTGATGGTATCATGATGTTTACATTACATCTTATTGATTTATTTCGTGCTCACTAGCTACTGAGCTTTCAGGCTAATTAGTTTTCCGTGCAGTAAATTAATGTGTTTTTCATTGTTTTAATGGAACAATTTTCCTTCTCTTCCTGCAATGATGGGAAAATTTCAACTAAGTTTTTTTTTTCTAAATATAATGTTGATGTTCGCCATTTAGACAATTAAAAATGCATTTTTCCCCAAACAACGGCAATAGTTGTTGCTGTCATTGTTGTCTGCATGTTTGGTTGTCATGGTGCACAATATCGATATTTGAGACTGGAAGTATCGTGAAATCTGATGAGGGAAAGGAGCAAATCGACGATGAGGGAGAAAATTAATGAAAATTTACTGACAAATCATATTCTCAAATGCAGACGCCTATACGCCTATACTGGCATGTGTTGCATATCCGCTGCGAAAATTAAATTAAATATTTAATCATGGAAATGATTTTTGATGTAATTTTTCATCCAATAAAAAACACCATTTCGTTTGCAATGAGCCGAGTAATTTCCATCAAAATTGCACATTGAAACTCCATTTTTAATAACAACAACATTCTAATCTTATTTTATATTTCTGCAATATTGCTCTGTTGAATTATCCATTTTGATCTCTCAATATAAATCACAAAAAAAATTTCAGCCTTTCGGAATTCAGCATTTTTTTTTTCGTGAAATGAATTTTCATGCAGAAATAGCTGAAAAAAAAAATTTCATTCAATTAATCTTCACTTCAAATAAATACTGACATACACACCCAATTGCATGTGCTCTATTCTCATATAAAGATTCACCATCTGGCTGGATGAATCATCATCCTCATTGCCCATTGACCTATTTCAGACATTTCATAGCGCACATAGAGCACACGAATGAGCAGCAGAAATATTTGATTTAATTTGTCATGACTGTGCTTCCGACATTATTTTTCATTCATGAAATGAGAGAATCGCTTTATAAGGGATTCTTCTGCAGAAAATTTTGCTCTCTGCGCAATTCAAGTGAAATATTTTTGGAATTTCTGGGATTTGAAGAATTACAGAAATTTTTCGGTTACTTATGAAGTGTTTCCTTTTGCAATTTCCACATTCGAAATAACTGTCTGTAAGCTTTTGCTTCTAATTTATGATACAATTATTTCACTTTAAAATGTGAAAGTTTCTTTGTGCAATTATTCTGCACAATCGAAGCATAGTTAAAGGAATATTTTGCCCTAATAAAAGCGATTTTCACTTGGAAAGTCTCATGTAAAAGGCAAAAAAAAAACTGTTCGGTTTCTGGCCACTGAATCTTATGAGCAAGGAAAAATAATTTTTTGCTTCTTTACAACCAGAAGAAATATTGAGCAAAACCACACACAGCAAAAGGATGAAGACAGGAAACAGATCTGTATAAAATCAAGATGAATACTAAATTAGGAGCTCCTATTTGAGTTCACAATTTATTCCCATTGTGTTTGATATAATAATTCAAACATGATATTAATTTAAATATGCTTCCCGCACTTTGTGACATGGCACATGAGACAAAATTGGCAAAATCACAAGAACGACAGAGCTGGGGTGCTCCATGAATGGGATTAAAAGTTCTTTGATGGTATGAAGTGCAAAGGAATCGTGAGTGATATAAGGCAAGAATAGTTGAGAAATTTTACAACTTTAAACTTGACGGTATCTTTAGTAAATTGTTTCCTTATATAAGTTTCCTGTCATGACAACCCTTCTGCAAACATTTCACAAGCCACAAAAAACATGCGACGATGACTACAGTTTTGGTTTATGATTTTAATTAGACATTATACATGGTTCTCATACTGTATACTTCTTATTCACATGCGACTTGCGGAAACTCCTTAAAGAGAACATATTACGGGAGATGATTACAAAAGAAAGTTTATTTAAAGAATTTTTCCTTTTCCTTTGCTCATTCGTTCTTGACGTACACTAAATGTTGCGAGTGGGAGGGAAAGGATGTAGAGTTCAACGGTGGAAAACACAAACAACGCAAAAAGAACGAAGTTAAAGATGAAAGATAAATATTTTAATTGAAAATTGTATATGAAAGAAAAACGGCTTAGTTAAATGAAAAGCAGGATGAAAAAAGTTTTACATCCAAAAATTTGCTCGCTTTTATCGCTCATCTGATTCAGTTGAAAATGAATTATATCATTTACATAAATATGTGTGAGTTCTTGGGAGAATCTATTTAGGAAGGAAATTCAATATTAACCCAATATCCCGGGAGGCATCTCTTTAATTTTCTTCGTTTTTCCAATTAATGAAAGAAGTTTTTCTTTCCACGAGGAAAAAAAAGAAACAATAAAGAAAACACTTCAATTTACTGTCAAATGTGAATGGAACTTTTTTCTTTTATATAAAAATTTTCTAACTGGATAATTTTCGCTGCCAAAGGGGGAAATTGAAAAAGAAGAGACATATTTTATTTTTTGGCAATTCGACAAATTGCGTGACTATATCAAAGTCAAAAAATCACTTTATGCGCAAGTTAAAATTAATTGCCAGACGTGAAGCATGAAAAACTAATTTTCAATTTAATATCTTTTTTTTTGGCATTCTTCTGACATTAAGGATCAAATTGATTGAGAAAATAATGTTAGCTAACTAGTTTATGTATGCAATTATATATGTCATACTTACTTGCGAAATAGGCTACCATTGTTGCGAGAACAATACTTAACAATATTAAGGCAATACTAAAACATTTCCATGAGCACCGATGCTGAATTCTCTTATCTATTTGAAACCTGCAATGAGTAAAATGGAAGAAAAAATCTATAAAATTTCAATCACATTTTAATGTTATTTTCGGGGGAAATTCCCTCGTCAACGGTGGCACACAGGAGTGAGATGTCACCCGAACATCAACATCGAAATTTGAAAATGGGGAATAATGAAAGCGAATTAACAAAATGTTTTCGTTGAATAATTAAAAAGCAATTAAAATGCTTTCTACCCTAATTGAAATGATTCGGCTGATTCCTGCATGCCTGCCACAGAGTGGCATTACATTTTAAAGGTTTTTCATCATTGCTGCATATTGGGGCGACCCCGAATATAAGGACGCATTTTATTATTTATCAGCAAAGATCATGACCTACTTGCTTTCGCTGCTCACGTTCTCGAACAGCTATAAGCGAATGGGCATGTGGCGATATTAAAAACATGGGCTTTATAGATAAAGAGACACAAGCAAACATTTTATTAACGACATCGAAGGACAAAACCGAATGTGTGAGGAAATCAAATTATAGACTCAACGCTCGCGTGTGTACGCGACTCATGTTTTATTCCAAAGTGTTTGTGTGCAAATAAATATTTTTTATGTATTAAAATCATTAATTACAAATCCAATTTATCATTCTGTTTGCGTGCTGTCCATCGTGTTTTACTGTCCATCCACATAACGTAGTCAATTGCTGTATGGTATGGGAACATTTTCCAAACGCCACAGTCAGTTAATGATATCGAAATGGGTAAATATTCAAATTTGCGACCAATTTTTTTTTTTTATTCACCCTCGATGTAACCAATTGTGGGATTGAGCTGTACAGCAGTAACAGAAAAAAATTGTTTCGGTTTCGATGTCCCAAATTTGAATACATTCATTAATTTTCCAACAGCAAATTTGCGAGTGAGGGTTTGACACAAATGTAGGTAATTTAATTGGCAGCGGCAGCATTTTTACCCTCCCCTCTTCCCTTCATCTTGCCGTTATCGAGTGCATTTCGATTTCCATGTCACAAATCGAAATAAAAAATTCAACATTATTTTTTTTTTTGCAATGCATTCAAAATTTCGGGGGCACAAAATTAAATTACAAGCAGCGTCTGTGTGCAGAATTTTTTTTTTCACCAATAAAAAAAATTCACATTCGAGTCAATTTCATATCAAATTAAATTTTATTTTTCAAGCAGAATCCTTCGACAACAAAAAAAAAAAACTTTTCAACTTGGAAAAGAATCGATTTTCAACAAAACTTTGAAGAGCAGTTTATTGGATACTATGAAATTAGGTTAGTCAAACCTTAAATGTGCTTTAATTTTTACGATAAAATTCAGAAATTTTCTTTAAGGCACAATAACAATGGTCCATTCATGTATGTATGTATGACGCATGCGAGTTTCTTTTTTTGATTCTCGGTGTTGACCCATTGAATCGGCCGAAAGCACACAGTAAACAAAAGCTATATTCTCATGAACGCAGGTTCTTATGAAAGAATAATGAAAGAAGACAACAAAAAAAAGGAGCCGACGACCATTATAAAAAAAAGAAATGCTACGAACCTTGAAGGTGAATAAGGTGAATAATTTGAACCATGGCCAGATTGTGATGTTCTCAATGGGAAAACTGGCATGACTAAGGGTGATGAGCCCATATTTGGATTGTTGGCCGGGCATGGCGGCATACCCTGCGACCCAATGGTGGACTGGTATTGTGAATGATGGCCACTCTGTAGCGTACCCAATCTATTTTGTGGAAGGGAAGAGAAAATTGTGCAAAATTTAGTTAAAAACATTTTTAATTGTCATCATATTTACGAGTCAGGACATAAAATGTTCCTTAATTAAATAAAAGTTTCTGTCTTCATAATGTTGTGCCCAAATGAGTGAGTGAGAGATAGAGAGAAAGAATGTCATGCCATGTCGGTAGGTGCAGCATCAGGCTCTAATGAATCCCATTTTGTCGCCCATCATCATCATCATTGCACGCTGGATGCCTTTAGTTTGTAGTTTCTTTTAGAAAATTGTGTGTGTATGTGTGTTGCCACGTCTCTAGTCGTTTTAATGAAATTTTCATGTTAATGGAGAATGACTATTAAATTTCTCCAACTTTTAATTGTTTCCAACCCCTCGTATGCTCCTTTCGCCCCCCATTTTCCATCTCGGGAGAAAAATGGCAAAAACATGGAAAATTGTTTTTTTTTTTTTACTCTCATAAAAGCAAGAAAATTTCCTGTTTCATGATGAAAATTGTTGAAAATTGCTTCACAACTTTCAGGGCGCAATGACTGGACCCGACAAAAAGTGCACAGATTGTTCTGAATATTTTTGCAAAATCGAATGTTAACTTTTTTACCCCCTATACTCTAATAACCCCTTGGCCTAGCTCTCGAGATGCCAAAAGTTCTCTCGAAAAATTGTTATTAAACGATTTCTTTTTCATAAATGTTGCTGATATTGCAATTTCATTTTTATATAAATTCTTGTTCAAGATTTCTCCTCCACTTTTCTTTCGATTGAAAACATAAAGAAATAGTTACACTACTCAGCATAAAAGAGCTGCGAAAAGTGTTGCCGAAGAATCATTTTCACCGCCCAATTTCATTTCTTCTTCTGATTCACACACTTGAGTCGGCGAAATTTATCGGAATCGATAAAATTTTATTTTATTATCGCCCACTTTTCTTTAAGCGAATTCAATAAAAATTTATGTTACTTATATCACAACTTTAATCAGTCGAAAAGTGTCTGATAGTTTAACTTCAAGGACAATTCATGGTGAAATATTTCTCTATCGTGACTAATGCCAAACACTCTACCGCAAAATAATCTCACACGATTCACCTAATAAAACACAAATTTATTCAAAGAAGTGAACTTTTAACATAATTTATGTTTGTTAACATTTCTCGTTCCATACGTCGCACAATGTTTAACGATTGCCGAGTCACTTTGTGCAATTTTGTTATTGTTGTTTGTTTTTTTTTTTTTTGCGCTGCGCAACAAACTATTTTCCACTGCACCAAAAATACATATTCTAAGCACTTTGTGCCAACACCACCTCCAAACTCATTCAAAAAACCGCATTCACATTATAATTCCGCCACATGAGTTAGAGACGCCAAACAACTAATTTAAATCCCTCCCGCTACCGCTTTGTTATAAAGTTTCACTACCTCCGCAGAAAAACTGAAAAGCATTTCTCGCCGAGTGTTAATTCACCATAGTTGAGTCTAGTTTGCTGTTCCATTTGAACCTGAGCGTAACCGACATTGAATTTGTGTGCATGATAAAAAATGAAACTTTATCATTGGCACCAGGATTTTGGGGCAAAAGCAACAAAACACCCAGAATGAAAGAGGAAACGCGAACGGGGTTGAAATGGTGAAAATGAAAAACTTTTATTATTGTTGTGTGGGAAATGCATCGTTGAGTTATTAAAAGCTTAAAATTTATAATTTGGTAATGGATTAAATTGCGATAAACTGTAGTTTTTGCACGAGCGATGTGAACAAATTTATTGTACAATTTGCATCTAAAGTTTTGTTTTCGCTAATAATTAGTCGCGGGCAGGTCAGCTTTGTTATGTGTATATATCCGATGCATGTCTTGACAACATGACTCACTTGTTTCATGCAATTATCGTCACAAATGATTAAATATCGAAAATGACTGTTTACTTTTCACACATGGCCGAATATTTTCGACGAAAACTTTGAATCTCTGCGCGCCCTATTTGTTGCGCAAACATGTATCGCAAAAAATGGAAATTTGATATTTTATTTTTTTTTTGGTGTGCAAAAGTAATCATCTTACTGTCACATCACATTAACTTTTAAAAAAATAATAATGTTATTTTTCCAATATAATATTTTCTTGTTGTTTGCACGCCAATGACGCATGAAACATTCCAACCAATTCGTGTACTCTCAACCCAAATTTTCAGGCAAAAAAAACAAGTTAAGGGTTTAGAGAAAAGATATCATATCTCAATTGGAACGTAAATAAATTGGATCGAAAGTGGACGATGGAAAAACGTTGTGATTTCGACCGTAAATATGAAAGAAAATTGCTTGTTTCACTGGCTTTCCGAACAGGATTACATCGGTATTTATGGGCTGATATTTGCTGAATGATAACGGTCAGGGTAAAGCTTATTGGTGACCACAGAAATATAACACATTTTTTTTTTGTTCGCTTGATGCTCAAATTTAGAGACAGTCGATGAAAACCATAAAAGAATTCTGCGATTGGACAGAAAATAAAGCTAAAGATTTTCTAGCAATTTGAAAAAATGCGCAATCATTGCAAGCAAGCACTTGTGCAAAAGGAAAATCACACCCTCGAGAAATTGACGCAGTGAAATCTCAGAATTTATCATAACTGGATTAAAGCTCAATCACTGAGTGCATTTTTTGCTTGATATCATTTTATTCCTTCACTTCCTAATTGAAGATTGTGTAAGAGCAATAAAAATCATATATCCATAAATATAAGGAGCACTCTCTAGAGCGTCTTGTTGCTATAGTGTTTTGCGAAGGGTAGAAAAAAATGCTATGATAGTAAATAATGTCGAATTCAACCCTCACAATATTGCACAAATAAGGCAAACAGAGTAACAATTTTCCTTACTAATAAGGTGTATTATTTGCTCATCTCTCTCTCGACGCCCTTTGAAAAGACGAGAAATGAAAGAAAAATTAATGCATTGCCCTCGCGTTCATAATCTGGTTTGCTTGGGGTTGTGCAAAACTGAATTTATAAGTTGTTGCAAGAAAGAGGAAGAAAAAATAAGATCATAAATATTGGATGGTGTTGAAAATTGCCTTGTGAAAATTTGCTATAAAAAAGCATATCTCTTTAGTGAATAAATGGCTTCTTGTCGACATAAATGATTCCCTTTTCTCACAATGCTCTCGAGCGACACCCACAGTCACTGGAGTGAGAGCGATAAAAATCTCGCACATTTTTTTGCAATTTTTTGTTCTCCATCATCACCAGAACTAACAAAAAAACTGCAAATGAATGTGACGGGACCGAGTGGTTTTCGCGGTGGCTTGCTTGTGCCCAACAAGAGTAGCAGCATCAGCACTTAAACGTCATTCGCGTTTTTGTTATGCAGAAACGTTTCATAATGGCAAAAGATTTTTTTTTTAATGCAAGATTCTTTAGCATTTTTTTTCCGTGAAACTTCGCCGAGATGGAAGAAAATTCAATAAAACTTCACTTTGTTTTGTTTGTCTGGCAACCGAAGAAGGAAAAGTCAGTTATATTCAATTTCTTTTGCCTTCATCATTTTTCATCAGGAAGATTTCATCGGGGAAATATATTGAGAAGAGTTTTTTTTTTGTTATCCTGTATAAGGCCCATATATGAGAGATATTCAGTATTTATGGAATCAATGAATAAATAAAATTGCGAATGAGGATGATCCTTTCAGTTCGTTCCATGATATTGCACAATTCCCACCCACATTCTGAGCCGCCATATACATTTTTCATTTCCACTCGCAATCTTTTTATACGCAAACTAAATTTCTTTACTCTTTGAGCATTTCTTTTTTTGTACTTGACGTTGAGTCGAAAGGAAGAAGATAATGCCTGAATATTCAATGAATTCACTCCTTATGTGGCAGCGATGCTAACAAAAGATTTTTTTTTTCTTTGTTCGCTCATCTTCTGGTGCCGTCAAATAGAACAGCAACATAGATTGCAGTGCTTTCTTTCGAAGAAGCAAAAAGAAATTCTATGTAAGTGAAATCCTTCCTTATAACAGGTCTTGAGTTTTTATGTAGAAGTTTAATCTTGGAAGTCTGGGGAGATTTGAAGTTTTAAATAATTAAGAAGCCTTTTGTTGAGTTATTTACATCTAAAAAATCTCGAGGAAGTGTGAATTGCGAAATAAAACTTTGCTGCAAAGTGCTTAGCAATTCAATTGTCCAGTAATGTTTCCTTACTCGCATTATTATTGACGAATTAAATAACAGCATCAGCAGAATTATCTATCTGCATTAATACCAGAAGGCCCCTCCATTCAATAAATGTTCATTAATTAAATTTAATTAAATTATGTTTGCTGCTGACTGTATAAATCGTTTTAAATTGTCATGACATTTCATTTATGAATATTAAACTTGAGCCGCTTGAGCATAAATTGTCCAACAGCATCATCATCATCATCCGATCCCATCAAGCTAATGGATTTTTTTTTATAACAATTTTGAAAAGCACATTTTCATACTCAAACATTGTTTCCCCACAATTATTATCAACATTATTTTTTCCGATAGAATTTTGCAAACTCTCATTATTTTAGTGCGATGGTGTGCGATAACAAAAGCGAAATCGCAGTGGAATTTTAAAACATATTTATTTGATGGAAATATATATTAAACAAATTAAAATTTATGTTGCATGTTGGCAAGTCTGCACCATCAATAATTAATTGGTAAATTATGCTTATTTTGACACAGTCAATATGTATGTTTAAAAAAAAATAATCATATTTTATAACGCCCCCGACTAATGGTTCCTGCTGTAAATCTCACCATTTATCATTGACCATCGTTTTTGCTACTGAATTCAGTTTGAAGAGAAAAAAAAAATGATAACATGGCGAAAAAAAATCATCAGCCAAAACTTTTTTTTTGTTGCTCATTCACATCGATATCACAATGGCATCTCGTTTTTTTGTGAAGAAGAAAATTAAATAATAAAGTATTAAATGCCTAAACTCTTTTATCGATTTCGCCTTTTGCTGAAATCGAAAAAGCAGAAGAGCTGCTGCTGTAGATACATCCATAGCAAAAGAAGAGCGAAAAAAAAAGTTTGTGTGCGGCCCAGATCACATTTATCTTACTTTGAATATCGATTCCACATATTGTTGTCGTTTTGTTTCCAATCCGTCTGATGATTTATGTGTGCATAATATTTCTCTACGGCGGACTTTTTTTTTCGGGTGCGCGCTGTCGGGTACCATATGTTACCACGTACGAATCTCTTTTTTTCGGGCGTTTTTGAAAAATTATGTAATCATAAAAACATTTTAAAAGTTTAAATGTCTCGTAGCAATAGCTAAAACTACGGTTGAGGAAAATAAAGGTTATGTGTTTGGGAATTAAAGCGGACAATCAGCTATCTGACGGTGGCCCCTCGAGATCGAATGTATTTTATTACGTTAAAATGACAATCGATGTATCAAATTGCTTGCACAAACATTGACATGCAGAGAAGGGTTTAATCGGATGCCCGGCACTGTTAGTTAGAGTTCGTGGTGCAATGGTCTCTCTGTTGTTTGCATAAATTTTTTATGTTTGTAAAAGCTACAAAAAAAAACTATACTCGCAACATGAATCGGCTCAAATTACACAAAAAAAAAAATAAATAAATGGATGGATGGTTTTTTTTTAACGGCGCAGTTTTGTTTATTTTGGCTTTGATGCTATTGTTTAAATTACATTTTCCGAAAGGGTTGAAAAATGCATTTTACGACCACTAAAGTCAAGCCATCAATGTTTTGAGTGAAAAATAGATCAGAAGTTTAAATTTTCACATTTTTTTGGCGCCTTTGCTCTAAGAAGATTTCACAACTGATAAAACATCCCTTTCAGTTTTCAATGATAATTTTTCTTCTTCTTCTTCTCCTACTTTAAATGCATGTTTGAAGCAAATGAGTTTGCCGATGAAAGATGAGGGATAACAAAAAAAAAAAAAGTATAATTTTCCATCTATTTTCATTGCAGCACGTAAACATGAGTTTACATTTTTCTTTACCGGCAGGGGGGTTGCATGAGAGTAACACGTGTGGTTTTCTCGCATGTCACAGAGTTCATGTGCCATTACAAATCCATCAAATGATGCATTCAACTCACAGCCCATCAGCCAAACATTTTTATCTCAGATGCTCTTAAAAAATTGTACTCTAACGAAAGATTTAACGCGATTGAGTTTGTTTTACTTTGCTCTTAAGCGTTAGCCAGTCTGATAGAATACATTGAATGTTTGTTGCTGCTATATATATACACCCCGAGATTGATGTGCGATAAGAAAATGCATCATTTATAAATTTTTCAAGCACCATAATTTAAACCGTTAAACTCGAACGAGCATATGATTTGTGAATATGTTTCAGATGTTTTGTTAGCGGACAAAAGCGAGTTAACTAAAGTCTTTTTTAAAGATATTTTAGTCAAGATATAAAATTCTTTGTTGTTTATTTTTTTTTACTGAATATAATAAAAACATAATAAACCATGACTGAGATTGTTTCGACAAGGTTGAGCTTCAATAAAATCAAATGAATATAGTTACAGCCGATATCACTTCTAATACATCTTCTCGGTCTTTATACTAATTTTCTAATTAGATATCACCACCTTAACACAGCAATTTCATCGGGCCTGTACTGTCGTTATTATATAATTTGAGAAAATATTTCATCATCATGAATCATGATGAAAACAGGGCAACAAAATACGATATATGGAAGATTATTCAAAAGCAAAATGAGCTCTATTTGTTCATTGTGTTGCTGTTTTCGAGTTGTATAGCGAAAAAGGCGAATTGAGATGAACGATAAACATCAACTATTAAACTAATTACTCTCCATCATAATAATTCTTCTTCATTTTTTTTTTCATACAACGAAATTTCTTTTCTCGCTGATAAAAAGCAACAAGAACTGAAGTAGAGCTCGAAGTGTAATTTCTTTAGTTTTTTTTTTTGCCTTCATCATCTCGAGACTGTTTGCTGATGGCTTGTCTGTTTTCATCATTCTATTCTGCTGCTCATTCAGCAGCTTGAACAATTTACAGCTCAGGCTCTTTAGCATTCAGTGGCGGCAAAAAATTTTCTAGTAACATAATTTTTCCCGTTTCACAAGGGATTAATATCTTAACATAATTAATGTCTGGGTACCGCCAAGGCTACATCACTGTCATAATAACTGGCTCCCACTTTGATGAGGCGGGTAGTAAGAAGCATCATAAATTCATAAAGCATTCTTTCACTTTAATGAAAGAGCTTTTTTGTGTAGTGTTTTGTTTGTTGAGCAACATAAAAGTCTTCAATTAAAAAGATGAAGTGTGTTATTTTCATATTTTCATTTTCGTATCAAACAAAAAAAGAAATTAGCGTTTAAATTGAGTGTGAGAGTGAGTAAAACACTGAGAAAAAAAATATGTATCGACGTATGGTGTTGTTGGCTATCGGTCGCATGATTTCAGCATAAAAAAAAGTTTATCTTCCTTTTGTAATTTCTTTTTTAACAGTGTAATGGGAAACAGACGAAATAGCAATGACATTGTCAGATGACTGAAGTGTATGTCGAGAATTCTCAAAAGAGATGAATGATGTTTTTATTCCGCTTTCTTGGGTCTCTGAAGTGCTAATTTATTAACGTTCTTTTCATTTCATTATACATTTTTTTTGGTTCTCTCTATTGCTGTTGTTGTTCTATGACACCATGCCTAAAGTTGAATGATGTTGTGAAATGAACACAAAAAAAAATCGCTGTCATTATAAGCGCTAGTGACTATCAGCAAACATACAGGCAGCGCAAAAAAAGGCGACAAGCAAGAATGTTGTCATGAAAGCAAACCAAAAAGTCACACTCTTAAGAAACGTCCGCACATTCGTCGGCACCGTCATTTGCTGATGAAGCAATATTTAATTTTTTTTTTTTTTATTTTACAAGTGACAATAATTTTCTTCACGGTTTCGTTGATTTGAGAGAAAATTATACAACATTTACATTTATTAAAGTAATTTCATTCTATTCTTCGTCATGCCATCGGCTTAATGTGTGCTTTTTTATGGAGCCATAAATCGAAAATTGGTAGATGGAACAAACCGTGAATGGGTCCTATAGCCTATTACAGATCTGTGGGAACCCATTCCCCCGTAAAATTATGTGTTGAGACAATTATCGTAAAAAAAAATTTAAATAATCAAACAAACCCATTGTACACAATTCGGAGTTTGTTTGGTTTCCCGTCAAACGAGCAAAAGAGCCTTTCAAAATATTGAACAATTCTAAACCACATAAAAAACAATGTTTGATGATCGACCAGAAAGATGGGCGCGGAATAGATCTTTAATGATATTTACGCCACTGGCTTCCAATACTGGTCATTAAATAATAGATAGAAAGAGAACAATTTTTTTTTTCACTCAGTCATCGAATCAAATTAGTGTTTTTCACATACGCGGCAATAGTAACAAATTGAGCATTGTTCGATTCGAAAGTTTTAATTTTTCACAGCTCTATGATCGTGTGGTATGTTGTTGCAACAACAAATTGATCAGCAAGGGAGGAATGGAAAAAAGAAGGAACTGTATAATAAAAGGCCAAAATTATAGGGAACCTTGCAGTAATCTCAAGTCGTTCCTTTCGTCTTGATTTAAAGGAAATAAAATTTACCTTAATAGACCTTGAGATCCCATAAAAACGAAACTTTACTTCAGTAAAAAAAAGAAACATGAAATCACCAAAAATTACACGAAAAACTTTGTCGTTGTCGTCAACAGACGGTGTGCTGTGCGGTGGAAGGAAGTCGGTAATGATATGATGTATGATGTTTCTCATCATTTTTCATTAAAAAATTATAAATTACAGAACAATATAACGATAAATTGAGTCTGTCCATGTTTTTGTGTATGTGTATAAGTTTTAAAAAAAAATCAACTGCGCCTTCTGTTTTTAATATTTCGATGCATAAAAGTTTTTTTTACGAGTTCTTGAATGCTCTTTTCCACATGAGTGTGCCCTGCGTTTAATAACCGCACATTTAAAATATCCTGTTAGCATTATAATGAAACGCTTCATGTATCTCTCTCTTGCGCGCTCGCTCCCATTGTGTCTCGTTACTTTTTTTTATATTTCATTTAATTGTTTTTAATGAAATTTATTATAATATTACTATACATTTGACAATTTATGTTGTGTAATGTTGTGATTTCCTTTTGGTTTTATATTTAAGTATTTTTTTTACTCCTACAAGGCGTTGCAAAACAGTTGAGGGCATAATTTAATTAAACAATTTTTTATGTCATTCGATATGCTTTATTGCGTGGGGGTACGAAAGAACCTGTATGTTGGTATCAAATTACCCAGCATGCAAAGCAAGATACATACACACACAATAACTTTTATGGCGGTTTTGAACGGTCGTTGTAAGAAAAGTTTACCAATTTGGAAAGGTTCTTAAAATTCATGTGCGCTACACAACAAAAGAGAATTTGAGATGAAACTGACAGAGATAGCAGAAAATGTTCGAATCTTAATTAAAAAAAAAATGTTGCGCACAGCATACGACAATGAACAATATTGTGTATTGTTCGATAGATAAATGCGTCACATCAGTATGGCTTATTAAACTATCATTCCATCGAGTTGAGAATGAAGAATAAGAACTGAATGATGCTGACACGATATATAAGCTAGTGCCGATACCCGTTAAACTGCACTTACAATTGCAACAGATTGTCATTAAAAATTATAATAATGTTTGTCGATTCGTTACCATCTCTCGGCAATCGCAAAACTTTGCCATTCCAATGTTCGACTGCCGCCAAAAGTTCCTCGAGTTTATATTTTTTTTTTCATGACTTTCGTGTTTTGTATCAAGTTTCTCGTATATCGAAAACTAGTTTTGTATATTTTTTGCCTTCTTATTCTTCATCTCTCCGAATACAATTTCGATTTTTGCTTGGCTTTTGTCTGATGATGCTTGCTGCACGAGATTATTTATTTTCCTTCTCTGATTCTGCCTTTTTCATTTGATCGCAGATACACTTTTGAAATGAACTTTGATTAAAGTTTTTCTTCTTTTTAATATTATTATTCTTCTTCGGTAATATCAAAACAACAAAAGATCAGTTCTTTATTAAATTTCCAGGAGAGAAAATAAAATGTGTGTTATCTTTATCTGCTACTTCAGTGCTACCATATACAACAAGCCATCAAAAAACGGCACAGTTCGGAACATGGAATAAAAATGTTTATTTTCTGATAACTATTTGAGAAATTCGCTCTCACTGCGATGTCGAAGAAATATTAATTCCATTTAAATAAATATTTTATTTAATAGCATTGCTATAACTTTCTTAACGACATTGCATAAGTTTGAATCAAATGCCCAAAAAAAAAATCTGAGGCGTAAAGCTTACAGCTATATTTTCAGATCAGTAATCTGCGTAAATAACTCACAGTCAAATTGAGCTCAATTAAAGAAAATAAAAAACAATAATTCTCTTTTGTTTCTTTTTTATAAATTGACAAACATTAAGCATGAAATTAATTGATTACTGACAATATTTCTGATCTCTCTCCCTCTGTGCCGGCAAATGTGTGCCCCTATAATATTGTTGTATAATCTGCTTTCAAAATGCGCGCTAAGATAAATTCTTGTGACTAATAAAAACTCATGAGCATGAGCTGGCCAAACTAAGAGGCAGAAACTGAAGCCATTAGCATAGAAACAGCCACTAATAACTTCATATAATATATTTAAGATTTTATGAGTGGGTTTGCTTGAAGCAAGAAAAAGATTTTAATTGTTTATTTAACCGTTGGTACCTCACCGTCAGTCACAACTAGCTTATAGTTCTTTTTCTTTCAATAAACGAGAGATATTTTTAGGTCACTCAACTCTCGGTGATGAGATTTATGACTGCCGCTACATTTATTTGAGACAAACATTTTTCATTAGACGAAGGAGAAATAAATTATTTTTTTCTTAAAACATTTTAATATTTTATTATGACTCGGAATTTATGTTTTTTGTGTTTTGTTTTCAGGAAGATGTTTTCTAGTAGCTTTTAATGAGAGTTTCTTCGTATTATTTTCAGGGTGAAAATTATTAAAGCTAATAAGCCAAATAAGCCAGATGGTCTACGGTCATAATTGACGGTGGCGGTATGTGTCTGTATATCTATGTTAAAGTTTGAAGCCGGTTGATTGGCTTCGTCATTCATCGAGTAAGGTGATTAAGTTCAGGCGTCTTTGTTTCACTTTTTTTTTTGTCTTAATTCTTTTTCTATTTCTCTCTGACGCGTTCACTCGATTGGTGCTGAATGAAAATCCATTAACAGCTTTTTGTCTAAAAACACTGCTGACAGCTCAACGATCTCAACGCGGGCGAATGGTGATGACGGGTCATAAAATCGAAGCCCATTGCTCATTTGGAATTTTCATAAGAGACATTTTTGTCACCATGTCATGAGAATGTTTGTTGTCAATTGTAACACGATACAAAATGTATTTTATTCTCACTTCAAAGCGCGATTTTTTTCTTGTTAGACTTCGTCTATATGCGATGTGGCGATAATATTTCACTCAGCACTCTATAAAGCGATATTTTATTGTTTGAACGATGGATTGTCGTTGATGGCAATCGGGTTCTTTTCGGGGTGAATTTAAAACTCGTCTTAAGTGTTCTATCGCGATGAACACAAGCGAAGTATCTTATTTCTCATCAAGCTATCGTCAACGACGACTCATAAATATTTATGGAAAATAAATAAAAAGAATTTTGTTCACTTGCGTGAATTTATTTTTTATTTTATTTTTTTGTGTCACAAATACAAAAAAGTTGAGATTTCATCTGTGAAATTTAATTTTCAATTCAGATTTCTTTACTTTTTCTTTTCTCGCGACAAGCAAAAAAAAAAGAATTCAGAAAAGTAAATCTTGCGGAGAGGAATAGAAATGCAATTACCAGCCAAATCCCCAAGATGAAATCGAGACATGTTTCGTGGAAGATCTTGTGTAACTGAGTGGGACATAGCAACAAAGTGGGAGAGAGAGAGCGCATCAAAATGAGATTTTTCACGAATGAATGAAAATTTCATAGTCGATGCGATGGCAAAATGATATATCGCATTTATTAAATTGTAAAATACAACCCATCGTACCAAAACTCCACTGAGTCGAGTCAAAGCAGAAGAAAATTCGAGGAAAAATGCCATAACAAAATGCTTGGCATGTATGTCATTTTTCTTCTTCCACAATAAAACCATGAAATGGAAAAAGGTAGACAAGTTTTCCTTTCTTTCAGGGATCTGAAATATTTTTGAGAAACGATAGTTTATGAAGAAATTTATTCGAAAGAACTTTTTTCTGCAACTCTAGTGCATGCAACTTTGAAATCCATTTCATATTCTCAAATCTCAAAGAGAATCTTCTTACTTAAAAGTATGTAGCTTTAACGTCAATCAATCAGAGAATCATTTTCCTATATAGTTAATCAAATATTTTGCTTAAAATTCAAAAAAAAAAGAAATCTAATTAAGTATTTAAGTAATTTTTCAGTCATTAGTCATTTCGAGAAATACTTCATAAATTTTATGAAATTTTTTCCAGTGATTAATTGCGCCGACTGTAATAATGCTGTGTATAACTGTGGACCCGAGAATTATTTGGTAACCCACAGCAGTATAGAGATATAAATTATTTCCTCTTTCTCCCACTCTCGCTCTCTCTATGCCAGACTAATTTCACCAAAAGCAAAGCCAGAAAAATGAGTTTTCTTCGGCTCAAAACCGCAATTTTCTGGGAAGAATGTTTTTATATATTTTTTTCATGTTTTCATTCGGTATTTAATGTTCCGGAGGAATATAAACACAGCAGCAGCTCGGGCCACGGGCATCTTTTGAAGAACGTTAATTAAGTCATTTGGTCTAGCTGTGCGAGAGACGATCCAACTCATCCATAACATTATCAATTTTATGACGTAACAATATTTTGCTGTCAAAATTCGAATGACAATAATTTATTTTTCTTTAATTTCACTTTGCGGTTGCGAAACATATGTGTATAGTATATGTGCGGCCTATAATTTCTATTTTTAAACATATAAACAGTATAAGAGAAGCACTGAGTCACTCCTGAGGCAATTAAAATTTCATTCACAGCGAGGAAAAATGTTGTGTCGTTTAGAGATGGGAAATTGAAAACGAATCTTAATCAATTATAATCCTCAACCGCCATCACTTTAAAAACGTTTTCCTAACGTGGAAAACAGATTTGTCATCGTTCAAATTTTCTTGCTTATGTTGATTTTTCTCCTGTTTTTTTTTTTTTTTTGAAAAACCATCTTTAGCTGTTGTTACTCAACGTCTTACAATACGCGAAAAAAAATTTTCCCAATATTACTTGTATTTATTTATATTTTGTTTTTCTTTTTCTTTCTTATAGAGCTCTGTAAAATGGGACGCCTTCAAGCTCTCTCTCTTGACGTTGATGATATGAAAATGCCATTTTCAGAAGCAATTTTCGTTTTGCTATAGCAAAATGAATAGGAAGGATGATGTTTTGTTCCAGTAAGAGTACGGAAGAATGAGAGGGAATGATGGTGAATAACAGTGGAAAAAAATTGTGTATTTTATTTAAGTTTCTATCATCCATCAAATATAATTTATCATTATTATTTGTTCGTTCAAGTGAATAAACTTGAAGCAAAAATATGGGATTTCTTAACAATGTGTACCGCCAACGACTATCGAGCATTGGCATGAATGAGCCAGAAAGGGAGAAAGAGAGAGAGAGATGTGCTATGAAGGAAAAGAAATATGAAAAATTACAAGGAAAAAAAATCTGAATACAATAAATCGCATGAGGGCTTCGATGTTTGTTTTCTCTTATCGCCTTATCCAACTCAGAATGATGATGATGCCCCGATCATTAATTGAACCAGAAAACGGAAATCGAATGAAAAGATGATGAAATTTATATAATGTAAAAAAATGACTTCGCATTCGATATGAATCTACAAACTCACGTTTTCTCAGTGAACATCTTCCAGTCCCATCTAAGAAATGTTTCTCATCGCAGCGCACACCCAAAAAGCCGTCTTCGAGTAATCATGCAGAAAATTTGATAATGCTTGCCAAGAGGCAGTCAGTGGCGCTGAATTGACTAAGTAGTTTCCCTTCTTTCGATTGAATTCTTGAAGAATCGCTTATGAAACGCCTCATCATTTCTCGTACAATTATTTTTGCCATCGAATGTTTGCCGCGAAGTTCCACCAAAGACATGCCCTCTTAATATCTACAACAATGGCCAATCAATCAATTCATCTATGCATGGAACTAACAGCCCCGAAAATAATGTTTATCTAAACCCATTACATTTTCATAAATTATTATTCAGTTTGCTTAATGAGTTGAATTGATTGTTAATAAAGTGATTTCAGTGACTTTTCACTGCGCCTTTTGCTGACTCTTAGCACAGCGCGATATCTATGTTATTATTTCATCATATAAATTTAAAGTCGATAAAATTTCATTCAAATTGAATGTGTCTTTAACGGCCGGATCCATGAGATTGTGTTTCTCTGTCTTTGGGAACTTTTTTCTTTTTTGGGGGAGAGTCGCTCATCATGCAGCGACGCCAAGAAAATAAAAACGAAATTTTAACATATTTTTATGTTAACACATCAAACTACTTCTGTTGAAATTGTAAAGAATTATAATGTTGTTAAAGGCTTGAGAAGAGTGGTTGGTAAGGCAAGTCTGATTGAATCGATTAAATAATAATCGACGGGAATTTCTACGATTGTTTTTAAAAGAAATTAAAATAAATGATTGATGAGTGCTCGCCCCCAGATTCAACCAAAACTGGCAACTTCATTTGTACATATTTCTCTCAAGTAGTTGAGTCATAAGAGTTTTTTTTATGTAACCATCAACTTTTTTTTTTTTTGGCAACACCTCTTTTTCATCTAACGTTTCATCTGCATGCTCAATTAATGGATGAGATGAGATCGGTTTGTCACTCTGTCAATAAACCAACGAAACTCTATAAGAAATTTCCACATGATGATCGTCCATTAGCGCTTGGACTAAGCCCGGCCAGCCCGTAAACTGATATTTAATATTTAAAGAGCTTTAAATTCAAATTTGATGTTTTTTATCGCTCTGTTTATGGCGATGCGCTTTGGATTTCCCATTCAATATTTACCATTCATTCACCATTAAGTCTTTTGTGATGAAAATTTTTCGGTGTTTAATTTCGAGCTTTTTTTTGTTTCATTTCGTTTTGTTTTATGATAAAATATATTTCGACTGCTTAAATATGTAAATATTTGATTTAATCAATTCCATTTAATGATTGCATTCATATAAATGTTTTTAACGGATGGTTAATCAATGAAAATTGTTGTAGTCATTAGCAAAGCAAAATGCTTCGTAGCCCCGGCTTCCGATTAAATATCTCATTTGGTAAAAACGCCACGTTTTAATGTGGTTTTCGCCCTCTCATCGTTTCACTCTGTGCTCACTGTTTCATATTTATGCTTTTTAAAACGCTTCATTAACACATGATATGATCCCAATAATGGAATTCCGACACAAAACATCAAAAAATTCTATTTAATAATTTAGTGCGAGTAATTGTCAATGAACAAGAGTTCCATGAATGCAGGACATTAAACATGAACAATAAGAAAACGAAAGAAAGAAACAAAAAATGTTCCGAGAAAACTTTTAACAATAAAGAAACTAATAATAGATGAAAATGGTAATTCAATTGCATCTTGAAATAAATTCTTATGTGAATGTTCCGCAAAAACTTCTTGTGTTATTTCTCTCTTTCTCGTTCTTTGGTATTAACTTGCCTTCTTTTTCTATCCACTCAAAAGTTAGCTTAGAAGCTGATATGCTGCAATGCAATATTTTGGTTCGGAAAGCAGAGGGATTGAATTCTCTTCGATAAATCTTTTTGTGGATTTCTTTTCTTCTATGTTCAGTCATTTACCTGGAGGGAACACAATGTCAATAGTTCAGAACACGTTCCGCATGACTAACATGAAAATCTTTTACCAATTGCACTGTTTGGTGACGGAGTTGGAGAGACGAGGGGAACGAGAGACAGATAAAGAGTTTTGTGCTTGTGCAAATTGAATAATATTGAAATTCAAAGATGAAAAAGAAATAAGATAAAAATGGCAAAAAAGAAATCGATCGATTTGCATTTCAACGTCGGGTTGCGAGTGTTTGTCATGCTTTGTTGAATCACTGAATGCCATCCATCAAGGATCGTTTCGCGCAGTGACCGAATTGTACGAAATTCCGTCATATTGAGCAACCAATGAAGCATTTCATCCAAATAGTGAATATGAAATGTCAATATGATCAAATGGAAGTCACCCATTCACCCACATCGAGAAGCATGACATTAGGATACAAAATACCATTTTTGTTTGAATAACAGACCAAGTACACAAGAACCGAAGGGCCCTCAAAAACGACCCAATCAACCATTTACATTATTTTGTGTTTAAATCGATCAATAAACTTCACCTTCCTTTGCCATCGTCATATCGTGCATGCTCTCAAATATATTTTACAGCTCTAAAATGTAATCTTATTATTTTTTGTTCTTCCCTTTAGCAGAACCCTCAGGAAAAGAATCTTTAAAACTCTCGAACAACATTCAATTTTCATTGTCCGCGTCCGCATTTTTTTTTTTGTGTGTGTTCGCTCAAAGAAAAGATTTCAATTCTTTCCAATCACTTTTCTTTCCATTCGAGGATTTAATAGCAGGTAAAGAAAAATCTCGGAATCTTTTGCGTCGGTTTTAGTTTTTTTTTTTATTTCTTTTTGGGGTTCGAAAAAAAAAATCTTAACAATGAACGTATAAGAAAGAGCCCTGTCATTATTTGATGATGGCTTTAAAAGTTCAATCTCCAATATGTTGCTCATTTTCTACAACACCCAAAGTGCTGCATCTTCAGGATCGACGAGCAAATGTTGTGCATTTTTGTGTTAATACTTTTTTATGATTTCATCTCTTTTCGCCCGTCTTTGCAACAACAATAACGACATGCACAGAACATCATTTAGATTGATTTCAAGAACCTTTTTTTCGTGATAGTACCGTCGACAGCGTCTTTTAACAACACAACGATGCAGAGGATTCTTTTCCATTGTTGTAGTTTGCTTGCATTTGCGAGATTGCATGTTCAGATATAAATTCGCTTCTTTGCATTCATCGGATGTTGATTCTGAAATGCCATGCCGATGAACATTTATTCTGGCATATGATTCATTATTTTGCGGTTTTCGCTTTTACTCAATTTTCTCAGTTGGTGTGTATGTGTGTGTCGGAACACATTTTCGGGCTGTTTGGTCATGAAAAGTTCACAATTTTTTTGCCAAAAGAAAATATTTTCCCCAATTCTGGATCAAACTCAAGGCTCTGCAGAGTTTATTGGAATTCGCTTCTCTTTTTTTTGCCACTGATGATAAAAATCGATTTTTCAGTTCGTCGCAAGACTTTAATTTCATCGGATCTCAAGTCTCCACAAAATAAAGTATGCAAAAGGCATTGAAACTTTTTCGGAGTTGAATGAAAATACTTTTTATATATCAATTTTGTTTTTGTCGGCGCGATATTTTTATCTCGTCAAGTATTATTTGCCTAAACATTTAACGTTGGAGCTTGAAGAACATTTCAGTTCCATTACTTTTTATTTGTTCCTTCATTTTCCACAGTTTTCATCGAACTTTGTTTTTTCTTCCATCAGTTCTGTGAGATACCGAAGGAAATAATAAAAAGAAAAAGTTTATTTTAAATAAACTTTTTATCGAGAAACTACAGCTCATTGAAGCAACAACGTTTTGTCCTCGTGCGCCGGTCTTCGGTCCGTTGTCGATGTTGTGTCGTTGCAAACAACAACGCTTCAGAACAGAGAGAAACACATGAAACAAACACAATCAATTTTCTGCTGTTATTGAAATGGCAAACGATTATTTTTATTTATGTTTGAAATTATTTTTTTTTTGTTTGGTATTCTTGACAATTGCTGTTTGTGCCCGATAGCGAAAAATTTTCACTGGTTATTGTTTGGTACACTGGATGATGCTCAATGTTTGCATACATTTTTTTTTTTTTTTGCTGCTGCAATTGTTATGTTTTGCCTGCGATAAGTGTGGAACATATATGCAGAATTTATCTTTTAAACAAACTTTCCTGCGCTTTGCTCGATGCCAGTTGCTGGGATGTTGTAGAATTTTTTTTTCTGAGTCTACGGATATAGTCCCTATTGGATTGAAAATTTTAGCATCATTGCTTGTGATTTTTCTTTATTAACTATCTTTTGGTGAATATCTTGCCTTTCAGGCACATCCACTTAATATTGCTGATGCTACGATGCAGTTGAGCGATCAAAGAGCATTGCTGATGGACAAATAACTAACAAACTAAAAGTCATAACGATTGCGGGCTCAAGAGCCCCTTAAGTTCTCGTACATTTTTCCAATTTGCTGCCACCAAACATGGTGCAGAAGCCTGATAGCGCATCATTTTGCTTCATCTCGATTGTATTATGAATTCATAAATAAAAATATTTTTTAAGCTTCTGAGCAAGTCGAGCGAGAGCGAACTGAAATTGGATGTAGAGGGAAAAATATCGATTATTATGTTTATGTTCGCCTCGGAGCGATTTCAGATGCTGCTTTTTTTTTGTTTGCAGTTTCTATCTCCTCATTCATAATGGAAATAATATTCCTATCCCTCCAGTGCCGATGTACCAGCTAGTTTTATGCTTTATTTTACTGCTGATGCTGGTTCATGTCATTTGTTATGATTTCTCTCGAAATGTTTATTTTCTTGCAAGAGCAATATCGCTCTGCGACTGCCAACTAAGACAGCAAAAAATGCTGCAAACATGCTGAACACATCAGCAGCCCACATAGAAGGGAGACGCTGTTTACCTCCTTCTTTTCATTCGCGTGAACTGCCGCCAGTGCCTTAAGATTGTTTTAGAATAGGCAGAACTGAAAATATTAAATATATTCAATTGACCCATTTTGCATTTTAGATTTTATTCCTTTACTGCTAAAAATTGTCCCATCTGGTTGTCGTTAAGAATAGTTTTTGAGGGTGGGGAGGGCTATGCAAAATACGTTTGTCTTGGGAAATGTTTTGAAGGTTTCTATTATCATACTTTTCTAAATAAGGAAATTGTGCAATAACAACAAGCAAATAAACCAAATTGAAACGTGGTATTTTCCTTAGTTATCCAATTTTTTTTGGTAACATAGAGCAACATAGAAGTCAAGTCGTGGATATATGGATGATAAAATTATACATTTACAACATGTTGTTGGTGCATAACAAAACAAAAAAAAAAAAAAACATACAAAACGAATGAATGGCTTCTGTTAGGATTGTGCAAGGCGACCGTAAGTGATAACATTCACTTGAATTTCATATTCATTTATTGCGCACATAATTTAGACTTTTTTTTTGTGTTTGTATGTTTTGAAATGGAAGCCACAAGATTGCCACTTATACATGATTGCCATTTTTTTTTTTTCGTACTAAAAACAGAGATGAATGAAAATGTGTGTTCTTAGTATATTGCCTTTATGTTAGTTTTTGGTCGGAAGAAATGGTTTTGAGATAGTTTCTTTCACTTGCTCTCTCTCTTTGTTACATTATCATAAATTTATGTGGCCTTAACTTTAACATTGCTTTCGAGATTTGAAGCACTCAAAGAAACTCGTTCCTGATACACCGATTTTATGAAATATTTACAAAATTTTATCTTTATGAACGATTCTTGGGTGCGAGAGAATAAAGTAAAATAAAACATAAAAGAATCCATCCAAATGGTGAACCGGTTTCATACTTTTTCTTATTTCTTAAACTGTTCCAAGCCAAGAAAACCTTAATTTCCTTTCTGGAATCGCCTTGGTCGTGAAGGAGATCTACGTGAAATTATGCCTTGTTCATGCTTTCGAGACGATGAAAAAATGTTTTGAACGCTAAACAACTGTTGCATTTGAGTTCCATTTCTAAGATTTAAAAAAATCTTGGGGAGGGCACCGAACAGAATCACGGAACGATTAGGATCAAAAATAAATAAATTACTTACACAAAGCAGAAATGAAAAAAGAGAGAAAAAGAAAAAGGGAAGAAACAGTCTAGGTAGGTAAGAAATCTTCATTTCGCATAAGGAATTAACGACAACGTTGAAGCTAAACAGAACTGCTGTTGAAGCATAGCTGGTGGTGGTTGAACGTTATGTCGAAAGAAAAATATTCACCAAAAGAATGTTGAAGAGGCAGCGAGAGAAATGAAACAATTTTTATGTGTTCTTGTGAGTTTTATTTTATTTTTATTTTTTTCTGTCTTGTTTGCCATCGCAACAAAAACATCGGCAAACATTTTTCTTTATTACCTGAAGACATTTTTGGCATAATTTGTTCGCTCTTTCATAGGCTGCATTGGTGTTTGTATTTGTGTTTAGTTGATTTAACTCAAGACAGCAAACGTTTGAAACATTAAAAAAAATACATGTCGAAGTAAGAAAATGTATTTTTCCCTATAGCTTCGAGGTCGGATAAAGCAGCAATCAACAAATCGAAGAATCTCAGTCGATTTTAATCGTGGGCAAAGTATAAAAGAATGTGACGGAATAAAATTTTATTTCGAAGTACGAAGAAAACCACAACAACATTTCTCTATTTGCTCAATTCCAATTGATTTTTATTTATTTTGTAATTTTCTTTGCCTGATCGCTGATGGCAGTGAGAGTTTGAACTTTGATTTTTTTATAGACTGATTTGTGCCGCGTTCTAGAATTTCGAGATGGCCGAATTTCTTTGCCGTGCAGAATTGCGGAGCATGAATAATTGGCGCAATCCACGAAGGACGCAATCGACGCAAAATTCATTAAATTATTTTGTAATTAATCCAAAAACTTAGTGAATAGATTATCATTAGATAGATTCATTTTTTTTAGGAATCGCGGTCTTCAAAACGCAACTGACGAAGAAATAATTAAATTTTAAACGGAAATTTATCATGAAAAGGTAAAATAAAATAATTTCTTTATAAACTGAGCACCTTTAACATACCGTAAAGACACAATTTTTCAAATGTCTATTCGAGCCCGAAACCCGTCGATTGCCTTTCTTCTATTCCGATCATTTCGTTCCCCTCATTTTTTAATACTCTATTACATCTAATTATTTTGCTGTTTTTTTTTTCTTTCTTCATCTTAATAGAAAAATTCTTCGAGACACGACAGAACCAATAAATAATTTTTAATCAACACGAAAAAAAGAGAATAAATTTGGAATTAAACAGCAAAACACACTTTCGTCTGTGGGGGGAAAAACTGTAAAAACATAAACATTCAACACGGACTGACAAACATCACATAAAAATTTGTTAAACGAAATGTTTATTCCGCGGTGCTCTTGTTATTGTTGTTGGTTGTGTCTTGTCCATGTTTTTGGTTCCCTTCAAATGAAGAAAAACACAGCGACACACCGTCATGAAGATAAATAAAAAGATAAATATAAAAAAAAATTTAAAATTTTAATTTTTTTCTGTTAATTCGAGCGCGATTTGTATTGTTTTTTAAGAGCGCAGCAAAAAAAATAATAATAAGAAAAAAAAAGAGAAATATATGTGGCGCGCAGCACAGGCAAAGAAACAAGAACAAGATCCATAAATTAAAACGAGAAAATAAATTAATGACACATGTGAATGTTATAAATAAATCAAAAACTAAAGGAATAACATTCATTAGCGTTAGCAATGCGACGGCAAATGCAAAGGCACTCGCGGGAAATCATTTTTGAGGGATTATCAGTGGAATTTGGTGAGTGCTCTGGGGAGCGACATCAAACAGTCAAAACAAATCATGAACGATTGGGAACCCCTTTCTACAGTTAATAGTCGCGCTAATGGCACTCAAATGAAATCTTGAGTCGAATTATCCGATAAAAAAATGCCTAAAAATATTCCACAAACTCGCTACGGAATTGTCGTGGTTACAAAAGTCGGTAGCAATTAGGAGCGAATGGATAAAGAGTGTCTTTATGTAAAATGCGCACTTTCTGTCTCAAATTTTTTACATTTTTTCGTGGATAATTTAAATTTATAGCTTGCGGTCGTATCGCTTGAGTTCGCATTTTGCCAGCGGTTTAAATTTCCAAAGTTGTTGTAATAAAATATAATTCATTAAACCTGAATATGGATGAATGACTTTCAGGGAACGTGTAATATTCATCTCTCGAGCATGAACTAAACTGAGATTATTTTACAATTCTTAGGAGAATTTGGATTATCTCTTATGTTTTGCAATATTTCAAGAAGAATTTCTTTTAATCCATCAAAATTGATTGTAGCATCAGATTTGTTACCTATGAAACTTAATACATCATGTAGCGAGATATAATTTTTTGTTTTGAGAGAGAAAGAGTGAAATGAAATTCGACTTTTTTTTATTTCATTTTTTGCCTTTTCACGTGTGATCTGTGCGCTTCGTTTTTTTTTATTTTTATTCAAGGCTCGGTCTATTCATCGTTTCATTTTCATGTTAATTAAAATCAACAGGTCTTCTGTTGTATTCCGGCTGTGAAATAGACTCCTCTCTATTGAATGAAGTACTGAGATACACAGAAAAAACTCGCATCATCGAATGTTTAATGTCTGAATGTGGATCAGAAGAATTTTTTTTTTGTATGAATGCCTGTTGAGTGTTATTTGGGATTTTGTGCTACATACGGTGAGATTTAATATTAAAACTTATAATAACAATCCATCATTCCGATTTCTGATGCCCATCAATTGAAGTTGCTGTTGCTCATTTAGGATCGTGAAACAACTGTTAATAACATTTTTCTTTTGGTTTCATTGCGTCATTATATGAATAAAATTCGCGAGGCATTTTCTTTTGCTGGTACATCGCAATTGAAACATTTTCCATTACCTTATGTGCTTTTTATGTTCTCGACTTCTGGCACTGCTCGCTGTTTTATGACCTGAAATGTCAAACTTTTCCGCTCGTGAAAAATTGTTTTTCTTCAAAAATATTCACATTGTGCATCATTTGGTGTGAGAGGAATAATGTATGAAGGTGCTACATGGGTCGCACGTTGTCTAAATAATTGAATGTGACATTTATTTCTTGTTTCCGTTGAATACTTTACGCATTTTTTCGCCATCGCTCGAATGTTTTTTTTTTTCTTTGTCGATGTAAAGGAAATTTGAAAGGCGTATAGAATGAATTTTCCTAAAGTTTTCAGATTGCACATTACTCAGAGAGATTTATACGTAATTTTATAAATTGGAACACATCAAGACTTTCATCAATTTTTATCCAGAAGCAAGAAGCTTGTATTAAATATTGTTGTGCGTATAAGTGTGTAACTCACTCCGTTCCACTCATTTCGCATACATTGAACCAGCTGAACAATAGCTGAAGTTTTCTGAGAGCAATTTCGGAACCTTCAAAATAATTTATTTGAAGCATGAATGTTAAACAATATATTGCAAAATCAACTTTTATTAGCTCCATTTCTCTTCCTTTTTCCTTTTTTCATCCCTTAAGAAAAAAAAATTCATTTCATGCAACTTTGTGTGATGTGGTTTCATATGTGTCCTGAACTTGATTTAATCAAATGTTTGGAATGAAAAGAAGAAGATTTTCCGAGGAAATTTGGGAAATTCTTGCATCGCATATAACCATAAAAATGTAGCAAAAAAGATACACAAATTATTAACTTTTTCACTGGTTGCGTCCGCTTTTTTTTTCCTTCGGGTAATATTTAAAGAAATGAAGCTCAGATTCCAATCCCATCGCTACAGAGACGACGGAAATAAGGGCAAGAAAAATGCAGATGGGCAACAAATTTTCGGAATCCTCGTAAAATGAAATGTCCTTGAATGTGTGTTTGACTTTCGGTTTTGTCTGTATATTAATCCGCATGTACGTTTGTCAGTCTGTGCGTTTGTATGCAAAGTATTTTTTATTCAACTTTTATAGTTTTCCATGCCAATAAAAACTCCCAAGTTATGACTTTTTTTGTTGCCTTTCTCTGCCCAGAAAGAGATTTTTATGCTTCTTCGTGTCTGTGTTGTATAAGATTAAATTGAAAAATTTATGTCAGTCAAATACTGAACGGGCAAAAGAACTTTATTGGCGATGATAAAGATTTGCTTTAAAATTCTTCAGAAGTTTTGATGATTCTGAAACATTTTTTGATGGCTCTCGAGTCACAATGGACAAGATGATGACAAAATGATTTTATTTATTTCATCTATTTCTGAATTTTTTTTTCTTAGGTTTGTGTGCTCGCTTCGCTGCTCTGTTAGATTTGATTTTATTTGGTGACCAAGAAGACATTTAGTGGCAAAATGTTAATGAACCAAACATTTCGCGAAAACTTATTTCTTGATTTCTTAGAACGATAAATGAATTTCTGATTCAAAGCAACTTAATGACGGTCAAAAATGTTGTTTTCCTTTTAATGTTGTCCATTCATTCAAATATTTTATTGCGTTAATTAAACATTTTTATGAGCAACATTTGAATAATTTTTATGGAGCTCAAATTTTTCACGTGTTCAGAATATATGCTAATTGGAGAGATGCAAACTAAGCAAGCATCAGCATATCTGCTTTGTCCGCATTTGGATTGTTACATTTCGAATTCATCGTAAGCAAACAACCCCAATTCTAAATTCATCCAAAGCTGCGTCTCTTAATACGCGCAACGAACATATTTCGAAACATTATTCAGCTTTTGGCTTGTTTTATTTTTTGTTTATTCAAAGCCATACAAAAATATTCTTCAGCCATGTTCTGTTGAATAATATTGTTTCAACCCCTTCACGAGAACGGATGGAAACCAGAATAATAACATTCATCCTCATCAATGTTGTATCTGCCGACCCCGATTTTCAGAATTTAAAAAGAAAAATGTTAATTACGAATATTTTGAAGAGTATTTAAATTTTCAGCCCAAATTAGATTTAAATTCAATTGCAACAGGAAATAAATCTCTATGCAAGGACATTTATTAACTTTGGTGATAAATTCTAATTAGTCGCATGAAAAACTAAAATTCTACTCTAATTAATGAAATATTTCTTCAGCCCAACATGCGCGAGATAGGTAATTTTCTTTCGTCACGGTTCACGGATTATAATTTTTAATTTAACAAAAATTTTTTTTCAAATTTATGCAAAATAAATGTTCTAAAAAAAATTTTCCTAAACCAATTTTCGTTTGTTGTAGTAGAGAATCGATAAATTTTAATTCCAGTCACCCCTCGCGGCTATGTTTATTTGATGATATCTATCAGACAGACACTCGCTCGCTCGCTGAATTTGTATCATGGAGACGCTCCATATCTTCAAAATAAACATGGGTAAAAATTGCGTCGTTGCTGTAATTTATTTAGGCTGAATATAATTATGCATAACATTTAAAAGTCAACGAAAATGATCAGCCATTGCTCTGAATTTTTGAAAAGAGACGAAGGCTTGAAGGAATAAAGAATACGCTCTGAATGGATAAAATAAAATACATGAAAAATGTAAACAAAACAAAAATAAAATTTGTTGACGCATAGCAAAGACAAATTTAATAACGTCACTCAACAAAAAAAAAAAAAACGAGAGTCTGTTACATGTCTCATGCTCCATCTTTGTCTACATCAATATAAATTCAATCCAATCCATCAAGTGTACGCTGATTGTGTTGCTGTTGGATATTCTTTTAATATTGTTGTTTTTCGATGAAATTAAATCATAAAAGTCGGGAAATTCTCAATTTTTTTCTTCTCCAGCTGGAATGATCTTACTTTACAGCATAGCAACGACAATTTTTGAGAATGAAGTAATAAAAATTTCTTTTGTTGCCGAAAATAAAAATCAATTCAAAAAAAAGAAAAGAAACAAAAAATGGAATTGTGGCAACGCGACATGTGCTACCATCTGATTTCAACATAAAGTGCGATATTGTGAAATTGGATCAAAGCTGGGTTCATCATTTTACTTGATTGTCGCACAGCACACGCATTGATTGCCAGCATTATTTGTATATCACACACTTTTTATAGCATCGACACCATTGCATGATGATGCTCCATTTGATATTTATGACGACGGCAATGAAAATCCTTTAAAACTCCTTAGAAAATGTGCTTCATTTTATTTTTGCGTCATTTCACGATTCGTAACGTTGGATCATCAATTTGAAACTTTGGTAACGTGCTTTTTTTATCCATGCCTCTTATGTAAAACGTCTCCATGTTAATTAATAATTCTTAGTAAACTTTTAAGTGCTTACTACATCTAACGGACAACAAATAACTGGAAAACGGAAAATTTTAATAATAATAAAAAACAAAATGCTTTCCAAATATTCTTGTAGAAATGAATAAACATGAAATGTCCCTTTAACATGTTTCGATGTCGGTTGATTCCACACATGGTGCGTGTGATGTGCGTTTACTTGGATGAGGAAACTTTTATCATCACTGTTCTGTTTCATGATCCTTTTTATGGCCGCATGGTTCTGTTTTATATTTTTTTCTCTATCTATCTGAATGTGTCACTTGGATAAAGAACGCAATGAGTAAATATCAACAACAGATATCTAGTCAGATAGTCTGTAGCCAAAGCGAAAGTTTCATCCAGTTGCGTCTTAATAATAAACGTTTTTATTTATTCTTTGGTGGCAGAATTCTTAGAAAATATGTCCTGGTGATAAATAAACAATATCAGAGCAATTCACCATTGCTCGCTTAAGCAAGCTCTTAAATCTTCAAACAAAACATGGCATTACATGTATTTTTCTTTTAAAATTGCAAAACATCACCAGAAAACATGTTCGAAGGTCAGCGTGTGATAAGGAAATAAATAAATTGACAATTATTGATCTTTATGGATGACAACTTTCTCGGCATTATTTTGTGTGGTTGAATAAGTTTTATAGCGCTCGTTGAATAACGATTTTCCATTCCACCCTAAAAATCCTCCGAAAAAATCCCTCTGTACAATGTTTGCCTTTGACGATGTATCGCAATATAAAAGTTCATAAATTTCAGGAGTATTAAAGTCTTATGTTTACAGAAAGATATCAAGGAAGAGAAGACGACGCATAGCGTGCACACACACGCCACATATTATAGCCCATTTCGCCCTCCACCCTTAGCCCCCGCTTGACTTTCACGTAACAGAAAACTTTCTTTTACAGCCCATTCAGGATTTTCCCCCATCGCAAGCAATATATTTTTGTTTTCGGGTCCCTGAGCTATAGTTGAATCCAATAAAATGTAATGGAATCGAAGAGGAAAAAACTGAATTAGGAATTTGTCGCTTAATGCCACATTTATTTGCCCATTTCTCTCTCTATCTATCTATATTCCATTCATTACTTGATTTCGTTCTCTGATTGGGTTTTCGAAATTTCTTCCATATAAATTGCCTGACAATGGCTCTTCATCGAATATATGTATCTAGGTATCAATAAATGCAATGAAAAGCTTTTGGAAATCAACTCACCGTGATGTGTTTGTTTCGAATGGTTCGGCATAAATATTCCTTACAGGTGGCACTCGACGTGGTAGTGGCGGCGGAACTGGATTATAATTATCCATTATTGTATCACATTCCTGGTATTTCATTGATTTCATCGTCATGATGACTGACGTGAATTTTTTCCTTCCTTCTTTTCACTTTTGTTAAAAAAAAATGAGCAATTTTCACGAAATTCCTTTTTTGCACAAAAGAATTTCACACGTGAATAATCAAGTGACGGCCACGTTAATGCCCGACATTAAGGACCATCAGCGTGCACCGACATTGAAAAAGAATTTATTTATTTTCACACTCGATGTAAATTAATTATGATTCTTTATGCACAGCAAAAACTATTTGTATTCGACGTCCGACGATTAAATTAATTTTTGATGTGGAACTTTTTTTTTATTAATTAAATTGCTCGATAATTTATGGATTGTGCAACGAGACAACACAAAAAAAAAAATATTTCTACACTTTTTGCTGCTCGAATATTTTTTTTTATTTATTTTTTACAATCGTCATTTTACGTTGAATTTACACCAAATGTTTTTTACGCGCACACGCACCCGGCAAATTTATTATTGTTCAAATATGTGCAGCAATTGCACAACAAATTATTTTGCGAATATTTCATTTATTTTACTTTCACACTCGACGGGTCGAGAATTTTTTATTCGACTTTGTTTTGTATTCTTATTTTTCTTTCGATCTGTAAAGAAGAAGTGTGAAAATACATTTTAATGGCAAATTTAATTGGCGCAGAATTTTTTTTTTGAATGCCAAGAATTGTGTGTAACCGTTTTAACTTTAACCCTCTCACGAACTTCCCGACAGGACTTGCAGACAATAATAAAAAAAAAAGTTTTATCAGGAACACAGCCCAAAGGCAATTCTCTGAGTCCTCCAAGCGCTAAATTGACCATAAAAATTAAGCGAGAATGAAAAGAAATCGCATAAAATTAATGTTGTGCAAATTATTCTGTTTCATTGCTGTTGTGTATTTAATGTCTCGGGTCCAGGGGTCCAGGGTGCGAGCACTTGGTTAACTCCCCTTCTCAAGAGGCAAGAAATGTATTTTTTGTGCTCTATAATTTTTTTTATATACTCTTTGTTGGTGTCATAATATAATCTACTTTCTTTTCATTTTTTACGATGCATACGGAAAAAACATTTCTTAAGAAATTCTCCAGGAAATTCTAAGGAGAATAAAAAAACTGAGTAAGAAAGGAATTTTTAGAATGTTCTCGATCTGTACTTGTAATAGGCACTTTCGATTATTTCATTAATTCTGCAATATTTTCTTTTGCAATTTCATTGATTTTTCATTGTAATTTTTTTTCTTTTTGCTCAACAAGTTTAATGAGCCAAAATAGTGCTTAGATGTTTTTTGTGTGTGGGCTGCAAATTTATTCAATTTGTGCTAAACAAAATAATTCGAAGATAAAAGAAGCAAACTATTGGCAGGGGAAACTGTTTGGAATGAAATGTGTTTCCACACAAATTGAGCTGTCATTTCATTAAGTGACCTCCAAACAAATGCCATAATCACTGAATTTCCCAAAAAAACCAATAAAATTAAACGCAATTTACCCAAAATAAAATCTGAATTATTAAAGTTTTTCCTATAAACGTCCATCAGTTTTCGTCTCTCATTTTTCATTAGACCTAATCATTCACTTATTCAATTTGATTCAATTTAATTCCATCATTTAAGTTTTATATTTCTGTCTTCGCTATATTATGATCGAGCTCTATGGCGAGACAACAAATTCCACTTGCACACAGATTGATAGGCTTTCAAAAATAAATAATACAGAAAAACATCGCCATCGAGACATTTGAGACTTTAATGAGCTTCATTTCAATGACGGTTAGAAACGAACGAAGACAAGTCCAATCACGTATTGATGATGGTCGTGAAATTTTATATGAATAATTAATAAATATGTTTTTTTTTTTCTTTCTCTCTTTATAGACTTCGAATCGAACGAAGCCGGCACGTCTATGAACCTGAACGAACTTGATTGTTTGCGTAAAAAAATTATATCTTAATTGTGTCCGATTTGGTTTCTCTACGCGATCAATGTTCATTAAACCATTATGGAAAGATTTTTTTTTCTCTCTTCTTCAATAAAGAATTTGATTGTTAAAGTTCGTTTCGTATCTCATTGATTTCTTAATTTTCTATATTAAGATATCATTTATTATTTCTCATTGTGGCCAACTTAAAACATCCAGCGAAGCCCACCAATCGACTCACTCGCAAGTGCTTCAATTCGGATTTTTTTTTCTTCATTAATAGTCCAATATTGAGTTCAAGTGCTTTTCAAGCCGCGTTTCAGAGTCGAAATATAAACTGAAGTTAATTTAATAAATCGAATTGAAGCATTATCATAGTGTCAGCAACACTGGGTGTGTGTGGCACTTATCATTTCGGAAAATACTTCTTCTCCTATTCTAATATGACACAAAACAGACAGCCAAAACATTAATTTTTATGCGAAATTTCACCAAACTCTCTAGAGTCCTTTTAGAATTGACTTTTTTAGTTCGAGAGTTAATTGAATCACACATTTCTTGGAAATATTCTGGAGTGATGTCTTTGATGTTACCTTACGAATAGCTATGATTTTTCAGTCTTTCTTTCTATTTATCGATTTTTTTTTATTCTCTATGATTTTTTTTATATTTCGGTCACCATCCTTTAAAGGATTCCTTTGAACATATATTTTTTTTATATTTCACTCGAACAAGTTTTGAAAAAAATAAAATCAAATTTTTTCCAATGAATTGCAACAGTATCGATTATTATGTATTCCTAAATGCCTCCTGTTATGGCAAAAAAAATAACTCTCAAAACCGAACAGCGATTGCTAACGAGCGACTGCTTAACACGGAAACTAGGAGAAGACTGAAATTGGTGGTGTAAATCGAAACAAACATTCTTGAATGTTTATTTTCATACAACAAATTGCATGTTTAATGTTTTCTTGCAAATGCAACAAGAACATTGCAATAAAACATTCAAAAAACACTCAATTGATTTTTGAATGTTTTAATCCTGTGAGTTTTGAAAACGTTCGTCGCGCATGGTAATGCTTTGAATGTGTGAATGCTTTGCGAAAACAGTGACACAATAAAACTAAAAACAAAACAAAGTAAAATAGAAAAATCAACAACGTGAAGAATCTCACAGTAATTTGTGGAAAATTTATG